>JANBXA010000190.1:25757500-26082500 GCA_030556225.1 Cricetiscus sungorus | reverse complement strand
ATACATACATACATATTAAATACAAGACTTTATATATATATATTAAATACAAGACTTAATAAAAACATAAACATTTTGAAAGCCGGGTAACCAGACCTTGTCGTACTGACAGAAACGCGGATTCCCAGGACTCCTAAAGGACTGCTTATGATGTCACACTCTCAGGGCCACAGACCTAACAAGGGGAGTTAGAGTGGCTGTCACATTACTGGGTTAATGTGGCTCTGTTGACACCACAGCCATGAAGTGAAGGCAAACCCCCTTGGGTCTGCTCAGAACAACATCTATCAGTATTGTATTTTCCTCCCATACTCCAAGAACCAGGCCTCTGTTATGTCTGACTCCACTTTAGTTTTGCATGTCTTTCCCCCACCTTGGTTCCATTTACTGAAAAGTCTTCATTGTTCCAAGGGCCAGGGAAAATGGGCAGGGGGAGTGCTTGCTCAGAAGTAATTGCCTAGCAACCCGTCTTCCTTATTCCAAGGACAGAGGTAATTTGCATTTTGGGAAAGAAGACCGAGAGAAGAAAAGCTCCACTCCTTCCCATCGGGAGCGCTGGGCTGGGGATGTGTGGTTGACCACTCCTGGCGCAGCCTGCCGTGGGTGGCCACCCTCTGCAGGCAGCCCTGTGTGTGCTAGCTAGGGAGAGGCAGCAGGGACGGAGCCCGGACAGACTCAGGACATCCCGGTCTCATTCGAGGGACAGCTTCTTTCCCACACTGCTCTCCCCCTCTGTACTGTGATTTCTGGACATGTGCCACACCCAGGCTGTGGACAGGCCTACTGCCCTTAACCCCAAGGTCCTGGTGGGTTCTTGAGTCTGCTTAGGAAAAGCCGGTGGGCAAGTGGCAGAGCAAAAGACCTTGGTATTCTTAGCGTGCCTACCAGAGGTGGAGGTCGGAGGAAGAGGAGTTGCTCTCTAAGTCCAGTGGGGAAGGCAAGCGAGTGGTGTCTGTGAAAATCACCATCCCAAACCATAGACCTCTGGCCCAGTTTCCACACTATAATAATAATAATAATAATAATAATAATAATAATAATAATAATAATAATGCTATTATTATTATTATTGTTATTATTATTATTATTATTATACCAACGTGTGAACTTTTAATGAGAGCTGTGGGAGGTAGAGGGCTTGCAGTCCCGAATACTTCTAAGTGGTAAAAAGGAGGGGGATGGCGTAGGAGGAAGAGGAAGAGAAGGAGGAGGAAGAGGTGGAAGAGGAGGGAAAGGAGAAGAAGGGGAGGAAGAGGAGGTATTTTTTGAGCTTTAAGTGGACAAGACATTGGGTTGCTGTAATTACAGCCTCTAAGGACTGAGACATTTGCAGATTATACTAGCGCTGGGCAAGTAACAAGAAGACGCACACCCTTGAATCCACTGCGTGTCAGAATTGTCTTTTTCACACTAGGCTGTCCGCCATGAGGGGCCCCGCTGAGCACAGGCAATAGTGATCTGCACTGTGATAGCAGATGTGGCTGTTGTTAAAGATGTGGCAGGTGTGATTTAGGCGCCTTGTGGTTCCTTCATCATTTTCTAGTCTTCCGTATGCACGGACATCTAAAACGAAGTATTTCCCGAATGTCTGGCTCATGACTAGATGAATTTGGGGCTGGCTGGGGGCCGCTAATGCAGGGATGGTGTTCTGATAGGAAAAGATGGCGCATTACACCGTCTAATCCTCTTATGTGTGTGGCTGGGGACAAAATGGATCCAGAAGAAAAACCCTGAATCATTCATGGGGCTTGGTCATGCACAGGAGATAAAGGAATGAATATTTTAAAATATTAGTAAGCAGGACCTCACCTTCTGAAGAACACAAAATTGGAGCTTTGCCTCCTCTCTCTTCCTCTTTCTCCTTCTGTCCTCCCCCTTCCCTTCTCTTCCTGTCCCCATCCCTCCCCACCCGCCTCTAGGCTCGCTTTGTGAATCTCTAAGAATTGATCTCAAGTTTTTGCTGTGAAGAAAAGGTTTTATTTTTACACTTGATTGGCAGAACCGAAAATTGGCTTGGAGTTGTAAAGCTGAAGGATGGGTCCCACAAATACTGACCTGGCGGGGGCCTCTCTTTTCCCAGGTCAGCAGGGTGGCAATGATGCTCAGGGGGTCACAGTATGCACTTGGAGCTCACTGCTGATGATGGGAAGGCCCTTTTTGTTAGCAAGCCTGTTTTGTCTCTTATTTGGAAGGGGTTGGTGGTGTATGCATTTGGGATCGGGGAACCTGGAACATAAGGTCAGGGTTGACATAGACCACCTGTGTTCATGTCTTTAGTGTTGCTGCCACAACCTGCCCGGTAGATGCTACTCAGAGAAAGGCAGGCTTAATTTTGGTTTACTGATATTTCAAAGGGTCTTGGTGCATCAAGGTGAGGGAAGTGTAGAGCGGGCTTTTGTGGTAGTGGTTGCTCCTATGCACACAACAGTTTGTGAAAGTGGGAGCTGGAATTGGAGACCTACTTTGCCATGGAAATAGTGTCATAAGCTGGGAACCGAGCGCTCGCTCATTCGGAACTGTCGTGCCTGTAGAGGACACTTCAGAGCCACCTGTGACAATGGTGCATTCCCACTTGGCTCTTGTGCAATTCTGAAGGAGAATTAGAGGACATGCAGTCTTCCGGTACCAAGTGGGAAAGAAGGAAAGGCTGCCATGGTCAAATGTGCCCTGGGATGAATGCTGCGTCATGCTTACGTCATGAGTTTCACTACGCTTGGAGAATGGGAAGGGCATCATCTGGTGGGATGCTGAGTCACAGGTCACCTTCTCTCCTCTGCACTTCATGGTTCTCAGTAAGCAACTCGTAGTTCAAAGACGTCAACACTGGCACATTCTCTTTTCCAGGACACAGGGACACTGTTGGGCATGACCCTTGAACTGCTTAGGCACTGATGCCATGGACTAATGAAATGCTAACACTGGTCAGAGCAGCCAGGCACACTCGACCATGGCTGTTGAGGCTCTGATGGAGTTCCACAGGTCTGAGATAAGCAAAGCAGCGTGCAGCCCCGGCCCAGAGACTATCAGACTTCCCTGTGCCTGAAAGACCTGAATCTGCCCTCACCCTTCAGTTTGGGCTAAAGCAAGTTTATAGAAATGAGACTGTGGTAGCTAATTTTAATTATCAGAATAGAACTCACAGAACTGTGTAGTTACGGAAGTCTAAAAATCTAAGTTACATATGATGCCCCAAACTAAAGAAAGAGTGCATTGTCACAATATTAAACTTGTTTTTAAAAGAACTCACATCGGTAACAGTTACACATTATAACACCGAATCATGAAAGCGCATTAAAGCTCTGTAGTATTGGCATTCTACCCTGCGCATCTGAGTCTGATGGGTCCCACTTGCTATGAGTAGCTGCACTGGTGGTGATGACATGCGTGGGGCTAACTACAGTGATCTGCACTGCTCTCTGGGTTCCCAGGGTCACAGTGTGTGGAGCATGGGCCCCTGTCTAGGCCAGCCTGTGAAGCCCACACTTGCCAATCCACGATGCGGTGCTCTACCCCTGGAAAGGCAGCCCAAGGGTCTCTTACTCCCAGGCAAACCCTCTTTCTGTTGTGTGGGATCTGGGCGTGGGGCAGCAGCTGCAGCAACCTCAGCCCTCTGTGTGGCAGGAGACAGCCATGCACGCACATGCTGGCTTTCCTTGTATCCCACACCACATTCTCCTCAGCCCCTCTGCCCATGCTGGCCCCAGCCTCATTGGTCACACTCCTCAGAGGAGTATTTCCTTGCTTGTTAAAGACACCTTTGAAACTGCAGATGGCTTAAAAAAAAAAAAACTCCTTAAATTTAACATGTACCCAAATGAATGTTTAGTCTCCTCTCCACCGTCACAAAACCAGGCCACAGAGGGTACACCACAGCCCGGTTAAATGGCCGGATCTGTTTCACACTTTCCAAGTCATCTGTTTGCTCTTTCCATACCCAGGATATCTTCAGGATCCCGTGGCTTTACCTCCCCAAGTAGCTCCCATGTCTGTCTGCTCTGCCCTGTCTTCACTGCTGTGCTGACATGTCTGTCCCTGTCACCACCTCCTTCCTCAGGTCTGCGAAAGCTCCTTTGCAATCTGCTCACAGTCTCTGTATTCCCAAAGAGCACGGGAGCCCACTTATCTCTCTCAGCTTTTAGGGAGATTCCTGTGCTTTTCTGACGAGGGAAAGCCCTGGGCGAGTGCTTTGTCCCACAATATCCGCCCACTCTCCTTCCCAGTACTGCTTCCTCTGTCTGGAGGCAACGCCTGTCATCCTTTGACTTTCCCCAACCTGTGAGCCTCCTCTCAGAGACAGATGCTCACTGTAGGCTGCCCGTCACCCCCACCAGGTCAGACTCCCCCTGACAGGGTCTCACAGCCCTCAACATGATTGACCCCCACATTGTCATATCTGGTGTGCACCTGTGGGCTGTTTGTCAATGCCCGACTCTACAAGGCTACGATGCCTTCTGCCCGCCTCTTCCCCACAAACACCCAGACTCTGGGGTTAAAGTGGAGTGGTATTTGTTGAATAAGTTTCAACAGTTCTCTCCGTTCTATCCAGAATGTGCAGCAGGCTAGGGAAGATGGGACAAAGTGAAGTCGTCTATAAATGGAAAGGCCCATGTTATACACCTGTAGTCATAGCTAGATGGCAGCCCTGTCTTTACCTCTGAGCACGGCGAGCTTAGGATTCTCACAGGAGCAAGGGAGCAGATGGAGGGAAATGATGGAGAAGGTAGGCAAAGATTAGTACAATTTCATATATATACGTATATGCGCACACACACACACACACACACACACACACACACACACACACACACACACAGTGTTCTCACAACTAAACCTGACCTTCGTTCCAGGCTGAATTCCAGCACAAACTGTGTGTGGATGTCTGAGAGCAGATAAAGGAAGTAGCAATGACCCAGGAGGGGCTCGTTAAAATGAAGCCCTGACAAAGTCATCTGGGTCCTTATAGATGGCCCTGTGAGAAAGATGCTAAGGGACAGCCTTAGGCAGGAAACAGGCGGATTCTAACCAGGCTCCTGGCAAGGGCCCGAGTAGCACCGTGGAGGGGCCGGGAAGCATGAACTTTGCCATTCAGGCTCCAGCCTGTGCAGACCTTGTTGAGCCAGCCTGCCCAGTGTCAGTGCCACCTACGGTACTGACTTATGACATAACTGTGGTCACATGTGGTTACAGCGATAGGAGCTGGCGTGTTAAATGCCCATGTCGAGAATCCCTGAAGTACAGGGATTCTCACGTCTCTTCGTGAAAACACTACTGTTACAAAAATGCAAACAGTGAAGAGGCTAGGTCTTGAGAGCTTCGGGACCGGCATTCAGCCTGGTTTGGTTGATGGGAAGTAAGGATGCAACGTGATCTCAGATCTCAGAGAGTCTAACTGCAGACTTCACACTGGCTGGCTACTGTGCTATTTCACCTTTGTGCATCTGGTGCTGATGGATGCTTCCAGATGGCAGAAATTCAAGGTGCCTGCCTGCATAATGAGTATTGTTGTACAAGGCACAGGCACAGGGTTACGGAACCTATAGTGTGCAGACCCTAACTATGTGGATTTGATTCACAGGATTCCATAAGCCTGGACCACACATGCTCAATTCACCTCTAAGTTCAGCATTTCTCCCAGCTGTTAACACAGGCAACAGACCATAGTAGCGCCAGCACAATCTTCAAAGATAGATAATATCCATATAAATCAGGTGCCTTAGTGTCCCATCATTGCTGCTGCAGGTATTTCAAAGCATTTTTTATGTTCATCACTTTATGCCCACCCCCAGATCCCATCTAATGTTTCCGTAATACCACAGGTCACAATTTAAGACGTATAACTCTGCTACCATTTAAGGGTAATATTTTGTAATCTCATCTATTTTTTAAAATAGTTTTCATGGGACATTAGAGGAGGAGTTTCCAGTCATTTCCAAAATGCTGAAGACTCGAGCCCCGTCTTTTGTTAACTAAATGTAGCATGTTCTGCTTCGTGCATGGCTTATGCTGTGATGACGTCTTCCTTTTGTTATATGAGCGTCATACTCAGGCAGACCGCTATGCCTCGTGGTGGCTGACAAAGGTTCGTAAGTGTAGGGGTTCTAGGCCAACCTCAAAGAGGAGGAGGCAGCATATCGCAGAATGGTAAAAATGTTCTTTCAGTTTGGGATGGTGAGATGGTTCAGTAGCTAAGAGCACTCCTTGCTCTTACGAAGGCCCGGGGCTCAGTTTCTAGCACCAGTGGGGTGGTTCACAACCCTTGTAACCCCAGTTCCAGGGCATCCCACACCTCCTTCTGGCCTCCACAGCCACTGCATGCACGTGGTGTTCATACACACATGCAGGCAAACACTAATACACGGATAATAACACTAATAAATCTTAAAAATGCGTTTTAAAAAATGTGTTTGCAATGGTGTTGGCTGAGGTTGCCAGAAAGGGCACAGTAGAAGTGACATGATGCATGGCCTTGCAGGCAGGCAGGCGGGCAGGCAGGCAGGCGATAAAAACCTCTCCCCATATCACTGTCCAATATTATAGAAGGGTGACTGAAAAACATTCTCCTGAGAGCCCACCTTCCACTCACGTTGCTTGATCTGAGAGAGCCACACCGAACGTGAAGGCTGGACCCAGGGTATGCGGCAGGAAGACGCCCCTCCTGCTCACTGCTCAATGGCAGCGAGAGTCCCCAGAACAGGGCACACACATACAGGCATTGCATTTCCTGGGTGGCCTCATGGCAGCACGAGTCGTGGGGCGGAACAGACGTTTCCACTTTAGTAATCTGGAAAGTACCCATCAGAGAAGCTGGTCCAATGGGTCAAAGTCACATGACACCGTGCATACGGAACAAAGGCGGTGCCATCCGACTGTTCACACCATGGTTTGCAGACTACATTTAGAAAAGACCCAAAGACCCAGGGAGGTGTGTGGGAGGCGGGGGCAGGGGACCGGTAACCTCAACAATGCAAATAGGGGTTCAGATGGCAAGACACTTCAGGAGGTGCCTTCACATCTCTGAATATTATTGTCTTCATCGGCATCCTCAGAACGTGGGGTGGGGCGGGGGGGGGGTACACATCTGCGATTCCAGCCCTCGGATGCTGAGGCAAGCAAGAGCGTGAAGAATTGAAGGCCAGCTTGGGATATGTGGCGAGGCTCTGTCTCAAAAATCATACAAGAACAGGTGGCTGAGGCGGCTCCACAGCGGGCTGAGATATTAAGGTGGAATGAGAACCCTTCCTTCCAAAAATCCAGAATCGACTCCCGAGGGCACTAAAGGAGTCTTCCCCGGGCACAGCTGGAGCCTACTGAGGTTGCGAGCAGCGGGGACCTGCTACTTGCTGGAAGAGAGCCCGTAGCATCACGGAGCTGTTTAGGCGCCAGCTGAAGGTACACTCACAGAAGCCAGGTTTCACTGTCCCGGGTTTCTCCTTGCCCCGTCACACAGGGCATCCGCCCCCACCCCCAAACCCATTCAAAACAGGAAGGTTCCGGGGCCGTGCGCAAAGGCAGCGCACGAGGCCCCCATCCTCCGCAGCACGGCGGCCTCATCCCATCATCGGCAACATGTGAATGAACCAAATTATCTCCAGGGCTCAGGGCGTGGGCCACATCGCCAGGCTCCACCGTCAAAGGATCCAGCGTCATGCTTTCCGCCCCCTTATGAGAAGGCTGGTGCTGCCGTAGGGTGCTGAGGGCGGCAGCCAGCCTGGAAGTGCCTTGTAGGGAAGAAAGTGTTCCGTTTGGGTGTTCGGCTTCTAAAATAACTGCTAATAAAAAGCCTTCGCACTGTGACACTTCAGTGCAGACACCCACAAGGATACCTTGACAAGCTGTTTCACTCTACACAAGCCTTTTCTTGCTTGCGCAAGGCCCCACCAGTCACCCACACAAGACACCACCCTGCAGAGACAGAGGCGGCCAGCAGGGGTCTGCCTAGTCCGCTGGGCGGGCAGCTCGGGCCCTGGCTTCTGCCCTCTCTACCCGGAGCTCCGCATCCTCCTTCAGCCTGCAGTTCATGTGTGTCTCAATACACCCCAGGGGTGGGGGTGGTCTAGGACAATCCCTACCTAGAGAAGGAGCCCAGCTCACCTTACCACCTTTCTGAGGACTGGGGTCGGGGGTGGGGATCCTCGAATAATCTTCATTCACAAGCTGACCACAGAAAGATTTGGGGCTCACTGGGAAATAAATAGCACTGCTCACAGAATCTGGGCTCCGATGGTGGAGAGAGCAAATGGCTGATTGGAAGTGAGTAGAATCCAAAGTCGGAACGCGGCGTTTTGACTGTAATGCCACCACCACCACCAGGAAAATGAAAGATCGCGTTTGAGAACGTTTCTAACCGTGTGGCCTTTCCCCCACCCACTGAGGTACCAGTCCTCCAGTCTGCGCCTTGGTGCACGCTGGGCTACAACCCCACAAAGGGCGGGTCCCGGTGCTTTTCAAAGGCTTTCATTTTGAGGCAGGCTCTCATTAAGTTGCGCAGCTGGACTGGAACTGCCCCTGTAGGTAAGGCAGGCCTTGAACTGCAGGCCTTCTGCTTTGGTCTGCTCAGCAGCTGGGGTGACAAGCCTGTGGCACAGAGCCCGGGTTCGCAGGCCAGTTTCTGAGGCTTGACCATTAAGAGCAATGGCATAGTTACAGTTTAAATCAAAGTGTGGATGTCTAGGACAGAGTTTTCAAAATTGACAAAGAAACAAACTCCCAGGCATTCATGAACGCACTCAAGTTTGGAAGTTTGTTACTGGTAAAAACCGGGTAAGGCCTTTTGAGAGAGGGGTTTTCTCGGAGCTCAGAGCTCAGAGCTCAGAGGGCATTTTGTTTGATAGTTCTTTAACCCCCCCCTCCCACGTGTATGTATGTATGTATGTGTCTATGTGTGAGTGCTTGTCTGTCTTCACGTGCTCGTCCAAGTGGACACCAGAGGACAGTTCCGAGTGCTGTGCCTCCCCTATAGCCTACCTTTTGTTGCTATGGTTGTTTGAATCCAGGTCTTGCTGGCCTGGGCCTCACTGATTGGCTGGCCAGGGGTGACCGGCTCCCCAGTGTGAAATTATAAACCAGGCCCAGCCCCTTCCCCCTTTCTGGTCTATAAGCACAGTCTGACTGCTCTTCTTTACGCCCACCCGGCAAGCCCAATATACATATATACATGCCACTCTGTCTCTACACAAGCCTCTGCTAAGCCATCGTCACCAAAGACACAACGGAGGGTAAGTGCCATGCTCTGATGGCATCACCTGTATCCAGTGTTAGGATTGGTTGTTGTGATGATTGCTGGAGATCTCAGGGTCTCTGGGGATCTCACAGTCTCTGGGGGATCTCTCAGTCTCTGGGGAATCTCAGTCTCTGGCGATCTCACAGTCTCTGGGGGAATCTCTGGGGGAATTGCACAGTCTCACAGCCTCTGGCGACCTCACAGTCAGGTGGACAGACAGAACAAAGATCAGGCTTGAAATGACCACTTAAAGACAGATGCTCACAAACATTCTGAGAACAGGGGGATCAACTCAGCACGTTGGGGTGGGATCCACAGCTTCTGCATAGCCTGTGCAAATCGCACAGGGGCAGCATCCTTGCTTTGCAAGGAGGATGTTGACCATTCTTTCCTGAAATCTACTTTTAGTGGAACAGCAAGAATCTGGTACGGTTGCGGCACTGTGGGAGAATCTCAGAGTTTAACATCGGAACGTGTCTGCATACAAGAAGCCTTTGTAACTAGGTCTGGAGCACAGTTCCAGTCATAGGAAATAGCTTTTAAAGTTACTAATGCCCTACCTGATGCTTTTCTCCCTTTACAACTTAGGCCAAATCCAATTTATTTCCCCACAGAACTTTATAGGTCTCCTCCCTCACCTCCCCAGAATTCAATTTACTCTCTCCAGCTTGTGGCTCACTGCATAGTATCAGGTAGAATCATTCCTGCATCATCTCCCAAGGAGAGCTTCCTTGAGGGACACAGCAGGTCTTAAGGAAGCACAGTTAAGACGTGTACATGAAACACTGCCTCGAGTTAATCCAACAGCTCATCTGCCCAGAGTTTCCCAGGACTGACAGAGCTAACACTGGGAAGCTACGAGAAACAGGAAGTTTTCCAGTGCCTTCCCGAACCAGTTCACATATGAATCCAAGAAATTTCTCAGAGTAACAAAGATGAGATAATTCCCCCCTGCTCACTACTCACTGGAGATGGGGAAAAATCTCTCCTACTTAAGTAATAATCTTGTGTAGGAAGAAAAAAAAACTTTAATTGTACCAGTATTATGTAAATGTAAGTTATTTAATTAAAAGGGAGGTGGGAAAGCCTTCACGGGGAGTAGCTGTTTCTTAAAAGAAGGCGAGAGAACTTGTTTCTCTTTACCGTGCATTGTAAGCAGCTCAGTGATTGGCCCTGAGCTGATACGTCCATCATAGAGCAGTGGCATCCGCCTTCTGCTTCGAGGAAAGATGGAGTAACAGTGATGAGCTCTTATCACCCAACCTAAATATAAACCGTTTCCACGCTACTCGATAAATATAACCGCGGCCAGGACTCCTGGAGAACTAAACAGACTGGGGAGTCAGTGATTGCTCAAGTCTAGTTCATTACAAGTTCCACAAGGTGTTAATCTGGACTGTCAACTTGACTGAACAAGGGGCTGACAAGGAGATTGGAAGAGCAGGACTGGGTGTGTGTGTGAGGGTTACCTGAGATTAGCTAAGGCCAGAAAGTCGGCTCTGAGTGTAGACAGTACCTTTCCCCCACCTCTCTCTCTCTCTCTCTCTCTCTCTCTCTCTCTCTCTCTGTGTGTGTATGTGTGTGTGTGTGTGTGTGTGTGTGTGTGTGTTTCTTTACCCCCCTCCCCCACCCCACCGAGCTGGACTGGACTCTCTGGAGCACTGAGCTCCCTGTGAGGACAAATCCGTAGCTGGGGAAGAAGCACAGCACCACGGGACGTTGCTCTAGACGCTCACACAGGGCAAGGGGAGTGCCAGCTCCCATGGGGCAATGTGGAGACTTCAGACATCCCAGAATCTGGGGCAGGCACTAAAGTTGCAGACACTCCCGTCTCCCTCAGGAAATTTCAAAGATCAATACACAAACCCTAAAAGTATCCCCGTGGAACATAGCTGCATTCCCAAACAAAGGTCGGAACATTTCTGGAAACAGGCCACTGAACATTGGATAAGGAAAAGTCGCGATGTCTGGCTTCCCATCTAAACGACCACCCGTCCTAGAGGGCACGCACCGTGATGAAGAGAAAATGGAATCAACTGAGACTTATGCCAACACCTGAAATACCCACCGACTGTTTCATGTCTTAAAATGCCAGAGACGTGGGAGAGGTAAGAAAGGACTCCTGCTGACCTTTAGGAAAGGAAAACAGGAAGGACGGAGGAGCCAGTGAGGACAAAGGAAAGCCAGGCAGTGCAGGAGACTACTGCAATGAAAAGATGTAGCAGCAGAAGCCTGGTGTGACTGCAGAGACTCCACGCGTGGGGGGTCCAGTGAGCTGTGTGACTGCAGGAGCAGAAGAAGAGTCTGGATACCGATCTAAACTGATGAAAACTGTAAGTCCAAGCAGTCCTCGCTGAAGGAACCCAGAGGACCAGAGGCCGGGAGAATGTTAGACGGCAGAGGAGACCAAAGAAGTGAAGAACCAAAGGCTTCTGAGATGCCTGTCTGCAGGCCGGTTTGATGCATCAATCCCCAACATTTCCAAGGCAAGACCTCCTGACAAAGAAGGAAGCAGGGGCTGCCTCGGGACGTAAGGTCGGCATGACAGAAGGTTTCCTTACACGGAAATCAATCGTTTTTGCAGCCCCCGTCTTTTCTAGGATTTCTATCTATCTATCTATCTATCTATCTATCTATCTATCTATCTATCTATCTATTCTATCTTCTATCGTCTATCTATCTATCTGTCTATCTTCTATCATCTATCTATCTATCTATCTATCATCTATCTAGCTATCTAGCTATCTATCATCTATCTATCTATCTTCTATCATCTACCTATCTATCCAACTATCTATCTATCTTCTATCATCTATCTATCTATCTTCTATCTATCTATCTATCTATCTATCTATCCATCTATCTTTGCCCTTCATTTTAACCTGCCTCTGGCCAACAGGGCATAAAATATCAAATTTAAAGTGCGGTGTTCGGAAAAAGATTACTCCTGGTAGTCACAGATTTACACTTTTTACAAGGCCTCCTCCTTCTTCCTCTAACTTAATCTTTGACATTTTTGGTCAAGGCAGCCAACTGGAGGCAGGAGCACAGAGCTCAGGAACTTGGTCTGTAGATCTGGGATTCGAAGGTCTCCAAGCCAATGAGAGCTGCCTACCTGTCAGTTCCTGTTTTATGAGCAAAGCAACCTGCTTAGCCGCCATTAGGAACACGCTGATGCCTTTGGTTTCGCTAACCAGCATGGTCACAGGATTAGAATCCAGAGAGGCGGACCTTTGCCTTATGGCTGAGACACTGCTGCTCTTTCTTTACAGCCTCGAAAGCTCGAGTGAGGGCACTTAGGTTGCACCTGGGGAGCCAAGGTCTGATTGCTGGGATAGAAAGAACCTGGTGAGACGATGCCCCCAGACTCACCAGAGTCCTCTGACCAGTCAGTCACAGATACTGGGAGAGGCTTACTAATGTGGATAGAGAACGTCTGTGTATAAAATGGATTGGGGGTAATGGCTATGAATAAGGGACCCAGAAGACCAATAGTAGAATATTACTCTACTCCTGCTGGCATTCTTGGGTATCTGGAATGTGGGTGGGACGGAGGGCCTAGACAGCACATCTCCAGGCCAGCTCTTCTGCTCTAGCGTTTGCAACTTTCAAAGGTTCTGGTTAAAGGTCACAGGGCCCAGTAAGAAATGAAAGGCTGTGAGCTCTTGCTTAAGGAAAGTGACCTGTGACCGTGGGTCTTTCCCACTGAAGCTCACACGGTGTCATCTCGTAGACAGAGTTTAAGAGATATCATGTCAGGCAGAACGAGTAGCCACAGAGGTGGGAATGCTGGCCTTTTCTGGGAGACTGCTTCTGTAGCTCCAAGGACTTATTAGAATACATTTCCTGGTATGGGAACTCTCTTGGTCTGTTTCAGTCCTAAAGGTGAACACAGAGAAATCGGTATGACCAACTAGCTGGTTCTTAAGGAATTTGGTAACAGCCCAATACTATGGCATGCATGGCAAAGGCTTACTAGTCTCTTACTAGCCACGCCCACACTGTCATCTCTCTTTATATCCACTATATGTCTCCCCTGTCCTTTCCCCGCTCAGGGCCTACCGGACAATAGGACAATTTGGGATCTATATCTTAAATCCCGGTTGAACGCTCTCTATGAACTCTACTCTATGAACTCTAGCTCCCACTCACCTCCCCCAGGGCTCACCTCCATTGCAGAGCTTGTCACGTTAGATTGGAATGTCCAAGTGCAGCCCATGAGTCTTTTATCTGGGCTCCTTTAATGTCCAGGACACCGTGTGATATTTGTTTCTTAAATGTGTGTTGGATAGATAATGGTTATTGAATAAACAAACAGATGAATGGGTGAATGAATGGGAGGAGTCTTTACCCTACTAAAACTCAGAAGAATAAGTAAAAAGTTCTTAGGAAAGCTTGGATACAAACTAACCCAACGGAGAGCCCGGAAATAACTTGCGCAAATCTCTTTTAATACCGAATTAGCCTGAACTTAATGTTCCGATTTCCCCCTGGCATATGGGTTCCTCTGAACTATGCTCTTAGTGTTGAGCGGGGAACTGAGTGAAGATGACTTCAAAGAATAGACAATATCTCATTTTCCCGAAGCCACTTTAAGCAAAAGAGCCCAACTAGAGAGATCTATAATTGTTCACGTGAAAGTCAAGAGCCATTGTGTAAGTATTTTATGGTGACAGAGGAAATAAAGATATGACACATGCAAATGAGAGCTGATAGCACAACGTGCATCTTGCTTTCAGGGAGGCATTGAGTTTTCCCTTGAAATGAACATTGGGTTCGTTTTCAAGTGTCCTAGACATACGTCTACAGAGAGGCTGTCCTTTGACAGTGCTCGTATCCTTACTGCCAAGAAGTCATCTGAGGTGGACATCACCCCTAGTTTCACCTCCCGAGGTTGGCAGCCCCAGCATCTGAGCCACCCAGATCTGAGCCACCCGAAAGCAAATCTGAGTCTCTTCTAAATTCACGAAGTGAGCTAAAGTCACACGCCCCTCCTAACGGTTGTCTAGATCAACAGTTCCTCGACAGCCTCTTTGCTGGCGTGCCATGCATAGAGCCAGTCTGTGCAGACACTCAGGGGCAGAAGGCTTGCGCTCTGCCCCTCTCATATTACAAGAGTAATAGGAGCTCACTTTGATGGTGTCGGTGCTGTTTGCTGTAATACCTGTTTGTATGAATCAATGAGGGATCATAGATTTGTGAGAAACTGCCCTGCTCATGGGAGCAAGAGGGAGAGAAAATGGGAATCATCTCAGAGAGGGAGTAGCCTTGGTACTCCACACAATAAGAAGCTAAAACCCTTTTCAGAATGAGTTTATCTACCTACCTTCCTATCTAGAAATGTTTGTATTAGCTAAAAATATTCCTTAAATAAAATATACACATTCTTTTTGAAGACCAAAGTAAGATAGTTATTTTGTTGTTGAAATTTTAAAAGCATTTAAAGGCTTTCATTCATTTTTATTTTATGTGTGTGAGTGTTTTTCCTGCACTTATGTATTTGCACTGCACGCATGCCTGGTGCCCACAGAGGCCTGAGAAAGCAGTGAATTCTTCTGAAACTGGGATTAGGATTGAGTCCTCGAGTGAGTGCTGGGAACCACACCAGGGTCCACTGCAAGAACAGCAGCCACTCTTAACCCCCCCCCCCATTAGTTCAATATCTGCTTGTCTACTTCCTGAGTTATGTAAGCTCTTCTCCCACGCTGTGTTGGGTCTGGGTCATCAGCTTTTCACTCAATTGTGGGCAGGGTAAGAGGGAAGATGCCAAGCTCTAAGTCTGTTCCCTGGTTGGCTGGAAGTGGACTGGCTACTTGTTACACCAGCTGGAAATCTTTAGTGCAGCACATTTTCTTTCTATCAGGCCATAACCTGGTATTGAGCATCTAGTGGCCATCTCTTGGTCCTTTGCTGATAACATTTTGGCATGTTGGATTCTGAGCATGGCCTTGCTTAGCTAGTTTGTACTCATTCACCTCCTTAAATGCCTACAACAAATCATCTCACCTGTTCTTTCCTTCTATTTCAGATGAATTAAAGTGCGGGAATTTCTTATCGCTCCTCCGTAAAGCTAAAGCTCAAGGATTTAAAACTTAGGCTCTCAGATGTTTGGGCCTCCTTAGTCACTAACAGATTGCATTAATTCTAAACTCCTGTGAGACCCAAACATAGAAAACAACCACAGTGCAAATTAAAAAAAAAAAAATAACTCAATGGATGCACAGTGGCAGAGTAATGACCTAGCAGAGCAATGTCCTACCACAGGGTGACACAAATCTGCTGATCATCCCTGAATGTCAGGTTTTGCAGGTAGAGAGGAGGAAAAAACCAAAACCCCCAAAAACCAAAATAGAAGGCTTGTGCAGAGAGCACAATCTAGAACAATATAGAAAACAAAAATGCTGGCGTAATTTTGGGCCCACCATGCTGGGCTGGTTTCAATGCAAACTCAGTGCTGTGATTTCCTCTCTGCTCTGGGAGGGTGTAATTAACTCAGCTGCAATGGGCTTGGGGCTCAGGTTTCCCAGCGCTGCCAGCTCCCTCGTGGCCAGGAACAGCTGCCACCAGCTACTCCCAAGAGCATGGGGGCTACCCCACAAGGCTGTGCACAAGCCACCATGAGCAGAAGGTCCAGGCACCTAATGGGGTTAGATCGCTCTGGAAGGTGAGGGATCTGTTACTTCCCAAACCTGCCACCTTTCTCTGAGAGATAACCTAGGCAGGATGGTTTAAATGAGAATCCCCGTAGGCTCACGCACCTGAACATCCCCAGTGGGTGGCATCGTTGGGGAGCTGTGGGACATTTAGAAATTGATGGAAGAGGTCTGCCACTGGGCACGGCACGTGAGGCTTTAGAGTCAGCCCACCTTCAGCTTGCGCTCATGGCTTCCTGGCTGTATAGTTGGGGTAGGCTCTTTCTGCATCCAGCTCTGGCTCCGCACTTGCTGCTGGCTGCCATGCCTTCCCTGACATTATGGATCTCTCGCTCTCTGGAAACTCAAAGCAACATAAACTGTTAAACTGTTTCAACCTGAGGGTCATGACCCCTTTGGGGGGTGAAAGACACTTTCACAGGGGTGGCCTAAGACCGTCGGAAAACACAGAGATTCACATTACGATTCAAAACAGTTGCAAAGTTACAGTTGTGAAGTAGAAACAGAAATAAATTTGTGGATGGAGGTCAGCACAGCATGAGGAACTGTGTTTAAAGGGTCGGTTACATTGAGAGGTTGGAGGCCCACTGTTCTGTAAGTTGATTTGGGTCATCAAATTTTATCATGGCAACAGAAAGGTAATTGACTAGGCTAACCCAACCTTCTCTTTGGTCATTGTGGCTGAAAGGGCTTTCCTGGCATTGGTGAGTACATCAAATGTCGTCTACACCAATTTCTCACTCCAGAATGTGGTATGGACAGTTGACGCAGATACGAGGGAAACGCTGAGAAAGAGAAGCATCAACAAGGAAAGCTCACGCCCTGGAGACGGTGGCAGGGGCCACAGGGAGACGGTGTGTGGAGGTGAGGGTGTGCAAGGCTCCCTGAAATCCAAGCAGCCCGCCCTGCTCATCTACTTGACGGAGTGCTGTATGCCACACTACTCATTTAACGGTGCTTTAATGAAGCCAGAAGTGGAACCATCCCTCTGAAGTCTTAGAAAAGGCTAAATAAAACACCGGGTTCGTTTCCCAAGTTTCCTGCCCGCCGTCCTGTCTTCACTGTCATTTACCTATTTCCCCTCTTCCTTTCCACCTATGGCAAAGGTCCATGCAAAGGCTGTGCCTTTCCTCATTTTAAGTGAGGAAAACAACTCCTCCTGCAAAGTACAAACTTTGCAACTATAATTGAGTAATAGCCATGAATAAGGGGGATGGAGTTAATGAATTTTTGTTAAGAGGTTTTTTTTTTTTTTTTTCTACCAGCCTGGTCCCACCACCGACCGCGCCAGCCCCGAATAACACACTGAGACGCTGTATTAGATATAAAGCCAGGTACTAGTTTCTTATCGGCTGGCTCTGTCTTAAATATTAACCCATTTCTATTAATCTACGTATTTCCACATGGTCTCATCTTACCAGAGAGAGGGCCCGGACCTCTGTTCTCTCATCTCTACATGTTGACTCCTCCCTACTACTTCCTCTTTCCTCCTTGGCTCCTAGTCCCACCTATCTTGCTTTCCTATTGGCCAACAGTACTTTATTCATTAACCAATACAAGAAACATATTCACAGACTGACATCTCCCATCAGATTTTTATGTATTTATTATTGTTTTTAAGTGTGTGTGTGTGTGTGTGTGTGTGTGTGTGTGTGTGTGTGTGTCTGCGTGAGTTCATACACACCACTTGCCCACAGGTGCCCTTGAGAGCAGGAGAAGGCTTGGATGCCCTGGCACTGGAGTTACAGCGGTTGTGAACTGCCAACCCTAACCCAGGTCTGCTGCCAGAGCCGCAAGTGCTCTTCTGCTGAGCAGATCTCCGGTTCCTACTCTTACTTCTGAAGCATCTTTCATAGCCGCGAAAATGTCAACATCATTGAATACACGAAGAACTGGGATTTTAAATTGCCACTTCCTGTAATCAATGTGGCAGGAAGAACTTCCGTACTTTTTATACATTTATTATTACAGTTAAGCCTGTGTGCCTGTGTAAGTTCATGCACACCACATACCTGTGTTTGGCTTGGACGCTGGAAGAAGGCTTGGATGCCAGGCGTTGGGTCTTATGTCATAAGTAGAGGGTTTTCCTAACAAATGACACTAAAATATGGTAGACCACAAATGCCACTGCTTAAATAATTCACAAACATTCAAGACAAATTTATATATGTAATGGCAGCTACTATTCTAGAAATCTGTTTCAAGAGTTCTTTCATTAAAAGTGCACAAGGCTGCTGGATTTTAAGTCTACTTATAATGTACCTTAAGCCTTTATATAATTCTGAAGCCACACCCTAAGCCATGTACCCAGCAGTGGTCACTCTGTGCTGTCCCCTCCCTCAAGTCCCCAGAAATGGAAACCAGCCAACTTAGTGTCTCCTTAGATTTTTTTCACTCCAGACCCTCCTTGGAAATGGAGTCACGTGACACTGACCTTTTGTGCCTGGCTTCCTCCTCTTACTATCATATTTTGGTTTCTTTTTCACTAATCCTTTTAGATTTAGTTTAGTTTGTGTGTGTGTGTGTGTGTGTGTGTGTGTGTGTGTGTGTTTGTGTATGTGTGTATGAATGTTTGTCTACATATGTGTATGTTCATTCACCATGTGTGTGCCTGAAGACATCAGAAATCAGATCGCCTGAACTGATGTTGCCGTTGATTGTGAAACACCAGGTGGGTCCTGGGAACCAAACCCAGGTCCTCAGCAAGAGCAGCAAGTCCTCTTAACCACTCAGCTTCTCTCCAGCTTCTCAATATGATGATTTACAATTTTACCTATGTTGTGCCATGGGCTAGATTTCATTACTTTGTAATGCTGAATAACATCTCATTGGCTCATCATGCCGTGTTTATCCATTCAACAGTTGATCAATACTTAAGTTGCTTTAGACATCATAAATAACTTTCCTACCAGCTTTTGTGTAAACAGAACTTCAATTCCTTTGGGTACATTCATAGGAGTAGAATTGCTAGGTTATATTGTGGCTTTATGTTGGAAAAAAATTGAAGCAATCGCTAAGCTATATTCCCAAGCACCTGCATAGTTCTGCCTTTCAGCAGCAATGGATTTTAACTTCCCCACATCCCTGCCAGCATGCACGTATTACTGTCTGTCCATCTTTATTAAGGCATCGGTGTTATGAAGTGACATCTAATCGTCGTTGTCCTGTAGTCCCCTAATGACCGGCTGCTCAGGTGTCACCATGTGCTTCTTGGCTCTTCCGTATCATCTTTAGAATGACGTCTGTTTTGCTTAGTTTTGAATTGAGTGACTGACCTTTTTTTATTATTGAGATTTTTGATATCTGTCTTCCAAGTTATTTTTCTAGAGACACTCTGAGAATGTTGGACTTTCACTTACTTCAGTCCCAGCCCGGGGATGAAATACACTCTTATTGCTCTGCACAATAATTAAATCACCACATCTATTGAGTTATTTCTTTGTTCCAAGTCCTTTACGACCTTTATTTAAAATGAGAAATTAAAAGCTGTTGTTTGAACTATGTGTTTATTCTTTTCATATTCATGGAGATTAGCAAAACCTTTTCTCAGAGAATCACCACTTGTTTCTTCTGAACCTGGGAGATACCCATCCCCATCTCACACCAAGAAGAATAAACCTAATCAAACAGATATGAGGATAAAATACCAACTGCACTTCAATGCCGAGGAAACGTCAGCCGCTTACAGGGCTGAGGTAGGAGCTGCCTCCAGGTTCTGTTTTAGATCCTTAAGACTAAGACTGCTCACATCTGCTGCAAGCACCAAGAGAATGCCCCGGTGGACTTCTACTCACGCCCCACCCACCAGATGTGAGCTTATCGAGGCGATGAAGCAAGAAGCACCACCAAACAGTCTGCTGAAGAGCGTGGGGCAAGGCTCTTCATTCCCATAAGCAAACTGCAGCAAAGTCGGCCATGGAGAAGAATACAGAGTGCAGACTAAGACGGTTCACCTTCAAGATTAGTAATGAAGAGGCCAAGGGTGGCCTTGTCCCCCAGCCCTACCTGCGCAGAGGTCAAGGGTGTCATTGTCCCCATCAGCCCTACCTGCACAGAGGTCAAGGGTGTCATTGTCCCCACCAGCTCTACCTGCACCCAGGCCAAGGGTGTCATTGTCCCCACCAGCCCCACCCTGTTCTGGAAGGTGCAATGTGACACAAACAATAACCAAACAAAGAAGTAAAGACCACACTAAACCTTCCCTCTGCCATGACCTCTGGTTTTCCAGAAATGTCTCCATTTTTAACACCCAAGTTCCAAGACCTCTATTTACAAATACTCAGAGTGTACCAACCACAAGCCGCCAATGGATTTGAAGCACCATGCGTAAATCCACCCTTATGTGATGGCGCTCTCCCAGATCAGGACAGTGAACCTCTCCCACTACACCCATGTGTGTAAATGCTCTGCTGCTTTCACCTAATCTGGCTCTGTGGGGGAGCTGCCAAAGTCTCCTGGACTGCCATTTATATAAACCAATTCACACACATTTCATCTCCCGGCTGCATCAAACAGCCATTCCTGGTTAATTCTCGACCCTTGCCTCCTCAGCCAACACTCTGGAGATGCTGATGCCACGTGACACGACACTGGAAAGTCACGGTGAAGAAAGGTTCCCAGTAACACTTATATGTTGGACACATGCATGACCCAGAACACAACAGTGTTGCAAGTGGCACTTTTAACTTGGGGGAAAATGGGACCAACAGGGTCAGCTTTATAGTCCAGTCTTGCTGGTGTCCAAATTGGAAGAGATTTAGAAGGGAGGCCTCCCATTATTGCTTATGCACCCAAAAATAAAAAGAAATAAAGATGGCAGAAGACACAGAAAGATGACAGCAACCTACATTCTGATGAGAGAGCCCGGGCACGAGGTCACACCCACTGCCACCAGGAAGGAGGAGGCCTCTAGTACTGCCAGGTGTCAACTTCCATCGACCAGTGATGCTGTCTCATGCCAGCCCAACCGACCACATAAATCCACTGGGCTCCCCGGTGAGGGGGTCTCCTTGCTGCAGCAGCTACTCACCCTGTAGTAGTCGGTGCTGTACACGTCCCGGGACATGCCGAAGTCCCCGATTTTCACCAGCAGGTTCTCCCCCACGAGGCAGTTCCGCGTGGCCAGGTCACGGTGCACAAAGTGTTGGGATGCCAGGTAGACCATGCCTGCTGCAATTTGCTGCGCGATGTGCAGCATCTGAGACTGCGTCAGCTCGGTGGGTGGGTTGCCCTCTGCCATCAGCACTGCATCTGGCCCGTGTGCCCTGTGAGAGA
This sequence comes from Cricetiscus sungorus, assembly GCA_030556225.1. NCBI lineage: Eukaryota > Metazoa > Chordata > Mammalia > Rodentia > Cricetidae > Cricetiscus > Cricetiscus sungorus. The sequence goes on along the minus strand of JANBXA010000190.1, from coordinate 26,061,353 downwards.
GCACAGGGGTATGGAGCCTCAGCTGGAAGACTGGAAGGACCCTTAGTTTCCACTCATGAGTGGCTGGGGCTGGAGGAGCTGCCTGACTTAGGTGAAGAGGCCAAGAGGCTCCTCCCATAGCCAAGAGGGCTCCCGCCCATCTCATTTCTCCTGCGTGGGATACCTGGGGCTGGGTGGACTGGAATGGTGAGCCCTCACGCAAACACATCAACAGGCTTATGTTTCAGGGAGTTCAGAGCTCTGCTGCCGTGAGACACTGGCCACAGCTTTAAACTCCTAGACCCACAACCCTGCTGGGATGGAGTAAAGGCAGGGAAACTGGTCCTCCTAGAGGCATGGTCCTAGCATCAGTGGGGTCCCGGGCCTCCTCCAAACAGCGAGGCATCAGGCCACCCTGCCTCAACGCTGAGCACCCCACATGTCCCTGTCAAAGATTGGCAGCTCACGGTCACAGCTCACCTGATCTGTGACCAAGCGTGGCTTTCAACTGGCCCCTGACTCTTTCCAGGCTTGAGTCCCCACAAGCCCAGGACACAGATACCCGCGCCCCCACTGCATCCTGACAGGGTGCAGCAGGGGAAATGAAACCTGCATGACTTGGGCAAAGCTTTCCTCAACCCCAAGGGAAATAAAAGGGGGGGGTCTCTGTCTGGAACTGGAAGCACTTGCAGCAAAGATGGAGGGAGGGCTCTCAATGCATTTAAAGAGGGCGACTCCACCCGTGGGCCCCAGAGCTACACAGGTGTTTTTAAATGAGGGCAACAGTGGCCCAACACGTTAAGCCTGGATTCCGCCTTCCATGAACCACCCCGGCCCAGACACGTCCTTTCTGTGTGGCGTGGCGGCTGCAGCCTGCAGTGACTCTTCCTTTCTCTGCATTTCTCAGCAGTGTCGCTGTCACCAAGCCTTTCACCCTGCTCCACTCTGGCAGAGGCGTGGGGCGTGTCCCAGTCCACCACTATCTAACTCCCTCATCTGGGGAAGTCTTTGAACTTTACTAATCTGCAATTTCCTCATTAGTCAAAGGCACAAGGTGCTGGGTGATCCTTTGGTTCCCTCTGCCTCTGAATATCTAGGTTTAACCATTCTCTTGGGAGGAGATGCCTGGTTTCTTACCAGACAAGACTCAGCAGATTCCAACCCTCCCTCTCGGTAAACCTTTTGGGGCTGCCATTGGCCCTCAGGAAAATGTCCCTGGAGGTTGGAAAACAAACACGGCACAGAAGCAGAAGCTCGGCTGCCAGTGCCTACACAAGAGAGTTCTATAACCTGCTGGGTCTCTGCTTCATTCTGTAAACCAGACCTTTTGAAAGTTGTCCTAGACCATTGGCATGAACAAGATTTGGTAGTGTGTCTAAAGGGGGCAGGGCTTAAAAAGGGGGGTCTGTACTGGAACCACAGGGAAACAGCAACTTGCCTTTTCTTAGATACCAAAGTCCTTCCCACCTCACAAATTACACACCGAGAGAGACCTCCACCTCCGGTGAGGACCCAGAGATGCACATAAACTAGTCGGGGCCAAAAGACTAAGAGAGACTTGAAGCAGTCAAGAACAAAGCCAGCCGAAGCCAGCCATTGTGCCAGCTACAGAAAGCCGGGCGCGAGTCTGCAGGGGACGCCTCAGGTGGCGGGCATCTCTGCAAATCTCCTGTTCCAGCCTCGTGCTCCTGCAGCAAAGGGAAGCCGGGGCCCGGACATCAGCACTCTCATAGCTCTCACAGGCTCAAACCTCACACCTTCTGAGACTCCCAGGAGGCTTTTTGGCCGTAGCCTCAGCACAGTTTTGCTTTCTTGGAGCAGATGCCCCTCCATAAAGCGAGGACAGGTTAGTCTCCCGGAAGAGTTCTGAAGAGGACCACCGAGCCCAGGTCCTCCTGCATCTCTTGAAAATTAAAAGGACCTCCTTAAGGATAGCCATGGCAATGCCTCTGGGTGCTCTGGCTTGGGGAGTCCACAGCAGGCATATGGGACTGCAGCTGGCAATTCACCGCCCTGAACCGGTTCTGCAACTTGTACCTCTTTCCTTATTATGTGTTTGAATGTGCAGTGTGAGGAACCAATCTCAGGGCTTGTGCAGATGAGGTAAGTGAGTGCCTTACCATCGAGCTGCATACAGCCTCCTTCTGATTTGTTAAGAAAAAAAAGTGAGTTGATCTGTTAAATTTACTATAAAAATTGATTGGCAACACAGTAGTTATCCACATTTATGGGTTAGAGTATTTTAATGCATTTGCATAATGTATAAGGCATTAGACCAAAATAACTGACATACATAACATCTTAGAAACCTATCTTCCCCTTGTATTAATAACATCATTGCTATAGCTATTTTAAAACATGTAATTAACTGTTGCCAACCATTGTTGTGAAAGCCGGTCACTAAGACGTCTCCATCTCATACAATGGCTCCTATACACCATTAAAGAGTTCATGGGGACTTCGCACAGCAGCTCCTACACACTTTTAGAGCGGGTGCTTCTCAGGAAGAAGGAAGGGGGTGCAGGGTCATGGCTGATTTAATTTCTTTAACTGTGCTACAAGTGTAATCATAATAATAGTCAGTTTATTTGTCTTTAAATTTTTATTTTTTTAAATATAATTTGTTTTTCACAAATTAACACATCTTATTGCTTAGAAATTCTGAGTAAATACTATTTATTACTTGAAAATTACTCATCTACCTTTCTCCACATTAAGAGGGAACTTGGGAAAGATTCTAAAGGGAAAACTGTGAAATGAAATTCTCTTTCTCGTTGTCCACGCTGCCTCGTGTGAGACCTAGCTGTGTTGCGCTCGGTGTATGAAGAGAAAGGTTAGAGACATAGACGTCTGGCTTTCCTAGGCACTGCCAAGATGCTTGGGGAATCTGTCATGGCGGCTGGTGCCAGGCCTCCTCCCGGGGAGAGGACAGCCTGTCCTTGCAAAGCTTCGCTGCACCTGAGTCTGCTCCTTGGCAGCCACACTGATCCAGAGTTTAGCAGATTCTGGAATCAAACTGGCTGAGTTTGCAAGCTCTCCACACTCTCTGTGGGTGCTAGGGGAGGGCTTCAGAAGGCAGGGGTAAGGTGGGGTATGGTTACTGTCAAAGTCAAAAAATAAGGGGAAACAGATATGCTCACATGCACACAGGCACACAGCACACACACACATGCACACACACATTCACACTAATATCACACATGCACACACATATACACACTCATACGCAATACACACTCACATGCACACATGCATGCATACACACTCACATGCACACACATGCACATACACACACTAATTCACATAGGCACACTCACATATACACACTCATACACACATACACACTCATACGCACACACACATGCACACACAGACACAAACACACTAATATTCACATATGCACACACATGCACACACACTCATACCCATACACATTCACACCCATACACAATTGAATACACACACACATTTATTCAATACACATTCACATTCATACACACAGGCACACACATGTACAAAACACCATACACTCATATCTACACACAGTCAACCCACACATATTCACACCTATTCATACATTCATGTACATACACATATTCTCATACATACACACAGACACACAGACACGGACACCTCCATACACCCTCACATTCACACACAGCACACATTCACTAATACACATATGCTTACACTCACAAAATCATACATACACCCACTCACACCCATAATAAACACACACACACATACACTCACACTCACTCACAGTGCATACTCATACACACACACACACCCATAGTCACACCCATACACACACCTCACACCCATAATAAACACACACACACACTGACACTCATTCTCAGTGCATATTCATACACACACACACACACCCATAGTCACACCCATAAACACATCTCACACACAGTCACTCACAGTGCATACTCATACACACACACACACACACACTCACTCACAGTGCATACTAATATACACACACATACACACACACACACTCACACACACACACACACCAGTCTGAACATGCAAATGCATGAAACTGTATCCAGATAATTGCATGTGTGTTTACTTTGTTATAGCATTTAAGAAAAACCATTTTTGGAATTTCGGATTAGGGAGAAAGCTGGAGGAATGGTGAAAATATTTTTCATAGAACATCTAGCCCTCAACCAAAGTCAGGACATTCTTCTTTTCACTTTAGCTCTGACAATGCAAACTACAGAGTCTGCCATCACCCCTGTCTTTCACCTACGGGGAACACCCCAGGAAAGTGGGTTAGGATGGCTGCTCAGTGCCTTGAGTGCCATGCACTCCTGTCTCATCTGGAAAACCCCGATACACACAGGACTGCGGGGAAACCAGTTCAGCCCAGGCAAGAACTGAGCAGATGTGTAACACAGACAGAGCCTGTGAAAATGGTCCAGACAACAGCGACCTGCAGAGACACTTCTAAAGCTGTCCCCTTCAGCCATCCCTTCTGTGTGAGGCTCCGGCTCCGGACAGCAGCCTGGGACACAAGGGGAGGACAGGAGGACCATGTGTGACCATCACACAAAAGATGCCACTCACTGGGATTTTTGAATCCCTGAGCCAAAATAACGAGGCAGGCATGACCGAAATGGTGGGTTATGGGATCAAAGGTTATTGGTATCTCCCCTCTAAAGGTGTTCTTGAGGTGCGTACCATGCTGTCTTATCATCGGGTGGGAAAATGAGGCCAGGAAGGGAAGGCAACCAGTACGCTCATCGTGGCTTTGTTTCTCCCGACTGGTAACTCCACCAAAGGACACGAAATGTCGGGCTAATATTTCACAGATGTCAGCTGGTGCTTAAGGAAAAAACATGGAAAGGCCCGAAAGGGACTCGGGCAGAGCAGTCAGGGTGAGGGGAGGCGGGTGACCCACTCAGGAACCACATGCCGTTGGCGAGGTGGAGAAAGGACAACCCATGCTCTGTCAGTGCTGGAGCATGCATGCGGTGCCCCACCCTGATGACACTACACATAAGGTACGTTGTCACCTCTGTCTCTGCCTGATGCAAATGAAGACAGTATGTGCTTTCTTCTGTGTCAGCGTGCTATCTGTATACTCACGGTATGCCTCTCTCTAGACAGTCACGGGATGGGGTCCCTACCAGGGTGACGGGCAGCCCAAAGCCACACTCATCTCTTCTTGTGACCTCCTTGCTGACTGAGCTGGTCACCAGGAGGATTCTTCTGCAGAGTTTCCCCTTGCACCTATCATACTGGATCTCAGTACACACCATCACACAGCTCACACATGCCAGAGCCGAGTGCCAGCCTCACGTCTGTTGGGGGTTGCAACCTTGCTATCGGGTCTGCAATTCTCTGTGACTTAGTCTCACGTTACGGAACAAGTGGCTTTCCGCCCTCGTGGCTCATGCTCGCTAAGGTTGCTCTCACTCTGTCTTGCGTCTCCTTCTCCCACTGTCTGAGGGAGGGGACTTGTTGAGAAGACATTGCTGGACTAAGACCCAATGAGGGCAATGCTAGAAATCCAAGCGACTCTAGCCAGCCCGTTTCTCTTCTAGGGACCCCGCTTGTGCCCACATCGCTCAAGGGGACCTTGCTAGCCACAGCCACATTTACAAGACTTCAATGGCTCTGTCTGATGTTGCTCTAACTTTTTCCTTTGAAATCTTTGGCTTTTGGGCTCCATCCATTTCATTGTAGATCCAAGAGCTCTGAAGTCAGCTCCACACCCCCAGGCTGCTGCCTACACCCCATCCTCCCTGGCCTCTGTCACACCCGGGACCCCAGGTACTTCACTCTGACCCCACCACACCATCTATGGTGCTGCCTCCGTACCTTAGCGTTTTCCTGTTTCTGTAGCCTTGGTCAATGCTTATGTTTTGTCCGCTTGGCACACTCTTTCAGACACAGCATTAAACGTAACAAATGCCAAACGAATGCAGACTGACTTGATGAGAAATGTTATTATGTATATATGTTTCTCATACTGGTTAATAAAGCACCAATAGGAAACAAGATAGGTGGGGCTAGGAGATCAGGAGGAGGAAAGAGGAAGTAGTTGGGAGCAGTCAAGATGTAGACCGGGGAGGAAGGAAGACACCAGCCTCAGCTCCCGGATAAGATGACCCACGTGGAAATAATTAGAAAAGTAGAAATGGGTTAATAATTAAGACAGAGCTAGTCCATAAACAATAATGGTAACTGGCCAACAGGATTGTATCAAATACAGAGTCTCTGAGTGTTATTTGGGGCTCACGTGGTGGCGGGACCATGGCGGCAGGACCAGGAGGCCAGCGGGGAGGAAAAACCTGCCGTAACACTGACTGATTAGCTGCACCTTAGGCGGGGATACCAAGCAAGGAAAAAGAGAAATGTGTTCTTCCCTTCCCTCTGTTCCTGCCTCTGTTGTGTGTGGGTGTGGCCATCACCAGAGACCCTCCAAAGAAGGGCCTGTGCTTCCCTTCACCCTTCCCAGGAGCTTCCCCCCCTCACCAGTTATCCCAGCAGCGACGCTCTGCCCTCTTGTCAAGCCCAGGTTGGTTCCACCCCTCACCGTACCTAAGGAACTTGTTGAGGTCTCCATGCTTCATGTACTCAAAGACCATGATGAGTGGGTCGCCCTCCACGCAGACGCCGTAGAACTTGACGATGTGCTCGTGCTGGAGGTTGGTCAGCAGCTCGGCTTCACGGTGGAAGTCCTTGCGGGCATTGTCGCTGGCGTCCTTCAGCGTCTATTAGACAGGAGACACCAAAGGGAGGGTTGTTTCAATAGGGAATCCATCGGTGAGTCCTGAGGATGTTACAAGGCACGGCCATGTATCTGAGTAAGCACATGAAATGTCAGGAAGCATCACAAACGCAAACATTCCCTCCTCGGGAATTAGGAGGCCTCGTCCTCATAGCTGCACAGAGGTTTGTTCTGCATGGAGCGGTCTCCTAGGTGCATTCTCACTAACTCCCCGGGGAGCTTATCTTACGGGCTTCACACTTCCTACCTTTGGCCTGGACCAGTGAGTACCAGGGTTTGTTTTCCATCATTTCACAGTACCTACTGAGATGTAGGTACTAGATGTAGGTACTCTATGGCGCTAGAGTACCTCACCTCTACTCCGGTAACCCTTGAAAGAGTTGTTTTTTTAAAAATTTTTCATTGATGTAGATGTATGTACACGGGGTGATAAGTGCATGCCTGTGTGTGTGTGTGTGTGTGTATGTGTGTGTGTCTATGTGTGTGTGTGCATGTGTGTGTGTACGCGTGTGTGTGTGTCTATGTGTGTGTGTATGTGTGTGTGTACGCGTGTGTGTGTGTCTATGTGTGTGTGTATGTGTGTGTGTACGCGTGTGTGTGTGTCTATGTGTGTGTGTGTCTATGTGTGTGTGTGAGAGAGAGACAGAGATAGAGACAGAGACAGAGAAAGAGAAAGAGACCATAGAGGCTAGGGGTGCTGGACCCCTTGAAGCTGGAGTTGCAGACAGTTGTTAGAAGCGTGTGTCCCCTGCAGAGGCATTACGCAGTGTTAACCACTGAGCCATCCCTTGAGCTCCCTCCAGCCCCTGATCACATGACCCTTTAAAGACGTAACTCTGCAGCGAGCCCAGGGAGACTACAGTGACACATGGGGGGGAGACCCAGCCTCCAGCTGCCATCAGGACCATGCTCAGCTTTTATGTGACACCCTAAACCTTTCTCCAGCCTGATCCCCACGCTCTGAGCGATGCCCTGTCCCCTCAGCTGCAAGATGATCCACCGTCATATTGCGAAGATGCAGGAGACGGAGGAAAGCACACCAGAGGGCTCGTAGTGAGCAGGGGTGAGGCGCACAGGCCTTGTAGGAAGCTCAACAGCATGAAGAGGTGACAGAACTCCTGACAAGCACGGGGTGGGGTACAGGCCTGGGACAACAAACAAGAAGCCTGTATGTGTCATGGTGTCCTACCCATGCTGCTTTCAGTCATGTCACACATGTACACTGTGCACACACACTGTCATTTAGCCAGAACTGTGGCAGAACCAGAGACACTGAGCTGGCCTTGGTGGTACATGCACTTAGGCAGTGATGAAGAAAACAGGCATGGAGGATTGCAAGCCCCGGGTTAGTGTGCCTAGCACACGTGGAGCCCTAGATTTAATTCCTGCAATCACGAGAGAAGGAAATAGACATCCACCCGAATCTTGACCCAGGTGATGATGAACAAATGGGGAGAAAAGACATTTTATGATTAGCTATGTATCTAGCCCTGAGTGAACCAGCTTCCCCACATCTCTGCTTGGCCTGTCCCTTGGCGTTTCTCTCGTTTCTCGCCCGCCTTGGCGTGGCTCTTTGGCCTTGCCCCGCCCCCCTGAGGCTGTACTGTTCCAGTTTCACCATATGTAACGCTTGTAGCTGCTCAGCCAACAATGTGTCCTGCCTTCCCATCCCCGCACAAAGTCTCTCCTTTACCAGGATCGCTATCATGGGTGTGGTCGCTGGCATAGGAAGTTGAACAATGCTCCTCCCAATCAGCTTCCACATCCCAGACCCAGGAATGTACGAACGTCACCACCTATAGTAAAGGGGACCTGCGTATGACCTAAGTAAGGATCCCCGTGTGGGGATGAGCCTGAATTGCTTGGGTGAGCTCAGTGCCAAACAAAGGCACCTGAAAGACAGAAAGACGGGAAGAAACCCTTCCCCCAGAGAGGTTAGACAGCAGATGTGAATGTCAGTGTCCAGCTACATTCTGTCATGGAACAGATCTAAAGCCCGGACATCCAGTAGGTTTGTACTGAGTGAGAAAACTCAGCACTACGTCTAGCATCCAAGAGTGCTGCCAGGCCCTGGCATTTCCAGGCACCCACCTTAGCCCTGCTCTCCTCCGCGGGGGACAGATCTGAGCTAGATCCCGGCAAGTGAAACGTTCATTGTGGATATTCTCAGTATTAACGTGGCCTGGGAAAATGGAGAGGGAGGCGGAGCTCTGACTTCACCTCAACAGAAGCCTCTGTGGCCACCTGTAGGGAGCTGAGTGGAGCTCAGTCCATCAGTCAGGGATGCGAGGCACCTGTGGGCTCGGCGTCACCTTGAGTGGAATTGTGAAGACGCTGTCTTTTGTGCTTTCTCGGGCTTGGGGGAGCAAGGTGCTGTTCATCACATAGTCTTTCACAGCCTGAGTCTTCAACAAGCCATTTGCATTCAGGGGCCACCATCCACACAGAAGGGAGCACCGTTAAGTATGCTGGGTTCCCCGAGGGCGAAGCCGCCTAGGGAGGAGGCATTGCCAGCTGATGTGAGCCTCCGGGGCTAGCCCTTTCCCTGAGGATGGCTCTTCAAGGGCACTTAACCTTCTCTCTGGAGTAGTGACTGGCCTCACTGAGACAGGAGTCACAGGTGTCGCTTCCGTCAGCTCAGGGGTGATGGCATCTTAGGGGAAATTGTGAAGTGGCCCCCTCCACTGTCCCCACAAGCACCGTGGGCTCTGCCAGGAAATGGGAGCCGATTTGGATGGTGGAGCGCGCAGAGGCCAGGAGTCTCCAATGGCCATTGCCATGGAAACAACACTCTTCCTTGCACAAGAGCAAAATGAACGGTGGCAGAGAACTAGGGCGTGGGTCCCCGCTTCTTGAGTCGGAAGAAACTGAGCTTGCTACGGCCCCTCTGCCTCCCAGATTTAGTCCACTTGGCTCCAGACTAAAACTCTTATCTTTCCCTCACACAGGCAGGTGCCGGGGGTTTTATTTGATTTGATTTTGGACACGATCATGGTTTGGAGTGTTCTTTTTCCCTGCCCGTTTTTCTGAATTTCTCAGTGGGAATTTAGCAGATGAGGTGAGGGGTGCGGAAACATGGAGATGAGCTTGGTCACCTCCCAGGCCCCGCTTCCTTGATCTCGGAGAAAACACAGGACCCACATTCCTCGCCCCTGCCTTGCATTATGGTTTGGGGTCTTTCGTCTGCCTGTGCCACCAATTCACTGGCTGCTGACTCAGCACCAAGCAACTAGAGAAACCCTAACGTCCAAGGTCTGCAGGAAATAAGTAGAAAGAAGTTGAAGGTGAGCAGACCCCGGGAACGTGCAGGGTCGGCCAAACAAGGGCCAAGAGCGACACGCCTGGAACTGCCTTTAAGCTGGGAGGGCTGCCCCATGCCCTGTGTCCTGCCGGCTCAGCCCCCACATCTGCACTCCTCCTACCGGGGCTACAGTGGTGCTCAGTTGGAAGAGGTTTAGGCCAAAGCTGAGAGTCCCGGGTTCAAATCTTGGGCACAGCCTACTCCTCTCTGAGTCCTGTTTTACTCTCCTGTGGGGGGAAACCCCATACAGTTCTTCCTGGTGCTGGAGAGACAGCGAAGCAGCAGGAGTTGGGATGCTCCAGGGATCCTTTGTGGAGAGGGTCACTGATGTGATTTGATTTGGAAACAGGTCCCTGAATTCAGTTTTCTCATACAAGGGTGAAAGGTGAAAGATGCATGGATAATGCAAAGAGCCCTGCTCAAGGCCTGAGAGAGGCATTGCTTCTGGGGAGATCATTGCCTCCTGCAAGGCTGCCAAAGCCCCAGGAAGTCTCAGGCTCTGAGTGGAGGCGGAGGTGGAGGTGTGGCCCCCAAGCTCTCCACAGTTCAGGATTTACAGGGAAGCTTACGCCTAAAGCCTTGTGTTTATCACACTTGCTCCTAGAAAAGGTGCCAGGTCTTTGTCATAGGACATAGGCAAACCCTGCAGAAGAGCTTTCCAAGCAAACGCTAATCATGTCCTATTGATTCAAGAATGCTAGAAAGACAGGGAAATGCTAGACACAGAAAGGCAGAGAGAGAGAGAGAGAGAGAGAGAGAGAGAGAGAGAGAGAGAGAGAGAGAGAGAGAGAAGGAGAGAGAGAGTGAGAGTGAGAGTGAGAGTGAGAGAGAGAGGGAAGGGGAGGGGAAAGGAAGGAAAAGGAGAGGAGAGGAGGGGACAGGAGAGGCAAGAGGAAGGACAGACTCTTCTGTGAGAGGAACAGCCATAGATTTCAACAAGCGCTCAGTACCTCCACTTCCCCAGTGCAGGCTCTCAGTGCAATGTCAGAAGCCGCAGTTCAGTCACATTTTTTAAATCAAAAGTGATTTTACTATTCATGAACCAAATGCATCCTGCAAACCTGGCATCCTCCTGTGAGCCCATCCATTTTTGCATGGTGGGCCCTTTTTTGAAATTATGATTCAATTCTATTTTAAGAGATTTTGGAAAATATGGTGGTAAGGACTTGGCCAAATTCAAATCCTGCATTTGGCGTTAAAAGGACAGAATTTTTGTAAGGAAGGAATCGGGGCCAGACAGCAATCAGAAGCTAGAAAAGTCTGCATCGACCCTACTTAAAAATATCATCTCTGTTTCAGTACCATGTCTGATTGCCATTTTACTCAGTTATGGGAGGGAGGCCTGGCTGGCAGCAGAGCTCCTGGTCCAGGAGAAGCCAGGGGTATGGGCTCAGCTCACCCTTTAGAGTTCCTCTTACTTCAGCCTCATATGTCAATCAGCATGCATCCCTACCCCTTCCTTCAGCATCCTTGCTGCGATGTTGCTTCTTTTTCCTGGTGTATTTCTGGATACTCCAAGGCTGGGGTCATCTCTGACTCCAGCAGGAGACCTCATTCAGGGCTGAGGCAAGACTTTGCCTATTGTGTGTATGTAGAGCCTGGACAGCGGAGTGGGGACAGCGGAGCGATAGCCGATGTATTTCAGAGCAAGAGGTCGAGAAGTGAAATCCAAGCGAAGACTAAAGGAGATCATCAAGCTGCGTTTCAAATGATGAAGCAGAAACTTGAACCAGCAGGGAGCTAGCTAGGGAGCAGGAGGGCGCGTGTGACACCTCACCCAACTCTGCGATGATTACTTCAAGGTACGAGTGGCTGCAGGAGAGGTAAAGCTGGCTCTTAGCAAGGCAGAGCGCCAGTTCTTCTTAGAGATCCAGTTCCCCCTTACACTGCCTGAAGCGCAAAGAGAGATGGGAACTTTGCCAAGCTGAGCGACCAGGGGTCATGGAGATGTTTGGTTAACGTGCCAGAGATTCTGGGGTGGAGAGCCACTGCTAACAGAAAATCTTCCCTTTCCTTTATTTTCTAGCTGTGCCATATCCAATATGGTAGACAATAGTCATGCCACCGGTCAGCAGTTTAAATGCTGTTACTCCAAACTGTGAAGCGCCTTGGTTGAAAAACAGTCATAGAACTTTGGAAACTTGACACAAACAAAATTTGAAGTATCTCATTGATAGTTCATCTTAAAGGTTGACGGGATGGCATGAGATATGTGGAATTAATAAACTATACTAATAAAATAGGATTGATCCGTTTCTTTTTACTTTACTAATGTGTGTATCAGAAAGTGTAAAGTTATAACCTAGCTTTATCTGCGGCCCAACCTTTCCCGCTAGGAACCCCGTGTTGTGCAAAAGCCACCTTTGCTCCCTTTGAAGAGGCCAAGCCTGCCTCGGGGACACAGGAAGGCATTTCTAAGACGTAAAGTTCAGAGTTAAAGCAGGCAGCCGTTCTTTTAGGGTTGTCACAGTCAGCAGCAAGCCAAGCATGCAAGCATTGGCCATGCTTTTGGATTTTTGTTTTTTGAAGTGACAGGCTCTTCTCCAAAAAGAAGGGCAAAGGAAAGCAGCCATCAAATTCACACACAGTGAACTTTAACTTTAGGAGGCATATTTTAATAAAAGCAACTCCTATAAATAAAATCTTAGCAATGACAGAGTGTAGTAGGTGGGCCCCAGACATCTGTAGAAATAAAAGCCAAATAATTATTCTAAGGTGACAGGGTTCACTATAAGATGTGCTCTCTGAACTAGAGACCAATAATACATTTGCCAACTCAACTGGCTGTCTGTAACTGGCCTTTGAAAGAACGTAAGTCATGTGCCAAGTGGCAGTCTCAAATATGAGAGCATTGTTGATGCTGCTGTGTTACCTTCACAGCGGCACTCGCTATTATGGCTCAGATGCAACAGAATGGCCACCTGGAGGGACAGAGTTCGGTCCTAACTCACACACATTAAAAGGCTTAGTGATATGGGGGATAAAATGGCTGGTTTGTGCTTGCACGACATTAAGTTTCGTAATAGGAAATGTCAACCCAAGACGACAGGAAAGCAAGCTTAGAAACGGCCACAGGGAAGCACTGTCAAGTAGGAAATATAATCAAAAATGGGCTGCAATGTGGTCAAGGCTCTGAAAGCACCAATTCCTCACCCCCAGTCAACAGACAGGACGGGGCTGGGGGCACATCACCGAACCCGTCTTGACTGTGACTTAGCCTATCATGTAAAAATAAAGCAAGAAGGTGCACTGCTATTTTAATTCATATATCCAAGAGATACGGAAGCATAAAGTGAATCTTCAAACTGTGTTTGATGCCAGATGACTTCTCTTTGGAGAAAGGAAGCTGCAGCCATGGGGTATATTTGTGTGCGTGCATGCACTCACACATGAAGATATGTCCACACAAACACCAAAGAGAAGTAGAGAAATACTCAGTAATGTCTGGACAACAAACTCAATCAAGCTTGTACAGCAAAGCATCATTTAAAGTTCTGTGGTGTCTGTTCCAAGAGCCCCCGGTGAAGATTCAACAAACAGTGATTTCTGCAGCCCGGAGTTCTGTTAAAACACAAAATGATCTTTTCCGGAAACACTGATGAATGTCCTTACATACAATAATTCTTCATCAGTTTCCGTTTTGTGGGGACAAGGATTTCACATGTCAGTGTAAATGCAAAAGGTAGAAAGGGAATTCAGGAGGGGGGAAGGACGGCAGTGGGACCTCATGCTCAGTCAGGACAGGCAGGAGAGGACTAAAGAAACTGAGATCTGTCTTAGATATGAACTTGCTAGGGCAGCAAAACAGTGTTGATGAAGTCTCTGTGTGTTTGCTCATCTATGAATCTTTCTACTGCTCCAGGATGGAAGGGACTGAGCCCCCCTTCTTCTCCTTCTCCCTCTCCCTCCCTCCCTCCCTCCCTCCCTCCCTCCCTCCCTCCCTCCCCCCTCTCTCTCTCCAATTCCTTACACATATTTGGAGAGAGGTAACCCCAGCCCTTTTTTGTCTGAAAGGAGCATCTTTGGCATCCATGGCCACTTTAGATGATGAACTATGGGGAGATGGTGTGGTTTGAGGTCTAATGGATACTGTATATGACTGGTTGGGATGAATGGCCCCAAAATTCCTCTTCCCTAGCAGTCGTGGAGTCAGTATAAGCAGTTGCTGGTGTGTTTTTACCAGTCAGACATCAGTGAATGACTGAAGCAAGATGGCAGCGTGTCACTGGAAGCCAAGGGCGTTCTTGGTGACTCCTGTCGACAAGGTAAAGGACTGAAGGACTTGCTCAGATCACAAGAGAGCTTATGGATCCCAAATGGCCAGTCACAGTAAGTATGGCTCTTGGGTCCTGTTTGAGATTATTACTGTTTGTGTTTTTTCCAACAGATTTCTTATCTTAAAATATATATATATATATATAAACTATTGCATAACTTCTGTGCTATTTCCTTGGGCTGCACATATTTTGTCATGTTCAGACTATGTGTGTCATTGGTCTGACTCCATCGTCAGCTTTCATAGATGAGTATGCCATTCATGCCTGGGTAATCAGAATATTTCTGACATAATTTAAGGCGAGTCGATAAAAGGTGAGTCTTTGCCACAGCATGAGGATAGCCTGTCCGGAAATGAAGTCAGTGTTAAAGTAAGTAAGCCAGGAGATGAGATGGAGAGCTCACAGAAACACCAGTTGGCTGTCTGAAGCCTGCAGTATCCCAAGCCAGGCTAACAGTGATGATGCTTTCTAGCAAGGTGGCTTTCCAGAGCGTTGCCCTCAGGCTTACATGGCTCTGACCTGGGTTTCCTGTGATCCCTGCTCCCTGATCCCTGGTTTACCCAAGACTTCACCTGAGTGTCGTCTCTAGCTCCTTTAACTTCATACTTTGAGAGAGTCACTGGCCTTCCCTGGGTCTCAGATTTCTCATCCATAAAACACGAGGCTATGGTTTTATTTACATGGTTTTAAAGGTCTCTCTCATATTCAGCATTCCTTGTTTCTAGAAATAAACTGGAGTTAGCCAGGGAGAGGCATAAATCCTGCAAAGCAGACTTGCAGCTTTATTTGAACCGGCCCCCCCCCAAATCATCTTGCATTCAGAATAAAAAAAATGTCGCAGGGAGGGCAGTCATTGAAATGCATGTTGGACGGAGCCAAAAATAGCTAATGCATCGGCAGTTAATGTAGGGAAACTTCAATGGAGCGTTTCCTTGGCAACCGAGTAACTCAAAGGTAAGGTAACTGGGTAACTGGGTTTGATCAAAGACTAGTTTCCTCACTTCTCTCCTCTCTGTGGGTTTTAATTTTATTATAATTAGTATAAAGGGGAAAATCGTTGACAAATCCATTTCACTGAAAACAAAGTTCACACCACCCCCCTCAAAATGAAAAGGTCAATCCAGTTGAACCAAACAAACCCTCTACCAGGATAGGTATGATCAACCCGTGTGCCCTTGAAGGTGGGAACATGGCCTAGGACACTGGCTCCTTCAAGCTGCTAAATTATTTGGGAGAATCAATACTTAAATTCACGTGAATCTGACCGCTGCCAATCTGGATGTAAAGCTTTGGATTTCAAACCAAAGGCAGCTCTTTGCAGAGAAGGAGAAGGGACAATGGATGCAGTTTCTTAGCATGCACAGTCAATACTGCAGAGGTTGCTAGGCAACAGCAGAAAGGCTGTCAAACATCCCCTGGTGCAGCCAATGGAATAAGAGCACCCCAAGCCACTGCAGAGAGGTGAGAGGCTGTGCCATCCAGGAAGATGTGCTCAGTTTGACATCGCTTCAAAAGTGAAATGCAAAACATGAATCCTTTAATCGTGGTCAGAGCAGAATGATGGAGTAGTTTAGCTCTGGTTACGTTTTCGACCGGACTAAATCCCTCCAAGTGAGTGTGCCAGGTTGCAGGGAGGCTCTGTGCAAGGCCTGGAAAGTTATTCTGACCTGGTTCACAACGGAGCTCACAAAGACACAACCTCTGCGCGCCAGAGGGTTGACGCTGTGCCCTGACTGGAGCCTGGGTTATGGTAGGTTCTAACAAACATTCATACTCAAGGTCATTGCTATGACACTCCTTAGGCCTGTGGTCATGGAGTAAAAATAGAGTTTTAATCTACAGTCCCTTTGTCCCTTGTATTCCGGGTGACAATTTCATTTTAACTACAAGTAGACTGGCGAAGAGAAATCAGGGTTTGGCAAAGGGTCAAGTACCTTCCCCCACCCTGACCCCAGAGCAGCAGTGTTTAATGAGCAGACATTGATCACAGGTCACTAATTTACCCAAACCTACTACGCAAAGCCAGAAGATACAGGAAGAATGGGTGCTAGGTCTGATTCAAAAACTTTGAGCTGTAATTAGGACTTAAAGAAGAGGGGGGGTCTAATAATGCAGGCAGACCCAAACCCAGCGTGCTGCGAATGTGGAAGCAGACGGAAAATGGTCTTCTAAAGCCCCAGCTGAGGTTGGGTCAGGAGGGCTAAGACCTAACTGAGAACGATCAGTTGTTCCTGCATTGTTAGTAGGCTGGGTCAGCCACTTGGGGTTTTTGTTTGTTTTGTGTTTGTTGTTGTTGGTGGTGTGTGTGTGTGTGTGTGTGTGTGTCTGTCTGTCTGCTCAAAAGGGATCTGAATGCACACGTTGTGAATCTCCTGAATTTAATCACACAGCACCTTTCCTTAAAGGCATTGCAAAAAATACAGAAAAGTCAGCGCAGGGCAGGGATGAGAGGCCAGAGTCACTGGAAACTCTGTTGGCTCTCAGCTATCCCACACTGTCCTTTAGAATCCCCTGGTCATCCAGGATTTTCGCATACTTGAGGGGTCACATGTATGAAGTGATGAGGGGAACTCGGAGTCTGAAGCCTTGTCTAGGCTTCCTGGCTGGCTGCCGAACAGAGTGCAATGACACAGATGCAGCATGGGCCTAGGTCTCCATTTTGCTCACTTGATACAAATGGCCCCATTAAGGGCAGACACCCCCTGTGATTCCTCCAGCCTGAACACTTGCTCTTCTATTAAAGTGCAAAAATAGCAACACATTTGGTCTCATGTACCCCAAGGGTAAAGAAGATTGAAGAAGAAAGCAGAAACTAGAGATAGCACACTGCCAAATGCCCTGAATGTGATGTGCCAAAAAAAATAGAGAAACCTTGTCAACAGACAGGAGAAAAGAAGTAAGAACAAGAGTGGGGACGAATCACCTCCTGGCATCACAGCCCTTCCCTTCCTGGGGCAGCACCCAGCCCTTCCATCAGGTCTCACATCTCTTTACAATGGCCCCCTTCCCTCCCTCCTCCCTCAAGTGCCCATCCATTTTCCAATTTGAAGACAGAATGTGTATTTGGCATCTGATAATTTCTAGAGCCATCGGTCCTTTAGTCACTGCAAGGCGTAGCTCTTGATGACACTCCCAACAGGGCTTCTGAAAGATTTCAGGTAATAAGGAAGGTAGATATACAGTTTTTCTATCCAAAATAAAGCTTTAGCAAACTGTCCAGTATTCAGGATGGGTAACTTTAAGAATAATTTTATTTTCTTAGTTACTCGTATATGTATAACATACTTGGCATCATAGTGGAATATGCACCACATTTCCTAAAGAAATAAAATGTTGCCTGGTTTATAATGACCAAATAAACATGATCTATGCAAATGGTCCCTGTTTAGCAGAAACACAACTCAACAAGAAGTCTGTCATCCTTCAATAATCTAAGAGGTTAAATTTTATTACATTAGCCATACCCACATTTATTTGACACTTAATTCTTTTACAACTGATATACATATATCAAAAATACCTTGTTGAATTTGCAAATATATATACATATATATATGTATATATATATATATATATATATATATATTGTTTAAAAGATCTGCCTACGTCCATTGTGTCATTTTTCTTAAGCTCTATAGAAAATTGTCCTTTTCAATATTATTATTTATCTTATTGAAGACCAAGGATCCTGTTTTAGTTTGGGGGAAGGTGACTATAATGAAGGACTTTTAGATTTCTTACTTTTGTAGAAACACTACATTCTCTATGAGCGCAGAATAGAGCGTAGAATCTAAAGGAGATGTCATCCAACTCTTGGTGAAATCATATCTATGCTGTAAAACAATACCCTGTGGCTTCACACAGTTTGGAAGGGACAGATGGCATATACGAAATAACAGTGCAACAGAGTCAATATTCTTTTCTTCTAGTGTCTAGAATATGTAACAAGTCCCATAGTGGAGTCACCAGCATTGGGAATCAGAGGAGAGGAGCTTGCATCATAGCTTAGATCTGGATCTAGAATTTGGTTCGTATAACTTTAAAAAGAAGCTTAGAGCTAGCTGTGGCCTGATAATTAGGTGGTTGCCCCGGAGAATCACTTCTGATGGGCAGTTGAACGTGACCCAAGCATCCCTCTGGCTACTCATTTGGGCATAAGAATCTACAAATGTGTGTACCACTGAAGACATAGTGCACTCCCGGATTGGTCACTAAAATACAACAAAATTAAACTCCCACACTTTAGTGGGACCAGGAACAAGAAGATCCTCTGGAATGTTCTCTTACCTTTACAGCTACCAAGATCTTATCCTGCTCAGGACAGAGGTTATAGCATTCCGCAAGGAAGACTTTCCCAAAGGCTCCTTCACCGAGCTCCCTCTTCAGCACGATGTTGTGTCTCTTGATGTGCTGAACAACTATGAAACAAAGACACCTGTCACTCAACAACATCCGTAAGATGATTGGTCACACCGTGCGGCTATCCCTCCCCTTCTGCTCCCTCACAATGTTTGCTGTAGGAACAGCACCTCTCCAGTAATTCCTCTGTTTCCGATCCCTGTGAGCCTCAGGGACTCTGAGCAGTGTTGTTCACGAGTGTAGGGACGCAGAGGAACATCCCCTGTGCTAGCAGCATCCGGATTTCAAAAGAGGGGACTGTGCCCATTAGGAGACCACTGTGTAAAGTCAAAGACCGCCCAACTTAAATCTTGACTTTACTCCGTGGCTGCCGTGTACTCATTGGGAATTAAGCTGTCACTTGGCTCACTTCACACTCCAATAAGACCCAGGCAGGCAAGCATTTGACTATTTTGACATTTGACTAACACATTACTATTTTTCCCAAACAGGAAGCAAGCTGGTGGCAAGGAGTGAAAGCCACAGTTGATTTCATTGTCTTTAAAGCGTGTATTGAAGAGTTTTCCAGTGTGGAAACTGAGAGCAGAAGATAGATCTTTGCTTTAGGAAACGGGCACTGACTTCGCTGACTTCGTTGTGATTGGGGGCATAGATTATCTGAAAATGTCCTTTGCCAGTGTATTACCCCCAAAACACAGAAGATGTCTCTTTTGTACTTTGGTTCACAAATAAAGATTTTGTTATTGTCAGTATAGTCTGGTTGTCAGTATAGTCCACATACTAAATATTACTGAAGGATCTCGTTTCACAAGTTTGATGACACTCTCTCTTAACTAAAGCAATCATACTAAGTATGTATGCAACAAAGCAGCCCGATTCTCTGACAATGCAAGAATGGGGGAAAACAAACAAATAAATACAAACGAAACATATCCGCAACAGAAGCTACAATCTGAAGTTTTCATCAGACCGAGCTAGTAAGAAATTGTTGCCATTTTCCTCCGTGAAAACATCAGGGATTATCTTAATTTGCTTCACCTTCTATTTCCCTTGAACAAGCCAGGGAGCCCCGCCCACCGCGAAGCTCCTCCCACAAAGAGGCCCCGCCCACCCGCGGAGCTTGCGGCCCCAGCAGTGCCCTTATTCCAGCCAGTGCTCAACCTTCGTGGTCCCTGTGCGATTCTTGCTTCAGTGTCTGCAATGTCACCAGCTCCCCAGAGCCCCTAGGCTTTGTGGCCTTCTCAGATGAAGGCCACGCCCTGGCTTCTCCAGCAGCTCAACTCCCGCATGGCTGCTTCACCTTCACCCTGGCGGAGCCCCAGCTATGCCGAAGCTTCTCTTGCATCCTCTCTGACCTGTCCTTGCTGACATCTTGAATTCTTCGCTCACCCAACCAAGCAAACACCTGCCTCACATTTTCTCTCTCAGGTGTGGGAGCTCAGAGATTCGGGAACTTGCCGGAGCTTCAGACGTACACCACGCTGCTGTCTGCTCCTTGGGTTTTGAAGAGTCCACAGACACAGGGAGATTTGGGTTATCTCTTGACTGGACTGTAAGCTGAAGGTTCCTGGGGGTGGCAGCCTCTCAGGGAGGAAAGTGCTTCAACCAGGTCCCATTGAGCTTTCTCCAATTCTCCGGAAAGGCCCTGTGATCGTTTGATGCGTTTCCCTCAAGACCTCCCAGCCAGCCCGGCAAGCCACAGACTTCAGGACAAATAAGCAAGAGTCCGTGGCTTGAGCAGGGGGAAGTCTACCTGCTCCCGTCCTCTGAAGTCAGTTACCCTCATCTTTTCACTTTGGAAACTTAGGAAAATCGCTGCAAACTCAGCATTAAAGCTTAAATGAGGGTCAGGGAGACGGCCCGGAGAACGAGAACAAGCCTGACAAGCTGAATGAATTTGATTCCTTCAGCCCACATGGTGGAAAGACGGGGCTGACTCCTGCATGCTGTCCTCCCGCTCGACGCACAGACACACAGACACATCAATTAATGAATGTAAAAATATCAATGATTAAGATTCCCGGCTCCCTCATAAACGGCTCCCTCTGTTTGTAGGAACGCTCAAGACAATACTTGGCTTTGCGAGATTTTCTTTGAAATTTAAACTGTTCCTGTGCCCCCACTCTCCTGTCCCAAAGGAAATATCATTGACGGAATTTTCCAGACTGGAAATTTGGCGTCCTTGGTCATTTGCCTCATGAGCAGTAGAAAGGAGGCAATTTTCAGTATTATATTTCAATCATATTATCGGCAGTGAAAATAATGCATTGGGCCACAAAGTGGCTGCCTAGCTTTAACTTACAAGCTGCCTCAAAAACATTTAAATTCAATTCTTGCTATAGATTCCCCCCAGAAGAAAAAATGTTACGCACACACAAGGGCAATAAAGTATCAATCCATGTCCATATCCATTATTACTGAATCTAAAACTAATAAAGATATAAATAACTATAGCTCTATCCACTTAAGGTCCCAAGCAGGAAATGTGCCTTTCCCATTTCCAGGATAATGACATTTCATAGAAACCTTGGCCCCATGGACGCAGCCTGCCTAGGGCATGGGTCTCTAAGTGAACTCTACTGAGTGCCCTGCTTATGCCAAGAAGTAAGTGACCTGATGCTTTATTCTTTAAGTATTTATAGTTGTGGGGAGGAAGATGCCAAACAGGAATCGGGGCTTCCGCTGGGACACTCCGGCCTCCTGTTTGCCCACAGTCCCGGGTGCCAGTCTACCCTAGCAGTGAACTTTGTGGTAGCAAGCTGACTTTCCCACCATCAAGATCAGCCCCGATAATGTTGCAGTCAAGTGGACATTCGGCTGAACGACTCTTCCTACTAGAACCCTCCAGGCCGCCTCACTGACCATCTGTAAGCGTCTGAACATCTCACGATGACCAGCGTATTTTATTAGGAAGCTGCCAAGCAAACAAACACAAACATGATAGCGCAAAGCAGAACCCGCTGTCCTACGATCGACAGCAGTCGGGTGCTAAGCAGCCCAGTGTATGGCAGACAGCAGTCGGGTGCTAAGCAGCCCAGTCTATGGCAGTACGGTGCAGTCGGGAAAAAACGTGCCCAACTTTTGGAAGGAAGCTCGTAGGAAGATGCAAATGAGGCTCTGGATTTTCTTCTATATTTTTATCCCGATGCAAATTAGCACTAAATAGAAAATAAATATCTAAGATCACAGATGCAAAGCACCTGGACAAGCAAAGACTAAATATACACAGATTGTTCCACTGCTGAAGTGGGACACGTAGCAATACTGAGCCATCCTCAAGGAGGTTATGCTAAAACTAAAAAAACAAAACAAAACAAAAAAAGCAGTGTGCATTACCGTTAATTAATTTCCCTGCCCCACATGGTGAGGTCAGATGCCACGTCTATTTTACAGATGACATCACAGTTAGTTGACTCCCAGGTGGTCATAGAGAACCCGCTTGCCTGTGCTTTCCCACTGAAAGGAGGGAGGAGGCACCTACCTCACGCTGACTGTTACTATGGGCCTGAGGATGTGCAGACCCAGAACAGCCTGCTAGGGCCTTCTCACCTCCAATTTCACATTAAACCAAAAGAATGGGTTCTGACAAGCTGAGTAACTCACCCAGGAGTCTACAGCTAGGAGCAGGAAGGTACAAATTCTTTTCACTGTGACACTGAGTGACTTCAGTCCTTCTTAGGAAAAACAAATGGAAAGAAACAGTGTGAGTGTTGCTTTGCCTACTTGGGGAAATCACAGGCCACTTTCATCAATTTAATTCAACAAACTGTTCTTAAACACCTACTAGAGATGCCTGGGAATTTCCCCAGTACCAAGAAATGGGATGAGTACATTGTCCTTGTCCTTAAAGAGCTCACGAGCTAAATGCCTATGGTACCTTCTACTTACATCTTTGTTCACAAAATCCGTCATGCCTTGAGTAATACATGGAGAGAGACAAACCTCAAAGAGCAAATCCAGTCGGGTAAAACACAACAACAGCTAAGACAAGGAGCTGAGTAAATGAAACTATGCAGGTTCTGGGTTCCACGTGCTTAGTGAGCCTAAGCCAAAACTTGACTTTGCCTTTTCTTGCTGGAGAAGACCCAAAACCAGCATAATTCTAAAAGTTTAAGCTTGAGGTAAAAAAGCATAGACACTTCTCTTATAAAGTAAAATTCTCCATGGCAATTAATTTCCAAAGGAAATTTCACAAGGGATTAGCCAGAGAATGGTGCCCTTGACTCTGTCCCTACTATAAATAGGACCCAGGTTCAATGCTAAGCCCTAACATGTCAGCTCACAACCTCTGGAATACCAGCTCCTGGAAATCTAACACCTTTTTCTGACCTCCTTGGGCATGCATATGGTACATGCAAATACATGTTGGCAAAACACCCATAGGTATTTTCTTAATTAAAACTTTTTAATGAAATAAATATACAACACAAAAGCCACCGTTGGGCTCAGCTTTGTGCAGGAAATCCACAGGCTCTCAATAGTATAATCCATGGAAGTAAGAGATCATGGGTACACACAAGAACGCTTTGGGCATGACGGTGACCAATGGGCGTAATTTCCCTGCACCCGCTGATGGGCCTAGATCACATTGTTATCGAGATTCTTGCATGAACAAATAAAAGCATGAGAAAGAGAAAATAATGGTGGCAGGAGCATGAATGTGGGGGTAGAGAAAGAACAAGGAGAAAAAGGAGGCAAAGCCTGGGCGTGTTTAAGAAATCGTGATTATTCATGTTCCCCCAACAGCAGCAGGTGATACAGTCTGAAAGGGGGGCAGAGTTTGGGTGCAGAGCTCCTTGAATAGCCCCCAAAGACCCTCGCGTGGGGTCTCTCACACAGGGAAACAGGGGCTGGAGCCCCCAAAGCCCCTCGCGTGGGGTCTCTCACACAGGGAAACAGGGGCTGGAGCCCCCAAAGCCCCTCGCGTGGGGTCTCTCACACAGGGAAACAGGGGCTGGAGCCCCCAAAGCCCCTCGCGTGGGGTCTCTCACACAGGGAAACAGGGGCTGGAGGATAAACGGTTTCACTCCCTTTTCCTCATCTTTAAATGATTGGTCTGGTGATAAATGGCATCTTGGGATTTCTCCAGGACATGCACTCTACAATCTATGGTTCATAACAATCTATCCATCTACCAACCCATCAGTAATATATCTATAATCTATCTACCTATTATCCATCCATTTGTCTATCATCTATCTATCTATCATCTATCTATCATCTATCGATCAATGTCTATCATCTATCTATTTATCTATCTATCTATCTATCATCTATTGATCGATCCACACATTCCTCCATCTTTCACTCACCCATTCATCCATTGTCTCAGTTCTACGGAGACAAAGCAGGGAAGAAGCAATGTGTACATCAAAACAAGGTTACCCTGGCTGTGGTAAAGCAGGCAGGGGTCCAACTAGGGAGCTGCGCTAAAACCCACTGTCATGGGACTGGGGAAAGCTGAGGATGAACTCCATCACCCATCTTCCTCGCCAGGTCCTTTGTCCTTCATGAGCACAGAGCTCAGCATGGCTGACTGTCAGCAACTCTGTTCTCCACCGATCCCAAAGGGAGCAGAGGACGTCTCCGGGGATTAATTCTCAGAGAATGTAACAAAGGACAGGAGAAGACAGAGGGACCCACGTGGACTCATCAGAGGCAGGAGACAGGCCTGTAGGAGATTCTGAGGTGACCCTGGGTAGATAACAAGGCAGACAACTGTGGGTGAGGCACTTGAGAGGGAGGGATTCAGACTGTTCTCTGGAGGCTTTGGAGCAGCAACGGGCAGGCTCAGGGGCAGTCAGATCAGCCCAGGAATAGCATGGGGATGGGGACCAGGAAGGATTTTATGGTCTGGGGCATGTGCAAATTAAGAGGGTGATGGAGGGTGAGAAATTAAGTGGATTCCAAAGGAAGAAGGAAAGGGAGAAGGACAGGAGGGAGGGGAAGAAATAGGTGAGGTGAGATTCCCTAGGGCGAGGGAGTGAAGATGGGGGGAGGGGAGGGAGGTACTGCAAACAGTGAGGATCTGGGGTGAGCCACCCTCTGAGGCTTCTGCCTTGATTTCCATTTTATCCACAGGCCACTGAGAAGTGAGCAGAAATTCAAGGCTCCCCAAAGCGTGTCCCTTGAGCCAAGCCTTGCATTGGGTGCAGCGGAGGACAAGGCAGACTCCAGCACTGCTCTGCCCTTCCTAGGAGGGCAGCTGGCACCTGCCTGGATGCCTTGTGCAGTAGCCAATGGCAGAGGAACAGCATTGCTCATCCCAGACCCGATTCCAGCACACGGGGGTGGGGGAGGTGAGGGGGGGATGGCCACGGCGGAGGGAGCTGTAGTTCATGTAACGTGAGCGACACAGCAGGTGAGTAATGGAGTTATTTGAAGTTAAATTCAGTTTCTTGGCAGAAATGGGTAATGGGGGGGGTTAGCTCCAGAAATCTTTCAAGCTGTTAGACTGAAAGGAACACCACACTTCAAAATACACAGACGGTACATCCCTCGCTTTGACATCGCCGAACAGCCAAAATTATATCTGTTCTACACACTGGCATGTGGCAGAATTGGATTGATTTGCCCTGACAGCTCTCCCTGCTGGGACAATACTTGTCACTCAGCCCTAGCAATGTTTGTATTTTCAAAACTCATTATGCATAATGATTGTACAGCACCCTGGCAGGTAGGCCAGACTGTCTCCTCTGCACACCCTTCTGACCCTGAACCCTTGAACTCTGAGGTTCTTCCTGCCTCCCAGGCTCCCAAACTGCCCGTGGCACCCCGCTCACTGCCTCCTCCTAGGCTGTGCCTATCACCCTTCATTTGTGACTCTACTCTGGGGTCTGTTTTGTCTCCACTCCTAAGCCTTGCTTCCCTAGAGTTTTCTGATTAGTTTTTATGAAAGAGTGGTCCTTTGCCAAAGCACCTATGAGAGGATTTGTAGGGACTGCCTCATGTCACTCAAGAGCAGCCCAGTGGACAGCGTACTGTGATGTAAACATGTGGGCATCTTCCCCATGCGCTGTGTGCTTCAGTGAAGGGAGGAGCTAGGCAAGAAGAACACACATAACACGGTACAGAGTGTGTGGTGGAGGAGGGACATCGGATGCTGTGTAACTGGGCACTCGGGAAAGGCTTAGTGGGTCCCAGAGCCAACTCAGAACCATCAGATTGGGACCCTCATGAGGAAAGTTCTCAACATAAAGGGGAGGGACAAACATCTAGTTTAAAACCAGAGAGATGATGGGATTACCCAAGGCCGAGGACGTGGTTGCTTCCAGAGCTGTTTCTCTTGCTGTCGAGTCTGCAACAGCTTCATAAGAAGTGTTCATAAATAGTGGTCACACCCAATGACACGTGGGCAGTTTCTGCAACCTGATGGGTCACTGGTAAGACATTCGGATGCATCCCAGGAGTTTTCGGGCTCGCCTTGGCCACAGCTGCCTGTGCAGTGACCATGTGACGCGGCAGGGCCAATGACAGCTCTTCAATGTGCTTACACGATGACGAGCGTCCTTGAAGGAGCTTGACAGCACTTTCTGAATCTCTTCTTATGCAGCCCACCCAGGCTCCGTCACTCATCATTTAAGCACGTATGTGAACAGCATGTGTGTGGTCGGTTCTGAGGGAGAGTAAAGGGCGAGGAAGAGGAAGGGAGCTGGGTGGCATCTATTGTGTGCTAGGCGCTGTGTAAGCATTTCTTCCTACCTTGTCATATTCAAAGCCCCTAAGTGCGCTGGGGAGAAGCCCCCTTCTCCGTTTGCATTGTAATAGAATGGGGGAGATTGTCACATGGCTTGGCTGCAGCCACTCACCTGGAAAGGGAGCAAAGCTGCTAAGGTTTGGCTCCAAAGTCCAAGAAAACACTTCCTGCCCCTCACAGACTATGGTCCTCTCCCTTGGGACACAGCCAGTACATAAATAACAGTCATAAAATACAAAGACTGCCACGACAGAGACGAAACATACAGGGCTGAGAGTTTTTAGATGTTTGGAAAAGGGCCCTCAGTACATGGTTGAAGGTTAGTGGATGCGTCATTCAAGTTTTCCATTGTAAGCCGTGTAGGACTGAAATGTTTGTCTAAAGGGGAGCATTGTTGGATGTAACAAATTATGACATTTCCAGAATGCCAGGATGTCACTGACTTGATCACGCCCTGGACTTTCATGTGCAGGCGTGTCTGCACTGAAGCCCGAAGCTGAAAACTATTTAGGTCAAAACAAATGAAGTTTCCATCCATGGAGGCCAAACCAGACAGATATTTGTTATTTGATCTCCTGCAACTGAATCTATCATATGCCTTCTTTTCTAAATGGACTTTCTGAATTTTAAAGCACTCATATGTATGTATGTATGTGTGTTTATATATGTATACATATGAATATTTATATATTAATTCAGAAAAAAATGGTTAAAGTAATATGTGCTCATGGCAACCAATCAAGTAACATCAAAGAGTCTGGATGAAAACCGCTAGAACCTTCCATACCTTCCGCTGTCCTTGAGCTCACTTCCCAGGCAACTTGATTATTGGTTTTCTGAGGATCATCTCCATGGCTCTAGTCAGCCTTCTTACATTATTGAATCACTGTC
Organism: Cricetiscus sungorus; assembly: GCA_030556225.1. Classification (NCBI taxonomy): domain Eukaryota; kingdom Metazoa; phylum Chordata; class Mammalia; order Rodentia; family Cricetidae; genus Cricetiscus; species Cricetiscus sungorus. Next base: position 26,034,096 of record JANBXA010000190.1, on the reverse strand, counting down.
AAAACTGTTACATCCGTATCTAAACCATAATGATAGAGTGAGTGTCTTAGGATTCTAAAAGGCAGGCTCGCCCTCACATTCTTCACTTTCTCTTTCCGGAGTCCATTGTCTCCATATTCATTTGATCTCAAATCCTACGTAAACCTGCGATTACAAGTTGGATAGTCAGTGTAGTTTCTTGCGCTTTGACGTCAGTTATGGAGTCTCTATGAACAACAGAAGGCCTGGCTAGGATTGGGCCATTGATAAGCATGTAGACAGCTTTAGCATGAGTAAGCATACATGCAGGAGTAAAGGGAATGATTTTGGGGGGCTCTGAAGTCCTTTAAGCCAGCATCATTTAGAACATTTTAGAGAGGGATTTTGGGAGATGTTTTGCCCCTGAGAATAAATATCGACTGCTTGGTACTCTAGAGGTGCAGATCTCCAACTCAGCTGTCCCTCCGCTGTGGCTAGGCCACTTCTGCTGGTATTGATCCAGAGTCACTCCATGCCCACCAAACCCGACAGGCCTGTGTCCACTGCAGACCCCCGGCTTCTGAGCTGGCAGCATTTCACACATAAGCACGGTACTTCATTTCCAGAAGTCTCAGAGAACTCAACCATGAGGGCATCGATTGGCTCGCCTGCACTTGAGTGTTAAGACGTGTTCTCCTCGTCTCCAGCTTGTGCTGCCTGGAGCTTCCACAGCAGATGGAACGTTCTCTAAGAGCTTCGACAGCCCACTCATTTAATAAGTGGGAAAAGCAAGGACACAAGTGTTAAGTTCCCAGAGGTGGCAGGTCCCAAAATGCATCTGGTTGACTTGAACTTGAACCACTTCCATTATGTGCTGATCCTTATCACCAGAAAGAGACATTTACTAAAGAAGCTCAGTGATGCGCAGCTCAGATGTGTAAGGAAGAAGAAGAGTTGGGGGAAAAGGCTCTATGAAGCCTATGGAATATTCTAGGGTCTGTTCTTAGCATGCAAAATACCTTGTCTCTGAAGGTGGCATATTTATCGCTGTGGTCCCTATTCACACCGTCTACCTCATTATTTTAAGATGTAGAGCATGGAGGAAGCAAGATGCCGGCCTGCTGTGCTCGGATAAGATGACCACGTGGAAATACTTAGGTAAGTAGAAATGGGTTAATGATTAAGACAGAGCTAGCCCATAAACAATAATAGTAACTGGCCAACAGGATTGTATCAAATACAGAGTCTCTGAGTGTTATTGGGGGCTGGCGTGGTAGCAGGGCGGTGGGACCAGACCGGCAAGGGGAGAGAACGTGCTCGTAACAACAGTGCTCTTCTGAAGGGAACAGTTCAGCTTGGGGGTTAAGATTCTATCCCTTCATTTAGTGTGGATTTAGGATTGCCAGTATTAAAATACTATCCACTGGGGTGAGTATATATAGTTGAATCATTTGGATGGCTGAAGAAGAAACCATTAGCTGATGGCTGTGGCTCCATGGTCCTAATAGAGCACATCAGAAGACAGTGGGGGTCTGGACTAGTGAGGAGAGCATGTGTGCTTGTCCCCCCATTTAACAATGTGAGATGGGCATTCATTCAAGGGGGCAAGACTTCTCAGCAGGATTCCAAGCAAGCTGCCACAGGGTCAGCTTGTGTGTGAGGGATGGGTGAAGGATGTCCCACTCAGATGTTCTTGGAGGAGACAGTGATGGGGCTTGACTCTCCCGTGTGATGGACCCTGAAGTGGCTGCATGGTGGGGCCAGCAAGCACACTGGTGTGGAAAGGGAAGGTGTGGGGAATGGGCTAGACAGAGGGGGGGGAAGGGTGGTGATGGTGCTATACCTCCCACCTTCAGTCCAGTGGAGATCAAATAGCTCATCACTGCCCCAGCCCCGGAATGGGCTTCAGCCCCACTGAGAAACATTAGGGAGATTTCAACTTCTGAGGAACACCAAACTATCTGTAGAGAGTGAGGGACGAACTTTGGGTCATTACTTCTCTGCTACGGGCACCCACCTAAAAATACCTCAGCCAACCAATTGTAGCTTTTTGCCACAAATGACCTCTTGGCTGCTAAGTGACTGACATGTTACCGGCCCTCTATGATTATAGATTCGCTAATGTTTTGCACGTTGACTGCAAGCTTCACCCTCGCTTCAAAGTGTATTCCTTCTACTTCTAAAAGAGGTTGCTGAAAAGCAGCCGGTCATATTATGCTGGCAATCACCTCATGTATCTTGTGTCTAACCTGGCTTTTGACTACACAAAGAGGGAGCACTGTGCATGGGGCCATCCTAAGTACCCCCTGCAATGATCATATTCCAGATTGCTTAAGGATGACTTTCATTGTGATACGTGATGGGAGATGTTATTCTGTAAATATGTTTCTCTTATTGGTTAATGAATAAAGCACTGTTGGCCAACAGGAAAGCAAGATAGGCGGGGCTAGGAGACAAGGAGGAGAGAGGAAGGAGTAGGGAGGAGATATAAGATGGAAGACGAGAGAGAAGAACACCAGTCCCTCTCTCCGGTAAGATAAGACCACGTGGAAATACTTAGATTAATAGAAATGGATTAATATATAAGACAGATTTAGCCGATAAGAAACTAGTAACTGGCCAACAGCTTTATATCTAATACAGTGTCTCTCTGTGTTATTTGGAGCTGGCAAGGCGGTGGGTCCAGACCGGCAGGGAAAAACAACTCATAACAGATACGAGTTTCTCCAAGAAACAAAATCCTCCTTACACGGTGTCCCCCTGCCTTACGGTGGAACACATTAAGGCGGCATGATGAATAAGGGCAGGCTGTGGCAAACCCAGGCATGGCTGCCCTGCCTACACAGGAAGCAGTGGGCAGACAGCAGTGAGACCACGGAGGAAGGCAGAGCCCTGCCCGCGTCCAGGTGGTGATGGGAAAGTGGAGAATGGACGACATGGTAAAGTCAGGCCATTCATAGCCTTCGGCTGACTACATGGCTCACAGAAAGTCACTCGTCTTGTGTATGTCCCCTTTGATTTCTTTCCTGTGGGTACTACAGAGGGAAAAAATCATATTCTAAATAAAAAGCACTCAGAACAATTAAATATTCCACAAATGTTATATGGCATGACCACTGCTACTGAGCAATTTGGCACTCAAGATTCTACAGTGCCTTATGGATACATTTCACTGGTTCCATTGAAAGTTAAACATCGCGGACGAGCCACAGCATATATAGTGGGGCCTTCTGCTCTCGGAACACTTCAAAGCTCATAAGGAACTTTCCCATGCTATTTTATTTGAACGCTGAAACAACTTTGTGAAAATCTCCAGAGCTCCACCTGACAGCTGAGGAAATAGAGGCTTAAAGAGGCGACAGGCTCTTCCCTGCCACCAATGCCCGGCCTCCACCACCAATGCCTGGCCTCCAGCCCAGCATGGGGAAGTCCAATGTTCTCTGTGTGAAAGCAGCATGCTTGGTATTCTGGAAACTGGAATAAGGCAGCAAGACAAACAAAACATTCTTCCTGCAGGTGACACTCGAATGTCAATGTGAGAGGCGAGTGTGAGAATTACACCAAACGTTTGCCCACTGGGGGGATATGAACTCCAGGGAGAAAAAGGCCTGTGGGGACGGTGACTGCTGAAGACTTTGTGAATGAAAGCACCTGAGTGGGGATGGGGAAAGCACACATTTGAAAGTCCCAAGGCGATGTGATGGGGCGTGTGTCACACAGCTGAGAAACGGCGGGAAGAGAGAACCACACTTGCATGAGTAACATAGATTGCATCACACATGGAAACGGGAGCTATCGATGGCTCACAAATGGCCGGGGAACATGGGATTGGTAGCGATGAGCAGGACGTGTTTAATGAAAGCTCCCAGAAGCAGAGAGACTAGCAGAGAGGTGGCTGCGTTCGTTAATAAGAGCAACGCTCTTATTAATAAGGTTGCAATGCTCTAGAGTGGAGAGGTAGCAAAGAAAACGCAGGGGACCCTGCTGTGGACCCTGTGAGCCACATTATTAATAGTCAGAACACGGTAAACACTGATTCGGCTATGATAGTTCACGTAACTTCCAGAAACAACTCCCTTTTAGAGACAACCTCCTCCCAACCGCACTGCCAACTTGAATGATGAAGTTTATTAAAGCAAAGAGTTCATTAAATCTCATGTAAGTTTGACATAAAGAACCTCTTATCTTATTCCTTCACCTTCTATCAAAGAAGGCGTCTCAGAAGCAAAGCGTGATAAATCCTGCTTGCATAAATACCTGTGACGGTAGTTATGAACTCATGAAAGACTAACCCCAGCCTGCGATATCAAGGAATGTCAGGCACCACCCTTCCCTGGGCCCACATCAGCTTCTTGATACAGAGGTGGGGATGGGATGAGGGCAGACGCAGGGAAACCCCAGAGTGGAGCAGAGCTGGGGGCGTGGGACTTGGAGGACACAGCTATGTGGAAAGTGGGCTCGAGGCTATGTCAGTGTACTGGGGAGAGAGCCTTGGGAGGCAGAGCTGGCTGAGATGATAAGGGTTGCTCCCATGAGGGCATTAGTAATGTTATCTTTAAACAGCAGCTCAGTTCATCACACACTCTGGGAAGCAGAGGATCTGAGTGGATTGTGCTGTTGACATGGGCGTGACCATGCCAGCCGTGGACGTCAATGCCTCAGCCCTGTGGGAGGAGCAACGCTTTCCCCAGCAGAGGCTCAGGAGGATGGCAGAGCCTTCCTTTAATTCATGTGCAGGTGTCAGTGCGTGCAAAACTGCTGCCATAGCCGCCTTTGCCTGGATGTTTACGACATGAAGACTGCCCCCCCACAGAGACGGCTCCTACAGACATTAGCTAATCCATCTCCTTGTGCAGCTATTGTAATATCCATGCCTCCCGTTTTTCTGCCTGTAATAACACCTTCATGTTCAGCCGTGTGCTCCTTTCTTCCCATGGAACCATATATATCAAGCACACGGAGCTTCTGGTGTGCTGTGGCTTCTCCATCTAGTCTCCCCAGTCTTCCCCCACTCCACCCAGTGCCAGCTTTTCTGTATCTGTGTGTCTGTTGTTTCATTTCCAAGCAGGCCCTCAGGTCACTCTCTGGATAGGTGCAAGGATGTCAATTGCCTTTATTGTATTGTAATAGCAGAAAGTGCAGGCGCTTGGACTTCAAGCCTCTGCAACCACGGACTAAATAAATCTCTATGTTTCTTATAACGAGGCTGATCTCCAGTCTGGTGTATGTATTAGTGACAGAAAGCACACTTAGATAGATGAAGAGCCTAGGTCCTAATACTTGGCTGCACAGCCTTCTGGCGGGCAAGGTGCTTGTTACCTTCTTCCCAACAACTGTTGTTTTATGCTGTCCCAAAGCAAGAAGGTAAACACCTGAGCCAGTCACTTTCTTTGGCATGGTCTGTAGGCTTGTACGATCATACTGAGACCACACACACACACACACACACACACACACACACACACACAGAGGTACATATATATCGTTCATTGTTTTGTATTTGAATTAACCTGGGATTTGAAGTAAGGTTCAATTCCCCCTTTAAAGTTCAATGGCTGGCATGTGCTCTCCCCTGGCTCTCTGCGTGTGAGTTCCAAACACGCACACCAGCAGCCCCACTTGACTTTGGCATGCGGGCATTACACATGCACTGAACTAGCAGCTGCTTACATCGCCCTGAGACGGGGATGTGTGAGATAAACTTCCTCCGGGCAGGAGGTGGGCAGGGGCATACAGCCAGTGCGCACAGGGCTCTCTCCCCACCCCCAGGCCTTGCTGTTTAGTGGGCTTGTGGAACAGAGGTGAGAAGGAGCTTCCCTGGGCACAGCAGCCTGCGGAGGAAAGGGCTCTGTCTGTTGAGTCTGTTGATTGTCATTAAATGTGGTAACAACCACATGAGACCGCAAGCCTGAGATTTACAGTGGCTGGACGAGGCAGACTACCTGCTGTCACCAAAATCAGGCAGAACACCTTTCTTACAGCACAGAACTGTCTGTGGCAATTCTACAAGCAGAGCTCCCTAGGCAAAGACACCAGCGCCCTGGGAGCTGTGAGGGCGGTGGACAAGATCAGTCCTTGTCGCAGTGTCACTGGCTTGTTACAGTGTCTCATGCCAGGTGACTGCTACCGGAGCCAAAAAGCCGCCCACCTCATTGGCTCCGCCATTGGGTATATATGTACAGCTGTCACTCCATCAGAATGACGTCTATCCCAGACACACGATACTCAGAACCGGTTACTAAAGACAAGCCCTTGAGCTCTTAATGATATTTCATCAGGATTTATGACCTGATGAAAATAAAGGCTTCTGAAACAGGCATGTGGATTTGGAGCCAAATGCGCCTGTATGATGCTTAACGGTGTACAATGCCTCACAAGGCGCCATCACACTACCCAGGAAGGCTTCCGTGTCCCCAGCATTAAACGTCTACTCTGAGCCAAGCAGAGCAAGCAGCGGACTTGCGTATTTAAATAAGAAATAAGAGACATTGGCAATTGATGGCTGCAGAGTGAAGACGAGCCAGTCTTCCTCAGGGATGCTGTCCCTGAAGGACTGTCCACGCTCTACCAGCTGGACCTACACCCGTGCAAACACAGGTAGCACCACATGGACGCAGTGCGTTTTAAAGAGAGCACATGGGGCCGAGAAACAAAAGTGATTCGTGGACACGGGGGATTATTGCAGGGAGGAGAATGAGGGTGGATTTGACCAAACATGTTACATGCATGTATGAAATCATCAGATAATTAAAATTAGTAGAGAATAAAGAAAGAGGAAATGTGAAGTGGGAAGAAAGCCACAGGACACAGAAGAGTTGGAGACCGGGAGACAATTAGCTAGACCAGGAGAAGGGAGTGTGACAGACTCCACGCAAGAGCTGGCAGCCCTAACTAATTAGCAACAATTAATTTTATGGTAGGAGCAAGAACACATGTATTATGTCCTATAAACGCTTAATAGATGTCACCATAAATCACTCTCATCTCTCCCGTGAAACTCAACTTGCAAGCCGGATGACTCTAAATCTTGTGGAATTAACAAAATAGATAAGTTAACTCTTGATTCTTGTTATCAAAGAAATACCCTCCAGTCCGATCACTTGGCCAGCCATTGATCACTGTTGTTTTAGCTCAGGTCAGCCACGTCAGGCTCAAGTACACCTTGGACTGTATCTGATAAAGCAGGGTCATGGAGGATCTGCCCCAGGTAGGTGATAGGGTCTACTGCACCCTTGTGAATCGGATATCCTGTGTCCCTGGAATGAGCGCCTAGGCTGAGCTACAGGACAACTTCTTTGACAGACACCTCCTCCTATCAACTGGTAGGGCCTGTGTATGGATTTAGTGATTGGGGATTGGTTGGTGATGTCTGCTGGGCACTGGGATGGAGGCCACTATTGCTTGTTTTTATTATCACCACGACTGTTCCTTTCTGCTAATCAGTTTTCTTCAGGTCCATGGGCAGCATCTTAGCTGTCTTCTGAGTAGAGAAGTTTAGCCATGTCCTACAGACCCCATCCTGGAATCTCTCCAGCTCGAACTTCCCAGGCTTTCAGTGGGGTGGATTTTGTGAGGTCGGAGTAACTGTGAGTAGGATGAACTGCGTGCTCTGTGAGTCCCTTTGCCACTCACTACCCACCAGTTAGACCGGCATTCATCAGAATAAAGATAGACCTGACCACATCATTGACTCTGGACTAAGATTTCAAATGACAGAATTCGGTCTGGTGACTGTCTAAGGTCAGCTTCCTGGGCTGCTTATCCTTCACCTCCTTCCATTAGCCTACGGGCTCTCCATCCTGCTGCTATAAATCCAGTCACCTCCCTCACCACAATATCTGTCCAGCTGAGCGGGACATGATGCCAATTAAAAATGCATATGTACGGAGTGTTCTACTGATAATCCACGAGACTACCCACCACGGGCACACAGCATCAGGACGGTGGAGCACATAGACTTTACCCAGTTTCCCCACTGCACACGTAAACTCCTTCTGCAGTCTGCATTGTCCGCATGATAAGGCTGGGAGGGGGAAGAAACCCCATTGCCTGGGCCCTGGGATGCGGTGCAGTCCCCAGGGCTTTCTGTTTGCTCCAGGAGCAGAGGAAACAAGAAACCTGAGCTATAGAGAACAGAGAGAGTCACTTTGGGGAACGCCTGACTTGTTCTTCCAAAGTCACAAGAAAGGGGTGGCCTCGCAAGGCAGGACACTTTCAGGCCATAGCTCTCCACTAAGCCGGCATCATAGGAAAACCGTGTCTCATCACCCCCATCAGTGAGAGGTGGATGGGATGCCCAGACCTCCATTCACAGGTCAGGATAAGGAAAACAGCTCTGGCTCCAGAGAACATAAATAGAGAGAGCCAGGGGGCAAGGGGCTTAGCCACGACCCCTGGTTGTCGGAGAAAACCAAGGCAGAGAACGGGGTCTTCCCCAGCCCCAGAGGGACAAGCACCCCTCACCCCCATAGTCGCCATAGAAACAGTGCTAAAAGCCTGGGCTCCCATCTCCATCCTCGTCCCTCGTGGGATAACATCAGAGGAAGCCAGTGGAGGGCCATCCTGTATTTACCACCACCTTGTGACAGTGAGAATATCTGTTCTTCCCCAACACTGCCTTGTCAGGGGAGCCACTGAGAGAGAAATAACAGGGAGAGCGTCCCATGTTGGGAGGGGATAGCTGAAGTGGCATACTGGGGACCCACAACTGCTAATCAAACCCAGCACAATGGAGAGATGCCCCTTCAGTGACAAGAAGACTAAAGAGACAGGACTTGGGTTTCCACCCAGCCTGGAGATCCAAGATGCTGCCACCCGTCTTCCACAGTGACCTCAGAGGAAGCCACAGCGACACCAAGGAAACCAGATCCAATCAATCAACCAATCATCAATCAACCAATCAATATCTCTCATGCAACGATGACCTATAAAAATCTCAAACTAAACTGTAAAAGCCAGCAGATGCCCACCAGACTGGCAGCTATGTTAAGGTTGTGTGACAAGGATCTGAAGGCAGCTAGAATGAGCAGCAGTCATTAAATTTAAAACTAATAAATAGATGGGGCTACAGAATGGGGGGGGGAGAGAGAGAGAGAGAGAGAGAGAGGGGGGGGGAGAAGGGTCAATAAGAAAGATTTTTAAAAAGCAATCTGAATAATAGAAACTAGTCTGAAAAGTAACCTTATGGGACCATTGCATCCTTATAAAATATTTAATAGCAATGTCAATGTATCCTTAAGGGGAAGAAGAAAACGAACAATGGCTGAAAAATTAGCTGAAGTTTCAAATGCCGAAGCTTCACCCATCAGACAAAACATGTAAGCATGAAAATTTGAGGAAAAAAGGAAAACCTCCAAATAAGATAAACCCAAAGGAGTAGTCTCCACAAAGACTGTGATCAAATTCTGAAGTGTGAACCTCACACGCGCTATAAAGCAGGGAGTGTGGACCTCACACAGGAAGTGTGAACCTCACACAGGAAGTGTGAACCTCACACAAGCTATAAAGCAGGAAGTGTGAACCTCACACGCGCTATAAAGCAGGGGTGCCGCGGGCGTGTAAAGCAGTTGCCACACAGGTGTGAGGCCTGGAGTGTGAGTGTGCAAATCCACACAACAGCGGGATGCACAGCATGAACAGCTGCACACCAGGTGTTCCCGTGTGAAACTGGGAGGCAGAGTCGAGAGAATCCCTGGAAACCCGTGAACAAGATACTGTGGTCTTCACAGGGGCAAACAACAGAGCAAGACCCTATTCCAAACAAGGTGAAAGGCCAGGACCAACACTCAAGGTTGTCCTCTGACGTCCACATGGACACTGCGGCATGGGGCCTGCAGGGTGCACACGCACACAGCCACACGTACACACACACACACACACACACACACACACGCATGCACATGCATGCACACACACACACACGCATGCACACACACGCATGCACACACACGCATGCACACACACGCATGCACACACACACGCATGCACACGCATGCACACACACACACACGCATGCACACACACACGAGTGCACACATGCTCTTAAAGAATGTATATATTTTAGTAATAAAGAAAAAAACTGTGTAAATAACAACATCTGTCTCATAAGAAACCATGGAAACCAGAATAGGGCAACATAATATCATTTTAGTGATGAAAGAAAAGAACTCTTGTGCTTGCTGTATTCAGCTTTTTACTCTGTGCCTGCGAGCATCTGCCTGTATGTACACATGGGCATCATGTGTGTGCAGCATCAGTGCAGGCCAGAAGATGCCATTGCATCCCGTCGAACTGGAGTCACGTGGGTGCTGAGGACCACACCCGGGTCCTCTGCAAGAGCAATCAGCTCTACCTCCAGAAAAGCTCTGCTGGCCCAGAGCCTTCTGCCCAATAGGAGCTCCCCTCAGAAACCAGGCGAAGGGGGAGATAGCGTGACACATTTTCCTTCTTAAAATTTCTGGTTATGTTGGCAGCTGAAGCAAGGGGTATACATCGCTGGCTGGGATTTTAAATGTATGTAGAATAAATATTTAAGACAATTATACTATAATTGGAGAAAGAAAACAAATGAGGTAAAGTTTCCACATTTCATTTAAACTAGTAAAATGTCACTGTTAGTATACAGTGGCGCCGTGTGTATATTAGACACCTAAAGCAGCCAGTTTTTTTTTTTTTAAAGTCTATGCAAAATACCAGCTGAAAATCATCTGTGGATAATTCTCCTGCAATTTTTTTAATGTCCTAGAAATCCAGAAGAAGAAAATCAGAAAGCAAATGAAAGAGAACAAACAGAAAACAAAAGCGAAATGACAGGCTAGCTTATCGATAGTTACCTTAAGGAGAGTGATTTAAGTGCATCACTTAAAAATGTACAAATTGACAAATTAGAAAAAATTCCAAACCTCATGCTAGCCACAAACTCACTTCAAATTCCGCAGTAAGCCAGAGAGTCAAGGGTGGAGCATACTGCTGTGGCAGTAATCAGACAGTAACGAAAGTAAATAAACAGAGATGACAGGGATAGTAAAAGCGATGGGTGAGCGAATTTGCCAAAGCACATAATGAAACCAACTGTGAATACTAATAAAAGATCTGATAGTGACTAAGGGGAAAAGTTGTCACGGAAATCACAAACCCATAGTTGAAACCGAAGTGTCTACACCTGAATCTCAGTGGTTGACTAAGAAATCAACAAAGATATAGAAGAAACCAAAATGTGACTGCATGTGTAAGAATTACAGAAATGTGATGGCCGTGTATCGGGGTACGGCCCGTTTATCAGTGACGGCAGAGCACGCAGTCTCCCTATGTTCTTACAGAACACGTGCAAAGATCACACCCTGAACCATGAAGCGGGTGACCGAGTGCATAGAGCGCGTTATCTGATCACAGTAAAAATAGAAATACCAGAGTGGTAGTAGGCAAGCCTTTAAATGCATGAGATGCTATTGGAAATAATCCTTGGGCCAGAAGAGGAGGCATTCACAAAGCCCCACCCCTACAGAGGACCTTGACGGTTGACAGCTGCTGGAGGAGGGAGAATTAGCTTTCTGTGGATGGCTCTGATGGGACATCCCTGTCCCACTGAATGCCTCTGCATCCATTCACACACTGGCAGCTCTAACTGGGCTCGGTAGCTTAAAAACAGTGTGCTGTTGGGAGAGAAAGGTGGTGGAGGTGAAGGAGGACTTGGAGGGAGGAAGTGAATTTGCTCAAAATACATTATAGTCAAGTATAAAATTCCCAAACAAAAAGTGTTTTAAACAGGAAAGATAAAAAAAAAAACATTTAAAATATATTACAGTAAATAGAAATGAAGACCTAACACATTTGTGAGGTACAGATGAGCAACCATAAGAAAAAACTGACAACACAAGAAGGCAATCTCTCCTGCATCTCTCAGTCTGCCTAGCTTCCACTTTGGATGGGCAAAGGCATGCTGGGCCTGGGACAAGGGCCCACCCTTCCCAGTGCTAACCGGTAAGGGGTCACCAACCTTTTGACCCCCTGCCACATTTCCATAACTTCCCTACTTCCTGGTTCAGACAAAAGCAACCCCCAGACCATCAGCCCAAGACTACACTCTAAGCAATTAACACCACATGTAAAATGTCAATGCAGAAACGGAAACAGAGTGAAGAACTGACACTATGTCTCCTCCAACGATTAATAATCGCACAGTAATAAAAGTGACCTGGAAGAGCTTCAAAAACAAAGGATTTAAAATGATGATAACCACGTTCAAGCAACCCAAAGAGGACAAACAAAATAAAACAAAAACAAACATCTGAGAGAAATGTGGAAGTCAATAGTAGATGTCAAAACTGGGTTCAATAAAAGAAGATGATGAAGAAAACCAAAACTTGAATGATGCTGTAATTGAAAAACTCAAGTTTTCAGTAGAAAATGTCACCAATAGAAGCGATAACATGGAAAACAGAGGTTCAGGACTGCGAGATAAAGTGTAAGAAATTAATTATTCAGTAAAGGTTATTGAGAAACTTATCAAAATCCATGAAGAGAATATGGGAAAGATTTAGGACACTCCAAAAAGACATAGCTTTCAAATATGGGTGCAGAAGACTATCATACTGAATGCATAGAATATATTTTCAATAAAATCATTGAAAAATTTCAATAGCTAGAGAAAGCGATGATTATTCAGGTAAAATTCTAAATAAAAATGCCCCCAATCTCTTCATAGCATATTATAGTTAAAACATTAAAAACATAGGATAAAGAAGGGACATTGAAAGTTGCAAGAGAGAAAGATCAAGTCACTTAGAAAGGCAGGCCCATCAAAATAACACCTGGCTATTTGACAGAGACTCTTAAAGTCAGATGACCTGGAAAAATGTATTCCATGTTCTGTAAGATCATATCTATCAACTGAGACTATTGCACCCAGCAAAACTATCCATTAGGATTAAAGACAAAGTAAAAACCTTTCACAACTTCTCCAAAATTGATCGCATTTTAGGACATAAAGCAAGTCTCAGCAGAATACAAATTAAGGCAACAATGAGTTCTATTGGACCACAAAGGAACACATCTAGGTATGAAAAGGAATAGAAACTATAGAATCTACAAAATCTCATGAAAACTAGACAAGCATTTCCAGTAAAATCAGGAATAAGACAAGGGTGTCCACTATCCCCACTCCTGTTCTGTATGGTGACTGAAGTCTTAGCTACAGGAAGACACAAGAAAGGGAGATAGAGGGAAATACAAATAGAAAAGTAAGAAGTCAAAGTGTCTTTATTTGCAGACCCCACCAGGAAACCTTTATAGCTGATGAAAACATTCAGCAGTGTACAAAAACATTACAAGCAAACCAGTAATTTATTATACTTCAACAACAAATATAATCAGGAAGAAGTCAGTAAAACAACCTCATTCATATTACCCTCAAAGAACCTTGGAATAATATTAGCCAAGAAAATTAAAATCTCATACAATAAGAACTACAATAAACTAAAGGAAAAAAAGCTGAATGAGATAAAAAAGACCTCCTGTGCTCGTGGACTGGTAGAATTAATAGAAGGGACCAGTGAAGCCAAATTAATCAGAACAATAAAATCTTTGTGAGATGTGCTATGGGCTCGGATTTGAAGTTTGACCGCAGGACAGCAGTAATGAAAACGGCATGATTCCATGTAAGAGGAGGCACACTGGTCAGCGGCATAGAACTGAAGACTGGGATATGACCCAACATCCTACAGTCACCTGCATTTTTTATGAAGAAGCCAATAACACACATTGGAGAAAAGACGGCATCTTCAACACACGGTGCTGGCCAGACTGGATAACCACATGGAGAAGAATGGAAGTAGACCACTATCTTTCACCCTGCACAAAGCTCAGCTCCAAATGTATCAGGGACCTCCACATCGAGTTGATAACCGGAGCTGGTACAGGAGAAGGCAGGAATTGCTTTTCAAATTACAGTCACAGGAAAAGAACTTTCTGAACTGGACCCCAGAAGAGCAGATATTAAGACCAATGATTAGTAAATGGACTCTCATGAAACTAAATAAAAGGCTTTAGTACACCAAATGATACCATCGTTCAAGGGATGAAACAACCCATGGAATGGGGAAAAAATTGCCAGCATATATCTGACAGAAAGCGGGCATCTAAAACACACAAAGATTTAAAAGCTAAACTCCAATAAAGCGAATGAGCCCATTCAAAAATGGGGCAGGGAATTAAACAGAGAGTTCTCAAAAGATGGAATACAAGTGCCTGAGAAATGTTTTTTGAAGATGCTCAGCATCCATAGCCATCAGAGAAGCGCAAATTGAAACCGTTTTAAGATTTCATCTTATCCCAGCCTGAGTTGCCACAACTAAGAAAATGAAGGACAGCAAACGTTGGTGTAGGTGTGGAGAAATACTTGTTCTCTGCTAGTGGGCGTGGAAACTGATGCCGTCACTGTGGACATCCGTGCGGAGGCCCCTTCCTCATACAGCTGGAACAACTATACCAGCGCTCTCGGGCGTGTTCCTATAGAACTCTGTGTCTACTACCCGTGGAGTGGAAACATGTCCCTCCACGGTCACTGCCACTAAAGTAACAGCATGCCTGGAATGGAAACATTCTGTATGTCCATCAGCTGAAGGCTGGATAGTGGAAATGGGACCCACGTACACATGTTATGAAATTATCAGGCAAATGAACAAGTTCCACCATTCTGGGCAAGGTAACCCAGATCCAGAAAAACAAGAACTACGTGTTCTCTCTCATATGCGGATACCGTGTTTGACTCTGTACACATGTGTGTTTAAATTGGAGTACCCACACAAGTCAGGGGTTCTTGGGGGGTTTCAAGGGCATGGGGGAGATAGAACACAGGAAGACGAAGAGGAAAAGAGGATTAGTGGAATAGGAAGGGTTAAACGGGGTGGACGATGGAAGGACCGGGTAGAGGATGGAGTGCAGGGAGGAAAAACTAACACTAAAAACCTTTCAAAATTCTGTGTGGAAACCTAGTTCTGTAGATGCTTCCTAAAATATAAACAAAGACATTCATAAAAATAATTTAAATGAAGTCACACTATAGTGGAGTGACGGCTACCTCCCAGATACCATATATTATCAATGAGAAGCCCAGAGCCAGGTATAAGTTACTTCTTTTCAAGTTGGTGGTTGGTGGGTTACCATAGTCTCCCAAGCATTATAGAGCATTTCCATTGCTTCTGTTTATTACCCCACCTAGACCTTGATGGTAAGACCCTGTTGTTGAAGATGCCACATGCTTGAGCCACTGAACACGGATTAATCAAGCCGGTGCTGACCTGGAACTTTCATCTCTACTGTCTGGCTTTCGTAGTGCAAGGGGGGTATGCATGCCACCGTGTGTGTGTGTGTGTGTGTGTGTGTGTGTGTGTGTGTGTGTGTGTGTGTGGGGGGTGGTTGACAGTGTTACCCAGTTGTGAACTCTGCTAGCTGCAAGGTATGCCCTCTGCTGCAATAGCAGACAAATGTTATGGGAATTACAGCTACTTCCTTGTGTGATTTAAAATCTATTCCACACAATGGAGCTCATGTACCGTACTGTTAATTGGATCAAAAATTAATGGCTGGGTACATCATAGTCCCTGGAGGGAGAACATGGCATTATTAGTCTACTAAATAGACATGGTAATAAACTGTCCCTAAGTCCTTGTCTTTATTCCCATAGAGCAGTGCATCTCTCAGCCCCCAGCAGAGAAGTGTCCTGTGTTGTCCATGACGTTAATACAGACCTAGAAGCTGTGGAGTGCTCAGCTCTAGAGGGGCCACGCGTGCCCCTCCCCTGAAGGAAGAGGGGTAGGAAGATTGTAAGAGTCAGGTGAGGGATACCTGAAGGGAAGCAGTGTCTGCTGGGCATGCAAGGCCTTTGCACCCCGGACTCACAGAAGCTGTTACTTCATACACAGACCCACGAGACATCGAGGCAGCCGAAAGCCCAGCGTGGATGCAAGAGAGGTCCCACCTCTGGCTGAGGAGCTGATGGTAGCTGGTGGCTTCTGGGGAAGGGAGACTCAGTTTTCCTCAGGAATGCGGCTCCTGACTGGCGACTCATGCTCCCATACATGGCACACATGTGACACTAAATGACTCATGTTCCAGTAGATGGCACACAAGTGACACTAAGTGGACTCAATGGGCTTTTAAAAAGGCTGTGTGATGTGAGGAAGGAATAGGGTCACAGGGTTAAGGGAGAAGCTGAGGGCAGGAGCGGCCAGGCAGGAAGGGTGGATTTGATCACAGCACATTATACGTGTGTATGAAATTCTTAAACGACAAGCAACATGAAGAAGGAACTCAGACTCCAACCACAAGAAATGAGAAAATGGCCTATGCAGACTCCCCGAGAAGGCCAAGGAAAGAGGGGTTCACAGTTACTTATTCTAGAAGCCCCAGGATGGTAGCAAGGCAGGCCTTTCAATCAATGGTGCACGGGCAATTGGATAAATGTGCACAACGACTTAAACTGTGCCCTAAGTGTCATATCTTATGCAAAAATTGTGAGAGATTAATTATACTTTAGATATGAGGTATAACCCATAGAGACACTCTTCATTGCCCAGGGGTAGATACAGAATTTCTAGTCATTTAGTATAATACATAAAAGGCAAAAAATAATTAACTGGACTTCATCGTGATTAAAATGTCTTTATTTCACTAAAATAGTCTAAAGGAGTTGAAAGACAAGTCTCACACTGGGAGGGAATGTTTGCAAGCTATGCCTAGTAAGGGACGAGTGCACAGTACACAGAACCCGAGAATTCCAGGTGAAGCTTGAAAACAACAATCCAACTAAAATGGACAACAGGCAGAGTTAGATTAGGTGAGACAAAGGGGAACCCCGTCAGAGCAGAGAGCTGGGGGCGGCCCTAAGTGCTGACGAGCACCATGGTGTGTCTGTCACTGCTGTGTCAGAGCCACAGCCCCTCAGGACACCGTCTTGGAGATTTCCCAATACAACAGTACACAACGAAGCCCGCTCAACTCCCCCTCTGCCCAACTATCGCAAAGCTCTTGGCACTTTTACCAGAGGGATGCAACTTAGGACTCCACAGTGATGTCCACATACTCTTTATCCAGGACAGCTCAGTGGCTGTAAAACCTTCACTGCCACCTCACCTTGTGGGACCGCCCCAGAAACACACTTCTTGCTGTGTCTGTGAGGGAGTTTCCAGGAAGGGTTAATTGGCATGGGACAAGCCACCCTGAGTGAGGCCAGCACTCCCCAGGGTGTCTTGGGGTCCTGGGCTGAATAAAAAGTAAAGGAATGACTGAAGCCTAGCGTGCATCTCCCACTGCTTCCTGATCGTAGATGCAACAGGGCTAGGACTCGCCTGCTGGCTCGCCTGACATGTGAGCAGAGCACGCTCTTTCTTCCTCAGGTTGACGTTGTTGGGTATTTTCTCACAACAGTGAGAGCAACATCTAACCCAAGCCCTGAAGAAGAAACGACCTGCTTTCAATAGCTGAAAAATCAAACAATCTGTGATAGATCTATTCTGTGCACTGCTACTCAGTATAAATAGAGACAAGCTACTGATGCATAACATGGGTAGAAACCCACCAAGGGAATTTATTATTTTTTTTCAAATGTTAAGCTACATCCTGCAAGACTCTCTATAAATAACATTCTTGAAATGCCAAAGTTGTGGAAATAGGACAGGGATTAGTGGCTGCTAAGGGCTATGGACAGATGTGTGGCGTTTGGGGGTAGAGGGCTGTATAGGGAAGAGCAGGGATCCCAGTGGAGGAACCACTTGGCACCTTGGTGTCTTGGTGTGAATATTCTGAGCGACATTGTACTGTTGGCACATCAGGTGCTGTCACCAAGAGAAAACGGACAGAAAGCCATGGCATCCAGCAGCATCGTTGCTTGGAACTCCAGATGAGTCTACAATTATTCCAAGTAAAGACGTAGCTTTAAGAACACACCTACTCTCTCAGCACTGGGGGCTGAGGCGAGAGGAGCATTAAATTCAACAGAGACTTTATTTTAGCAAAATAGAACAGTGTAAGAGATGTGAGCGTGGTACCAGAAATATTCGTAATATGGACAAAGGACGTTATTTGCTTGTAAGGAGCACCATGCCACCAAGCACTACCACTCATTATCGACAATTATGGATTTCCCCACCTGCATCATAAGTGAGCTCCCCCAGGGCTTGGCTCATGTATTATTTATCTATAAATCTCCCACAGTGCCTAGAAAGCACCCTGCTATGTAATGAGTGCTGCGTAAATGTTTATTGACTTAATGTTTTATCAGCGATACATGGGTATGTGTGTCATACACTGTTAAAACACCGCTTGTTGCAAACGAGAGAAACATTAAAGAGATGAGTCACCCAGTGAATTAGTGCCATTCTTTACAAGGCAATTAAAAACCTTTGTTTTTAAACTAGTGTTCTGTGTATCTGTGTGTTTTCCTCTCCCTCCCTCCCTCCCTCCCTCCCCCTCTCTCTCCCTCTCTCTCTCTGTTACTTTGTGATTAAAAGCGTAATAGATGCCCACGGTAGAAAGTTTTAAGTTTGGGGACATGAGACAGGGCGGATGCTATGTATTTTAGTGGCTGCTGCAGTCATTAGTCCGATGTGGCCTGAGTCTGGAGCACTCTGCCTTAGTTTCCCTGTCCTTAGAAGCACTGGTTCATCCAGCTTGAGAAGGTCAAGGGCAGCTCTGGGAGCTAGGCCTGCTTTCCCCACATACCCCCTGCAGTGAAAAGGACTCTTTTACCTGAAGGACTCTGGCCAGAGCCCTTCAAATAAATGAAGCCCACTTCTCTTTCCTGGTGGCCAGTGATAAAATAACGACCGCTTTCTGTTTCTACATCCTAAAGGGGGCATGTGTTGTCTCATTAGCAGTAAACAGGGCTTAGCATGTCCCTGATAGGAAAGGTATCTGAGGGCACCTCCGGGCACAACCCCGGCTCTGGCTGCCTAAGCCACAGATAAGGAAGGATGGGCATCCAGGAGGTGGGGGTGACCTTTTCCAGAGACACTGGGAATTTGGGAGCTGTAAACTTGGGGGGCACCCAGACATGCTGGAAACAGAGCAATGTGGTGGGCAGGCACCAGTGGACGAGCTCCAGGCCACAGCAAACTCATGTACGAATCAAATCTCTATCCTAGGGAAACTAGACGAGGGAAACAAATGCCATTCTTCAAAACAAACAAGCATGCCGCCGTTCCGCCATCCCTCCAGCGACACCCAGACACCCGACCTTCACCTACAGCCTCGCAGTCTCTCTGTCCCTATGCATTGGCCACGGTTTTCAGCCACCAACCAAGCAGAATCCAACAAGGCTTCCAGATTTTCTGTCAGGTAGCTACAAAAACATACTATTTCCTATCTCACGTCTTGAAAGAGAAGCAAACCAAACTCAATGCCTACATTGTTACTGTTGTTGCAAGGGATCAAAGAATTAGTCTTTGACCCCCTGGAAGTGTCCCAGCGCTTTGGGAAGAGCTATGGAACCCGTTGAAAGAATACTGTTTTCCCAGCGGAGGCATCTTGAGCTGAGCTCATAGGTCCCAACTTTTAGGAAATGCCTTGGTGCATCTTTGCATCAGGACTTGAAGAGATATAGCCACCATGAACAAAATTGTAAATGTCAAATTACATCTGTATCAGTATTAATGGAAGATGACATTAAAATACACTTTTGCAGTTTGGGGGAGATATCTGTTTCAATACAACAAACACTGATTCCATATTTACTCCTGAACTGCCATAAATACCCTTAACCTCATTTTAGTTTATACACATGGTTTGTTACTGAGTTACTTGATTGGTCAAAGTTTCCTATTTTAAACCATTTTTTTTTAAAAGAAAACTGTGTGTGTGAGTGTGTGTGTGAATGTGTGTATCAAAGTATGTGTGAGTATAGATGTGTGTGTATGTATGAGGATGTGTGTGTATAAACGTGTATATGTGTATGGTGTGTGTATGAGTGTATATATCTGTGTGTGAGTGTGTGTGTGTATGAGGGTGTTAGAATGTGTGTCTATGCTAGTGTGTGTATATGCATGTATGTGAGGTGTGTGTGTGTGTGTGTGTGTGTGTGTGTGTGTGTGTGCAGTGCTCACAGAGGCCAGAAGAGGGCACCAGAGTCCCTGGAGCTGTAGTTACAGTGAATTGTGAGCGTTTGGGTACTGGCAGTAAGTGATGTTAACCACTGAACTCTCTCTTCAGTCCCATGGGTTTTTTGTTTCTTTTTTCCTTTTTTTTTCTCTTTCCTTTTCTTTCCTTTTCTTTCTTTCAAAATGAATATCCTTTAAAATTACATGCACAAAAGGAAAAAGGGGAAAAATTAAACAAAAATTCTTCCAAAGCCTTCAAGCAGTGAGGTGGGGTTGGGGAGGTTTAGACTGGTAAGCACAGTTCCATGGAAGCAGACGGCAGCAGTGTGCGGACATTCTATAGATTCTGGGAATGGCACAGGCCCTTCCGGGAGAAAATGGCTGGCATGCACTGTCAGCCAGCTTGCCAACCCAGAGTCACTCCCGCCCAGAATGTTTTCAGGGGCTCATCATGACCTCCCAACCCCAGGGGTGAGAGGGCACAAGGGACGAGGGGCGTGTCAACGCGTCGGTGTGGATGGGAGACACTGTCCAGCCAGGGCAGAGGGGGAAGCAACCAGAAGCTTGTAGTCAGTCACTGTCCTCCCTTCTGTCCCTGTGTCCTCCTGTCCCTGCCAAACTACAGCAGGGCTTCAGCACAGACTGCGGGGTCACACCTCCTCACCCCGAGTGCCCCCACAGGTCCACTGCAGCTAACGCCCCTGCCACACTCGTCCTCGGGGCCTGGGGCACTGTCACCTACTCCTTCAATTGCTATTGTGTTTGAGGGTTGGTGACACCCGTTCTCCTGTGTTCTTTCTCTTCTTGCTGATCTGCAACTCTGAATGTCCCCAAACCTGAAACTCAGAGACCGTTATCTTTTTCTCTCTCCATTCTCTCACACTACAGTCACACATCTCTCTCCGTCCGTCCGTCCGTCCGTCCATCCGTACCGCTGCCCCACAGCTCTTCCACGCCCCACTCTCTGCATCCTCAGGGTAGGAAGCCAAGCCCTGCACTGCTTCTCTGTCCGCCCTGGGCCCGGACCCATTCCTCTCCATCTCACGCTCTCATTGTTCACGCACAGGCCCAGACTAAAACAAAACAAAATGCAGATTTTTCTCTCCCATGCCGATTCTGGATTTAGCTAGATGATTGCCACACAGATACATTAGATGATAGAAAGAGAGATAGACACGTGTGTCACATGGACATACGGCAATAGACTAGAAAGGACACTGTGTGTGCAGAGGAAGGGAGGGCAGGGACGGGCAGTTAAATTAACACTCAAAGATAGCATGGAGAAAACCGTTATACTGGAACCTATTTTGAATGCTAATTAAAAACTTAATTACAAAGTTTTTATCTCTTGTGCTCTCTCTGTATGTGAAGCCAGTGAAGCAAGTCTCTGGGGTCCCTGGTGTCTGTCTGTCCCCCTCCCTCCACCCAGCTTCATGCTGCCTAGAGTCCCAAGAGTCCCCCTCCCTCCCCGCCCTCACCCTGTCCTCCCCCTTCCCGGAGTCCTCCCCGTCCCCCTCCCTCCCCGTCCTCACCCTGTCCTCCCCCTTCCCGGAGTCCTCCCCGTCTCCCTCCCTCCCCATCCTCACCCTGTCCTCCCCCTTTCCGGAGTCCTCCCCGTCCCCTTCCCTCCCCGTCCTCACCCTGTCCTCCCCCTTTCCGGAGTCCTCCCCGTCCCCTTCCCTCCCCGTCCTCACCCTGTCCTCCCCCTTTCCGGAGTCCTCCCCGTCCCCTTCCCTCCCCCGTCCTCACCCTGTCCTCACCCTGCCCAAAGTCCCGGGAGTCCTCCTTGAGTCCTCCTTGTAATGCACACAACCCAACAGTGTCCAGTGTTGTGTTGTCCGTACACACTGCTGGATTAATTGCTCCCAGTCATCACAATGACGACGACGCCCCCTGATTTCGACTGTATTCTAAATTAAGACACACTTTCCAGTCCAGAACACGGTACCTCTGAGCTAGGAACCAGATACAACGTCATGAAGCTGACTTACTCTCCGGGGTGGTGAACGTATGCTTTTGAAATTCAACTTAATTCAGTTTTATCTTAATTTTGAAAGTAAAAAGAGTGTGATTCACCAATGAGCTTTGAAGAACTTGAAAGTCTGTGAGTTGATTCATCAGAATCGAGTTTCTGTCCTCATCGCCTACAACTGTCCTACCTGCTATCCATGCTATCCATGCGAGACAGAAATCCCCATGCCCTCACTGTCCTTTGAAGGGCCCGCCCTCCCCTCCCCCGCCGCACCCCACCCGCCCCCAGGCTAGGGTGCCCCCTGAGGGAGCCTCCCTCCTGGCACCCCACAGCCTTCTTAGTCCTTGCAGGAGAATTTCTCACACGCTGCTCTTCTCCAGTTCCCTCCAGCCTGTCACGTTCTGGACAAGGCAAGTCTGCCCCACACAGCCACGTGTTCGAGAGAAAGGGCTCCCACACTTCCTCACGCGAACTGATCTTGACGTTGTAGCCCCACAAAAGTTCAAACGCCCTGCACAACTCTTCCCAGTCTGACTTTTGAAAGCATGGTTGTTGTAAGAAGGTGAAGAATGTGTTTGCTGGACAGCGTGGAAAGTAGGAGCAGGAGGGGGCTATAAAGGCAAGCCTGGGGTGGGGCCCTGGGGGTGGAGCCTGGGGTGGGGCCCTGGGGGTGGAGCCTGGGGTGGGGCGTGAGGAGGAGCCTGGGGTGGGGCCCTGGGGGTGGAGCCTGGGGTGGGGCGTGAGGAGGAGCCTGGGGTGGGGCCCTGGGGGGTGGAGCCTGGGGTGGGGCCCTGGGGGTGGAGCCTGGGGTGGAGCCTGGGGGTGGAGCCTGGGGTGGGGCATGAGGAGGAGCCTGGGGTGGGGCGTGAGGAGGAGCCTGGGGTGGGGCGTGAGGAGGAGCCTGGGGTGGGGCGTGAGGAGGAGCCTGGGGTGGGGCCCTGGGGGTGGAGCCTGGGGGTGGAGCCTGGGGTGGGGCGTGAGGAGGAGCCTGGCCCAGTGAGCACCTACCTAACTGAAAGTCAGATCTGCTTATAAAGATTAAAGTGAGGGCTACTGGGAGCTGTAGACAGAGGCGGCTGTCTACTGATTCCGCTAATAAACCCTTCACACTGCTGCACCCATTCCTAGAGGCAGACATTAAAGACACGGGAGCCCACGTCCACGGTCACACAAGAAGCCGGTTACGTATGGACTTGGGGGAAGTCATGACAGCCCCTCAGAGCACCGAGTGCAGAGCAGTCAGGGCGAGAGGGTCTGCGAGAGTCTCTGAGGAGGAAGCAGGCTGCAAAGCAGGGTTAGAGGGAGGCACTGCTGTCACACTGTTACAAACCACCGTGGCATCCACACCCGAGGACCCTTCCTCCCTTCTTAGACACGATTGATCTCGATCGGCGCGATGCTTCCAGCCCGCTAAGGTCCAGTGTCCTGAAACAGTGAGAGTAGTGATTGATGGGCCTTGGGGAGGGGTTTCTGCCCTCATTATCTCTACTGAAGCATCTGATCCAACAGGAAGCCCGTTTCCTCCCGGGCATGGCCACTGTCTACAGTGCATGGCAGTGCGTGTGGAGACGGTGTGTGTGAGTGTGTGTGTGTGTGTAGACAGTGTGTGAGTGTGTGTGTGTGAGAGTGTGTGTGCAGACAGTGTGTGTGCATGGAGACAGTGTGTGTGTGTGTGTGTGTAGACAGTGTGTGTGTGTGTGTGTGTGCAGATAGTATGTGTGAGTGTGTGTGTGTGCAGACAGTGTGTGTGTGTGCAGACAGTGTGTATCTGTGTGTGTATAGACAGTGTGTGTGTGTGTGTGTGTGTGCAGATAGTGTGTGTGAGTGTGTGTGTGTGCAGACAGTGTGTGCGCGGAGACAGTGTGTGTGTGTGTGCGCGCGCGCGTGTGTGTGTGCAGACAGTATGTGTGAGTGTGTAGATGGTATGTGTGTGTGCAGACAGTGTGTGTGAGTGTGTGTGTGTGTAGATGGTGTGTGTGTGTGCATATGTGTGTGCAGACAGTGTGTGTCTGTGTGTGTGTGTGTGGAGACAGTGTGTGTGGAGACGGTGTGTGTGTGTGTGTGTGTGTGTGTGTGTGTGTGTGTGTGTGTGGAGAAGGTGAAAGGGAAGGGAAGGAGAAGAGAGGTGAGGAAGAAAGGGAGATAAGTAAGAGGGAACAGAGGCCACAGGGAAAGGGGAAGGGAGAGAGGAAGGGGGGGAGGGAGGAGGGAGGAAGGAGGGAGGGGGAAGGGGAAGAGGGAGGGAGGAAGGAGGGAGGGGGAAGGGAAAGAAGGAGGGAGGAAGGAGGGAGGAGGGAAGGAAGGAGGGAGGAGAGAGGGTTCATCCGCCCTGGCCTCCTGTCCCAGATGACCCTCACCACACTGAGGTGAAGGAACCGAACCGTGTCCACTCTGAGAGCCTGGAGACACTTTCAGTCACATGATCATGACATGGGGACACAAGGCCTCAGAGCAGCTGTGGGGAATGACCGCCTGGTACAGCTGCCAGGCTCCATTCCCAAGGCTGGCTCCTTCTCTGAGGGTCCCCTTGCGGCCACCACATCAGCCCTGAGCACCAGCTGCCTCCAAGAAAAATTTTTCCCAAGGTTTTGCTGACATTTCATTGGTCACCGCTGTCCAATCAACTTTCTGCAGTGACTTTTGTAGCCACTTCAAAGAAGAAAGTGAAATTTTGGTTTTATTTGATTTTAACCACTTTAAATTAGAAAATCTCATGTAAACACACACTGCCTTCACACATATACAGTACGATGGAATTGGAAACTCCTTCCTCATTATCTAAAAACATTAAAAAGTAAAACCCTCAATCAAGAATTCAAGTTGTATTAACTTCTCCTTTTAGGAAACACTGCCTCCCTTTGTAATTTCGGTTTGGGTTAGCTGTGGACAGCTTACATACAGTCCACAAGCACAGCCAGTTCTATCCTGGCCACTGCCCTGGTGGTTTCCTCGGCCATGTGTTGTTTTCTCATGCTGCCCCCTCCCAAGAAAAAGAAACAAAGATTTTTTTTTTTTTAATTGATAGATGATCTGGGCCGTTGAAAGTTTTTCCATTGACACTTGGGAGAAAGACTTCCTCGAATTAACAACCGAGGTCTCTATGGTGGTGTCTCTTCAGCCAATCCTCACCTCAGAGGGCCCAGAAGCTTCTCTGCCCTCCTGGGTATTGGGGAGAGGGCCACTGTTACCCAATCACGGAAAAGCTGGCAACCTGCATCTAGGTTCATAAATGCAAACATTTCCAAGGGGCGTGCATGAACAGGGCCGCCACTGCTGAGTGGTCGAAGCCAGTCCTTCCATGGCCCAGGCACTCTCGGAACGTTCCGGGCAGCTCCCAGATTAAACATGGAAACCTCAGATTTACCCTTTCTTTACTGTCCTCAACCCCACAACCATCTCAGAGACGGCAACTTTCAGCTGCACTTACACGTGTGGCCAAGCAGAGCGCCGAGCACCACTCCACACGATCTCATAAACAAACCCATGGAAAACTTCACAAGAAGCTTTGTTCCGCCATCTTTTAAACTTGATTTATTTCTAGGTGCACATGATGGCAGCATGGCAGCATTTCTAGATGGCAGCACTGACACACCGAGTCTAGAGGTTTGACACTCCTGTGATAGAGGATAAAGGCAGAAAGAAGGACGCAGGTCAGGTGGAAGGCTTCCAGTCCCGCGTGGCTTGTCACCTATGTGTCCCTGGACCAGCATATTGCTCTAAGTGAAGGGTAGGTCCTGGCCAGAACTGAGGTTCCTGTGTGCTCCAGACTCCAGGGGAGCCACACCTGCCTCTCAACACTGACGGCCATGGCTGACGTGTCATCGGGCAAGAGTTCCTCCAACACCTTCCACCCAGCCAGCAAAGCCCTCTACTGCAGTCTTCTACCTATCAGTGACGGAGAAGGGAGCAGCCCTGGAAAGGTAAGCCTGGAAAGCTCCTCCCTCCCCTGAAGAACCCCCAAAGGTTGGAGGCTTTTACAACCCTGACTGTAACTGAACACCATCCGGGGTTCAAGAGAGAGGCTTCCCTCCTTAACATTTAAAGAGAGGACAAGTATCACTTTAAAAAAGCATCAACCGCCTCAGTAAGCAGAGGAGGCTCAGCAGAAGGGGTGTGTGTTGGGGGAACCTCCAGACAAACAGACAAACGTGGAGAAGACTCCCTGCCCCTCTCCCAGGTTTGGAGTATCTGCAACCAGAGCAAACTGCAGGAGGTGAGGGGGGCTGCTTGGCACGGAATCCTCCCTTGCAGGGAAAAGCAGTTTGCAAGCCTCCTCTCACAGAGTGCTGCTCTAAGATGTCTCAGAGCTTCCTGATCCCCAGCTCCTCCTGGCAGCCCCTGGGGCCAGACACGGGAGCTCGCTATGCTGTGTGCAAACAGCTGCTTTAGGGCTAGGGCCCTTCACAAAATGGGTTTGAGAAGAACACACACCCCTAACCTCTTGTCCTTTGGTTTGCTTTTCTGTCAATATCCTGCTGTCTCCCACCCCGCACTTCCTTCTCTTTGTCCTCAGTATGGTGCCTTCTGTAGGTCATTGTCTCGGGTTGGCCTGTTATCTCATGGTCACATTTTACCCCCCACCCCATTATTACTTGGATAAGCTCGGATCACAGACATCTATATTTTCCTGTGATTTTATTCCAGCTGAGCCCAATTGCTTACACTGAGCCATCTCTGATGCCCGTCCGATCTCCCCGACCCCCCCATGTCCCCTGCCATCTACTCCATGCTGTCTGGAGCTAATTAGAGGGAAAGCCCTATGAATTGTATCCCTGGTTCTGTGTGACATTTTGAAATCGTCATAGACGATTTTACAGATGATTGATCGCTATCTGCTGTTTTGAGATACATATGGCCATTTATTAATTTGATGTCTGCCACCCTCATGTTTAAATATATTTTGGGATTTAGTTTGGGGAGATTGATATAGACGAACTGTTGCTTGGATGATCATTTTACATGGCTTCGACATTTCCACATGTGAAATTCCTGCCTCTTGTTCTTAGCTAGCCTCGAGTATTAGAAAGTGCAGGCCAGATTCTTCTGGGAGATTGGGGCTTGAATAAGGGAGCCTACCCGCGCGGTTGGCTGAGTGGAGCTGAGTCTAACTGGCCCTTGTAATGAGGCAGAGCCAGAGCGGATAATCGGGAACGCGGAAGCGCGATGAACTAGGAAGTGTTCGGCTTTTATGTTAGCACAGCAGCTGCTGTCCCACTAACAGGCAGAGCTCAGTAAAGTGATCTGCTGTGGGCCTGAGCATGCCTGCCCCGTCTGGTGATCCAAACGGTGTCCTGGTAAAGGAAGCACCTACGATGGGAAACAGAGCCAGCTCGCAGCTGGAGAGCCTTCAAGGTTGCCAGCTTCAAAGCAGCAGCTTTCCTGGATCACTGGCCTTTCCGAGATGGGAGGTGGAGCCCTGCACGTGCCCAGCTGGCTCCTGGGAGACCTTTGCTGGTCTGAGCTGCACTAAGCCGCCCAGCGTTAGCGCGGCCGCCACGCCACGGTGCAACCACGTGATGGCGTCTCTGCAGAGCTCGGTGAGAGCCCTCCTGGGGCTCATCTCTGCTCTGCCCCCCTTTTCCTTCCTTGATGTGTGTAAAGCGTCTATCTCGGAAAGTGAGTGTCTTGTGTCCTGTTGTCCAGGGGTTGGGAAAAGATAACTGAAACTCTCACGTGCTGGAGGCAGAGGGGCAGCATCCGCCTGGCTGGATGACAGCAGACACCCTGCTCCAGCTAAGTACGTGCCGTTCCCCCCTTCGGGTCACACGCTGCTTTGAAAAAAAAAACCATTTCATCCTTTGTCCCAAGGAACAATCAGACTAAATGATACAGAGTTCGACCCGCAGACACAAAGGCAGGCTTGATGGTAAATATCATGTCTGCATCCGTGGTGTCTGCGCGGGCGCGCCTGCCTGCCCAGTTGTGTCACGCGCTGACCTGCACGTCCACAATCATGTTGCCAGTGAGAAGCTTTTGCAGGCCGGTGGGGACTGGAGAATAAGGAACAGCACTGGCGGCTTCCAAACTGCTGAGCAGTCCGGGGTGGTGCTGCGGCCTCTGGTGCAGAAATTCACACAAAGAGAAGCATCCTGCGCTTTGATTTGTAAAACGCACTGAAGAAAGTCAGTTGGCACACCCAGTATATCAGGAGAACTGCAGGGTTCCATGCACATGATGCGGCAGAGCTGGCAGGACGCCTGCATGGCTTAAAAAGCCCAGTCTTCCATGCAGGGTGAACCAAGGGATTTGAGAGGCCAGCCACAGAAGGGACTTTCCAGGAAAGAGGTGGGTGCTCCCAGTCTTAATGGGGGTTTGGTTATACAGGAAAATACTCTGTCTGGCCAGAGCTCATGGAATAGTCTATTTAAGGCTGGCGCATTTCCTTGCATGGAGATGAATCTAATCTCCGTAGAGAGGGAGGCAAAAAAAAAAAAAGAGGGGAAACACAGAAACATTTGCATGTGTGCGTGCGTGCATGCGTGCACACACGTGCGAGTGAGCACACACACACACACACACACACACAATGAAGAGAGAGCAGGGAAGAAAGGGGGATGGAGAAGGAAAGATGAAGAAGAAAAGCAAAGAAAAATGGAGCAAGATGAAGGGCCGGGAAAAGAGAATGGGGAGGAAGAGAGGGAAAGAAGGAGGGAGCAGGAGGGCGGGAGGACAACAGACAGTAAGCCCTGCCCCTGTCTTCAGCTCCTCTGAAAATGGTTCTAGAGGCAGCTAGACTGGCGACCAAGAGGCAGTGCTTAACAATAGATTCTGGGTGAGCGCACAGATGGTCACTGTTCCTCTGGTGTTTGTGTCCA
Organism: Cricetiscus sungorus; assembly: GCA_030556225.1. Taxonomy (NCBI): domain Eukaryota; kingdom Metazoa; phylum Chordata; class Mammalia; order Rodentia; family Cricetidae; genus Cricetiscus; species Cricetiscus sungorus. The sequence goes on along the minus strand of JANBXA010000190.1, from coordinate 26,005,261 downwards.
TGTTCAAAACTAAATGTGAATAGCAAGGGGTCCCATCCCCCTCTTCGAAGTTGGTTTCAGAGCGGACGTTAATTTGGAGGTCATGCCAGCTGGAACCTCACACTGCAAGCTGAAACTATGAGAAGCCAAGCTAAGGCTGAGGGCTCTTCTCTGAGCACCTTAGGCCTCTCCTGCAAAGCCAAGCCTGCCCCACAACAGCTCATTGAACTGTGAGCATGAGAGCTGTCCTGCAGACAATTTGCAGACTGTGACCCAAAACAAGGGCAAATACATTCAGATATGTGATTTGTTTTCTGGCTGCTGCATGATTTCAGAGCAGTCTTCTTATGGTGGAAAACTCCTCCACCACCCTGGAAGCGAACCGGCCTCTGTTGCTCCCAGCTGATATCCATCCTATATCACGAGGGCCAAAGGGTGCCTCCTTAAAAATAGTTTTAATGTGGCACACAGGAGTAAGGAGTTATTTCTTTTATTTTTGAATATGATATATTGGCTGAGCCAAACAAATTGAGTTACAGCCTTGGACATCTTAAGAAAATAGCGTCCTTTTGTATTTCTGTTAATTTATAACCTTCAGTTCTGTAGTCTAATGGATGAAAACACAGGCACGGACATCAATAAAAATAGCTTTGGGATTCGGTCACCCGTGTACATTGAGTGAGATAAATGCACAGGCTGGCTAACCCTCAAAGCTGAACGTAACTCCCCTCCTAGCCCAACCCTTGAGTCCCTAGATGCAATCTGACAGTCGAGAGAAGAAAAGCCTGGAAATTACTTTCCAAGTTCGTGGCAGAGTTCATTCTATTTTACTGTTTTAAGAAATAAATACAGCTTTATACTAAAATAAAACAGATGTATTCTGGGATAACGTGCAAAACCTCCATTCTATAATTGACTATCATTTGGGCAATGGCCCATAAGCCACGCATCCCTCCTTGCATCTCCTTGTGTAACCTGCTTGCTTCAGGTCCGCCTTGAGTCTTCCCGGATGCCTGTGTAGAGAAGTTCCCTCGGAGAAGACCAAGGCCCTCTGCTGTCACAGCTGACTCTGAGCCATCGGTCCTCATGAATAAGAGGACATCGTAGGCTTTCCTCCTGCCAGGTGGGTAGGCTCTTTGTGCAAAGTCTCCAGGCCAATCCACAGCACTGCCAGAAATAATAAATCGTCCTTTCCGGTGGTTTGTTACTCAGAGTTGGGCGTGTGTGGCACGTGCTCATAAATGCTGTGGGCTGGGGAACGTTTAAGGGTGAAGGCAGCATCATGGAACTATCCGCTGACCTCCGTGTCACTTATAGTATCTCTCGTGCCTGGGAGCCCATGCCTGGGAGCACAGTTCACAAAAACCACCTTTGTGAGCACATTCCAGGCTGTTCTACCATTAAGAGGAATCTTGTGTCATCTATGAGCATCGTTTAATCATGTCTGTTACTGCCAAGCGATTGCTAAGTGACCCCATGAAGACATTATGGAAGCCAGACTTTTCATTTATAGCTGGCATTGACACATGCTTCATCTTATCCAAACACAAGGATGGACACCGTGATGATTAATATCCATCGCCAACTTGACTGGATTTATAACCCCACGGGGGCTGCACCTCTGGCCATGAGGAGCCACCCTGGGTATGGGTAGCACACAGATTGAAAAGACTGGAAGGGAAACAGGAAAGTCAGATGAGCCCAGTGGACCAAGTTCATTGAGGGGTGAGCAGTCATGCTCACATCACTGTCGCCAAAGCCTTGAGTCACTCCACTGTGATGGAGTGACTCCATCCCCAAGAACTGTGCGCCAAGTAAATCCTCCCTTCTGCAATGAGTTTGCTCACAGCAACGAGATCGACAGCAAACCAATACAGGGTGATGTGCACAGCAGCTGGATTTCAGTGAAGACCCAAAAAGCACCCTTGGTCTCTGATTCCAGTTCTCAAAGTAGAAACTGAGACGGCTCACATAGGTGACCCCCCTACTGTCACACAGGAGTAGCCGTTGGGGGCCAGGGTTAGCACACATGTCACCCTGCTTGCTGTTGTTCCAGCATGGTTCACCTCCACTTGCGCTGACCTTTGACCCGAGATGTGATGGACGAAACTTAATCTGACCTTGTTTAGAGGTGTGGCCCCGGAAGCTAGCCAGGACTGTGGATGGCCACCTGATACCCGGGACACAATCCTGCTCACCAGGACTGTGGAGGGCCACCTGATACCCGGGACACAATCCTGCTCACCAGGACTGTGGATGGCCACCTGATACCCGGGACACAATCCTGCTCACCAGGACTGTGGATGGCCACCTGATACCCGGGACACAATCCTGCTAACCAGGACTGTGGAGGGCCACCTGATACCCGGGACACAATCCTGCTCACCAGGACTGTGGAGGGCCACCTGATACCCGGGACACAATCCTGCTCACCAGGACTGTGGATGGCCACCTGATACCCGGGACACAATCCTGCTCACCAGGACTGTGGATGGCCACCTGATACCCGGGACACAGTCCTGCTCACCAGGACTGTGGATGGCCACCTGATACCCGGGACACAGTCCTGCTCACCAGGACTGTGGATGGCCACCTGATACCCGGGACACAGTCCTGCTCACCAGGACTGTGGATGGCCACCTGATACCCGGGACACAGTCCTGCTCACCAGGACTGTGGATGGCCACCTGATACCCGGGACACAATCCTGCTCACCAGGACTGTGGATGGCCACCTGATATCCGGGACACAGTCCTGCTCACCAGGACTGTGGATGGCCACCTGATACCCGGGACACAATCCTGCTCACCAGGACTGTGGATGGCCACCTGATACCCGGGACACAATCCTGCTCACCAGGACTGTGGATGGCCACCTGATACCCGGGACACAATCCTGCTCACCAGGACTGTGGATGGCCACCTGATACCCGGGACACAATCCTGCTCACCAGGACTGTGGATGGCCACCTGATACCCGGGACACAGTCCTGCTCACCAGGACTGTGGATGGCCACCTGATACCCGGGACACAGTCCTGCTCGCTTGATAGGAAGGAGTGAGCACAACTGACAAATATAAACACACACATGGACAGCCAGGACCTCTTGCTGAGTGGTCCCAGTGCCACCTTACGCTTGTGACAGCAGCAAGGGCACAGCAGGAGATGAGAGTCCCTGAGCCTACAGAACTACATGCCAAGGAGACCTTTCTCCCTGAGTCTGGGGCATTAAGTTATGGGCTACTTGAAAATGGACTAAGGGCCGGATCCGGAAGTACACACATTTAATGCCAGCATGTGGGAGGCAGAGGCGGGGGGATCTCTAGAGTTAGATGCCAACCTGGTCTACAAAGCTCTTTCTAGGCCATCAGGCACTACATAATAAGAAACGGTCTTTTTAAAAAAAGTATTACGGACTAGAGATATGATGGCTCGGTAGGTAAGAACGTGTGTCTCTCTTGCAGAAGTCCTGAAGTGAGACACCCCATACCTCAGCCAGGCAGTTCACAACCACCTGTCACTACAGCCCTAAAACAATTCAGTGTCCCTGGCCTCTGTGGGCGTGTACACGCATGTGCACACACACACACACACACACACACACACACACACACACACACAGACACACACACACAATTAAAATAATAAAAGTATATATTTAAATGGACTAATACCCTCGTGATGACAAAGAAAATTATACCAGTGTGTAGTCCGGTCATAGCATATGAAAGCTGTGTCCAAGTTTACAATGCAAAAGTTTTTTTGGATTCTGCTAAAAGCATTAAGGGTATTTGAAAATTACATGAGGCAGGCTATTTCGTTTGCTTGTTTTCTTATGCCGATAGGGAGAAATCTAGAACCTTAGGCGTGCTAGGCAAGTGTGTTGCCGCTCAGATGAGTATCTGCTGAAGCTTGGGAGAGTTATGTTTCATTTTAATAGATGCTTTGCTCGCATGTATGTCTGTGGATTACATGCATGAAGTCCCAGTGGAGGCCCAAAGGGGGCGTCAGCTCCTCTGGGACTGGAGCTACAGATGGTTGGGAACCGCCACGTGAGTGCTGAGAACTGGAAGTCGGTGCAGTATGGGAGCAGCCGAGCTCCTAACTGCTAAACCCACTTCTCCACTCCCCACCCCGAAAAGTTTGTGTACCATTATAAAATATTTACGAGATAGAAAATGTCCTGTTGGAGCAGGGGGTTGGTTTATGGCTCAGTGGTAGAGTACTTATTTGCCTGTCAAGTATAAATGAATATTCCAGGATCCATCATCCAACACAGCAAACAACAAACAAAAATGAAAATGCTGCAGGAATGCTGAGCATAATGGTGGGTGACGGGGGAGGAGAATCCCTGAATGAGGTGGTCAGACAAAGGGTGACAGCATCAAACAGAAAGTGGCTTCCTAACCTAGGAGTGGTCCGGCTCCAGACTCAGTTCTGTCCGCTGCTGTTGTGGCTGAAGGTCGACTCCACAGCGTGTGGATTTCCCTCCTTGGGTTTCCAAGGTTTGGGGTCTAGAGGTCTGGCTACCTGAGGTCCTCGGGCTTGAAGCTGAAGAACTTGAGTCTGCTTGTTGCCTCTGTCATTTTCTGCTTGCCGGTGAGTCTGTTAATGAACCTTACGTGTGTCGCTTTTTCAAGAGAAATTACCGGAAGGTGAAGTGTGTGTGGGAGTAGCATGTTTCAGTATGAGAATAGACGTTAAATGACACATTAGAGGTCAGAGCCTTTCTCTCCCTGGAACATTCACACTCAGCTGACTGCATCCCTAACACACAAACCCGAGACCCACATTCCCTCCTGCAATTTCGAGCCTAGCTGACTTGTTTGTACTCTTAATGGCTGGAACAGTAATGAGGCTGGGTTTGTTCCCTTCTGTGCCTTGTCAAGAAGCTGTGAGTCTTTAAAAATATTTGTTCTGTCATTCCTTCTAACGTTTAAATTTTAGTCAAATGAGAAAAAAAGAAAGGAGCATGTGTCCCTCTAACACTGAGAAAATGGTTGGGACACTCACTGACACTAACAAATAAGCTTTCTTTTACGGAAAAAAAAAAATGTAGGAACCGCTCCCCCACATAAACTGAAAATGCACAGTTTATGAACGCATTTTCACCAAGGGAGAGAGCCAATGCCTTCATAACCAAGAAGAAAGTAGCTGTGAGCTGTGGGGCGTGGCGCTCTGGTTTGGGCCGTAAATGCTCCCAAGAGCAGCTGTGTTAAAGGTTTGACATGAGCTGATGGTATTGCTGAGGCTTGGTCTTTAACAGAGGGGCCTAGTAAGAGGAAATTGGGTGAGCAGAATTGTACCCTTGCAGGAAACAGTGGGACCCTGGCCCTCTCCTTTTGTCTCTCTCCAAAGAAGGAGCAGTTGGCTCTGACAGGCACTTCCTGCCACAATGCTCTCTGTGCCCGCCTCATCCCTACAGGCATGCCTTTAACAGGGCCAGGTGTCCATAGACTAAACCTGTGGGGAAATGGGCTTTTCCTCTTCTGAAGTTGATTTTTCTTGGGCTTGTTGCCCTACTGGCAGAAAGCTGCAGAGAGCAGAGTGATGGAATTGCAGCAGAGGCTGTGTGCCCACGGCCGAGGCAGCCAACAGCCGCCACTCGCTGGACTTGAACTCGCTGCTACAAGGAGGATTCGGCACATTTTCCACTTAACTTGCAGCTAGAGATTTTTTGGATTGTTGTTGTTTGTTTGTTTGATTTTTCATGTGTTTGGATGTGAAACCATTGTTTTGGAATACACATTCTTTGTCCCTAAGGTCTTAACCAGCTGTCGTGGATGCTGCTAGGATATTGGTATTTTAAATTCCTTGCATCGAGCAGGAAGAGTTTCCCTCCAGGGGCTGCTTCACTCTTCCTGTTCTCTTGGAGGTGACTAAGTCTGGAGGCCTTGGGCCAGAGTCACATCAGCAGGGAGGGTGCTGGCCGATGGGAGATAACCTTAAGTCAACCCTAAAAGTCCGCTGACCCTGCAATCTGACCTACACTAAGTGCCTTGCTTGAGGGGATGAGAGGAGAGGAGTGATACTCCACAGCTGACAAGAATCAGCCGGCACAGGTCTTTGAGAAAACCCTTGTGCTTCCTGAATGCCGATAACACAACACAGAAAGTGCCACAAATCACTGGTTTGTCCCTTTATTGATGTTTGCTTTGTTTCTGAGCCCAGTACTTCCCACCCGAGCACAGCTTATTCTTGGACGAGGAGTTCAAGCCCACACTAGGTCATATCTTTTGTCCCAGCCCCACTCTGGTTTACCTTCTGTGCTTTTCATTAAGCCAGCCAAGAATACTCGGTTACCGGGTTTCACTGATTCATCAGCCTCATTATACCCATTCACTGCTCCTTTCATAAGCAGAATTGGAACTCCGTCTCTGGAAGACACACACCACCCAGGACACATCTGCTTCCTGGCTCCTTTTCATCTTAGTCAATGAAAGGTTCCCAGTGGTCCAGGAAGCACAGACTAAGCAAAAAAATCTAGAAAGGAGAGCTACGTTGAGCCAGTGAGAAGGGTCACGTCAAGGAGAACTGCACTTGGAGCAGGGTAACAGGAGATGGTGGGTGAGAATACAGAAACGGATCTTATCGTTCACAATATCTGGAGAGAGCGTTTGGCATGCATACCCTGCAGACAGCCCTTGTGTGCTATTGGGCAAGAAAATAAACAAGCATAAAAATAGAATGTGAACTCGGTGTCAAGGTAAAGAAAGGCTGGCTAAAGGAGTCCCAGGCAGCAGGTCAGCGTGGTTGATGTCAAGCATGGCAAGGGGTTTAGGCGATGGTTAATGAGTAGCTTAACTGCCAAGGCCAGGCATCGATGGGGTGCAGTTAACATTCTCCAAACCACCGACTGTCGGGCACCAAGGAGGCAGGTCGCTTGTTTCCAGAACTGTGGAAGCGAATTCCCCTGCGTTCAAGGTCTAAATGTAACTTTGCTCTGAGCCGAGCCTTTGCTCTCAAAGGAACTCACAGAAACCCAGCTCCTGCCCAGCCAACGGCTGCAGCCGTTGCTTCTATCTGAAGTGATTTCCTTGCGTGGGACCAGCTGGCTTCACTGAGCTCACAGGAAATTCTTTGCCATGGTCACCTTTATCTGTGGACACAAGCAGTCCACCCCACCCCCCACCCCTGAGGGAGCCAGAGCCTGATATTTCTTCAGTTCTCTGAAGCTCTTTCTGCTCTTTGGAGTGCCACGGGAGTCTTGACGAAGAAGCACATAGTTATTTAAGCCCGCGCGGCTTGGAAACCACGTTCGAATGCTGATGCCAGTAAATCTCACAGGAAAGCGTTTCTCCTGATGCCCCTGGACGCCACTGTTGCCTAATATGTTTCCAATTTCACTGTAGGGCTTTCTCCCGTGCTTCCCATGACGTAGGGGAAGGGATGCCTTCTATCCTGCTTCAAGTTCATTTCACGAGTGCTCTACTTGTTTGTGGCCAAAGAACACCAGGTGTGGGTCACAGCTAAATCGTCTTCCGTGCAGAAACCCAGGGCTCCTGAAGTCGTAGCAGGTCTGCCAAAGTGTGTTCCAGCAGCGAGAGGCCGTGTCTCAAGGTCTAGAAATAATGCATCTACGCCAAGTCTTTCCTAGCCGGGCCAATTTAAGGGATTGTCAGAAAAATTAACACATGATCTTTGGAATTGCCGGTAACAAGCGATTAAATCTGATAAGACTCAGCCGTAAAGTACAGGAAGAAGTTGCTTGACAAGGCATGGTGACATCTCTACGCCAGAGTCAGGAAGCACTTGTTCTCCCAGATGAAACACCCCAGACCAATCAATGCATCATTTCTTCCTACAGCTCGAGCCTGGTTCAGAACTAAAGAAAAGGACTTCTCCATTCATCCAGCCCATAAATCACATGTTCTATATTTAGCTTGGTGGCTTTACCATTGCATTTGGAAAACCAAATGGATTCCAAGAAATGCAAATAATAGAGTGGCTGCAAAATACCTTGTCTGCACTAGTAGATATTAAATAAAGGGAGGATTTAAAAGCCACTCTTCCTGGCACTGTGCACAGCTGAACCAGTGTTCGGTGTCTGTGGCCAACAGTGCCTAACAAATCGCCGAAGTACCCTAAGCGCTACGAGAAAACCTTGGTTCTATTACATGGGAAAACTGTATTTTTCCCCCAGCTGTTGAGCAAGATAATGACCTCTACAAGTGGTGACAGAGATGCAAACTCAGTTTTTCACAAGACTCACAAACACAGCTATATATTATGCTGGTGGAGACAGAGCCTGCGTCTAGACAAAATGCAAAACTCTTGTGTTCGGTAAATGTGTGTAATTAGAAAAATATGAAGAGCAGCTAATCATTAGTATCGCATGCATGTCTGCTGCAAGATCTAGCTGCTGTTGTTTCATCTTTCATTAAAAGTTGGAGCTCACTCCCCCAGTTTTCAAATTTCACCTCTCCAACATTCAAACAGAGCGTCTGTATTTCTGTAATGAAGACCCAGGATATCCAAACTCTCCCTTGAAGTTATTTTTTTTTTCTACAGAGTGACATGCCAGGCTTGTAATTGGTAAGAGCAGGTTTTATTATACAAATAAGCAGACACTGTCTGGGAACAAAATTGAAAGGACTCTGATGGTTTTATTAATTTATTTGATTTACTTCTGGTTTCTCTTACCCAATCTTATTTATGTCAAAGTAAGTTGAACCAGAATTCATTATGTAGTGAAATGTAATTTGAACACTTTTTATTGCCACACTGTGATTCAATCATTTCTCTCCATAAGCCCCATTATCTCCTCTTACATTATTCTACACAGATCAAATCACCGGACGGGAGATTTCCAGAGAAGCTGAAGAATTTGCGGGGGAAAGGAAGAAAGACCATGTTGGTAACTTTTTACGGTGTGAAGCTGACGCCACAAGGAACCAACATTCGGACCATTTGCTACCGCTTGTCGCTGGCAAATTTCCTCGTTCACCTATCACCAGCGTTTGCTATCAGACTGGCGCGGTTCCCCGAGGGAAATCAACCCTGTTGGTAAGCTTGACTTTTCTGTTTCTTTTTAATGTGGCTGCATTAAATCATCAGGATTTAGAAATAGGTGACACGGTGAGCCCTGCGTGACCATGTGGACATCCCTGCCTGTTGCCCAGGATGTGCGTGCATCTCACGGTTTTCTTTCCTCGTGGCTAGTTTAGCAGCACTGCACCTTAGTGACGTCACGTGTGAGTGGAACACTAAACTCGGGCATTCCATGTCACCTGCCTGCTTTTGACCCCTTTCTCAAATCCTTGCTTTGTTGGTACATAGAGAGCCCGGACTCCTAAATAGATCAAACAGTCAAAGTCCTTTTTGATGGAGATTGTTTAGAAGCAAGAGTCATTTGAAATGCTACAGTTGTGCCTAGAGTGGCCACTGTCTCCTAAGTGCCTCTTAAGAAATGGGGATGTCCTGTTACTGTGTATTACACCCCCAATCATAATTCCTATGTGCTAAACATCACCAGTGAAATATTGTCATCTGAGGGAACCTGGGGAAGAATGCAGACCAAAGAGGACAGTAAAACATCGGCAAAGGAGGCATCCAGTATCTGCTAACAAAAGTGCAAGCTCATCCTCCGGAGCCTTCTGCCAGGTTCACCCAGCATCATCGGCTTCTACCTTCCACAGCCTGTGTGGCCTGGAAAAGACAGGCCACAACGCTGACAAACATGAGTCATCAGGGGATTTGCAACAATACAGGTCCTCTGGCCTCATCTCCTGCCGATCAAAATTAATAAACGTGGGTTCAAAGGCAAGAACTTGATTCTTGGAAGGAATCCCTAGTCATGCATGTATGATCTCTCTCTGACGGTGTATCACTCTCCTTCTCCCTCTCTCTCCCCCTCTCTCCCTCTCTCCCTCTCTCTTTCTCTCCCTCCCTCTCCCTCCCTCCCTCCCCCCCCCTCTCTCTCTCTGTCTCCTCCCTCTCTCTGTGTCTCAGTATCCTTCTCCCTCTCCCTCTCCCTCTCCCTCTCCCCCTCTATCTAGCTCTCCAATTGGGTACATTTACTATATATTTTTTTTTAAAAAAAAATATCAGTGTGTGGAGCCTCAAGCAAAAAGTCACAATGTTTCTTTCACCATCGCCTTTCAATGAAATACAGTTGGCATCACGTGTCTCACCATTAAAGTGATGTCACAAGACACTGGCCTTTACCATTTGGGGTCATTTCCCACCATAATCTCACATTGTCAAACTCTGTTTAGAATGCAATTCTAAACAGAGAATTTTATTGTAGGAAAAGAAACTGATGGCATAAATTATAGGTAAGACAAGTTTTCAGAGCGATTACCTGTCTTACAAGTTTATCAAGTCTTCTGGTGTACACTGCCTCAAATCCATGATTTGTGTCATGGGAGTCATGAGTGAAGCCTGCTTGAATGGGAAGGAGTGTGTTCTGGTATAGAGCTGTGTTGTGAATGAATTCTAAAGTCACAAAGGTGCCTTTAGCCTATTAGCCGCACACCTTTGGGCAGCTTGTCTAAATTCTCTGTGACTTGTTTTCTCCTACGAAGTTAGAGCAGCATTACGTAGAGCCACGGCGCTAACGAGGAAGACTGTTCAAGTACAACGTAGAACTGCTGGCATGTTTTGTGTATGTGGCGCACATATGTGCACATTGTGTATGTGCACGTGTGCATGCTCCTGTGGAGGTCAAAGGCCAACCACCCCCACCTTTCCTGGAGACAAGATCTCTCACTGAACCACGGTCCAGTCTGGCTGGACTGTCTGCCAGCACGACAAAGGCCTTCCTGCCTCTCCTCTCCAGTGCTGGCATCACAGGCGCATAATGCACCAATGCCTGGCCACTTACCTGGGGGCTGAGGACCCAAACTCAGGTCCCCATGTTTGAGTGGCAAGCATCTTACGGCTGAACCATCTCACCATCTCCCAGATGCTAGGATGTTTAAGCTATACAGTACATTTTAGCTATCGTTGTGTTGCTGACAAAATTAAATATCAGCTGACATTTAAAGCTTGTAATGCTGTATTAGTCAGCGCAAATCTTGAAGCTGATCCGTTCACAATTTTATGAGCTCCTAGAAAGGAGCCCTCTGACACACACTAGGGGCTTGGACTCTTATTTGGAAACTTCTAAGCTCCTCCCTGCCAGCAGGCGGCTCCCACAACCCCTCACGCAGTACTGCCTTATAGCCTGGCATGAAGTTCTCTCCGAGATCATTGCTCAGAGGTCACCGTGTGCATGGCGACTTTTCTACTCCCCCCCTCCCGCAAATCACTTAATAATTATTCTTCAATCATCTATGTCCCGCATCCATTCTCCAGAGGAAACTCACACTCAGATCTTCTGTATGAAGCCTCTGAGAGTTTGTTCTCTCGGATGCAGAACATACTGGAAACCCAGTTCCCTGAAGTACACAGAAGAACTGTCAAAATGCCAGCGGCTCGGGAGGAAAAGTGACTTTAAATGAAAAGCTAGATGGGTCCTGTGTACCCTTCAGCCAGCTGCTCACCTGCCTGCCGGGTGCTGTGTCTTTGGAGGTTGTCAACATCCTCGTGTGCTCATTGACCAGCCCGTGATTACGGACTCACAAAACTGTCAATAAGAGTTTCTTTCAGTATACAGTTTTGCCAGTGAGCGTGGCCGCTGAATAACGGGTAAGCCGTAACTCCCTGACTAGACGTTGGCCATCCAGCAGAAGTACTGCTGTATGCACCGAGCCTGATCTGGACTCCCATCCACAGTCCCTGCCCCACCCCTATCCTGCTGTTTTGTTATTAAAGGTCCCACAGAGTCATACTGGTCAGGGACGTGTCTATCCCATCTCACTAGGAAAATTCTCCATACTGGCAAATGTATCTAGACACATACAAACACAGAGCCCCCACCCCCGGGGGGGCTCAGAAAATTCTCTATTTGGAGTCTTTCAGCCCCTTTCCTCCAAAGCCTCTTTTTAATTAGTCTTTGCAAGTTGCTCTCCGCCTGCACCCCGACAACCCGAGGGGCGCCACCAAGTCTGCAACTTTATGCTATAGACAAGCTGGGGTCCCGAGGCTGGGATTCTCCGGTAAACAGTGTTTATATTGTGTTTGTGTTTGCCTCCGTGGACTTGGAGCTGGAATTGAGTAATGTGGAATCTCAGTGCTGGTATTTTCTAAGCTATCAATATGAATAAAAGACTACACTCTGGGTCAGAAAACCGTTATTCATTCTGGTTAACCAGGCCTCCTCTGCCTCTCCCAGGCCCAGACACAGCTTGTTAGAGTTAGACGATAGCTTTCCAGTGAACATGTTAGTCTACCGATCCAAAGACAAATGCAAAGCAGAAGTCCCATGCGAGAGTGACACGCACACGAATGTCTACGTAGCAGTTGAGGTAATCAGACTATTAACCCCTCAGTGTCCCCTGGCTCTAGAGAGTCCCTAGTAACACTCAGGAAATAATGTCATTTATCAGGGCCAACTCATGTTTTTTAAGAGAACCTCTAAAGACTGACGAAATGGTGTGTGCCTTTCAGTCAGGTGTGAGAGAATGAGGAACAGGGGTTCTGCCCAAAACCAACTGACCAGCCTTCCCAGACACTCGAAGCTGTCCTGTCCAGAGCCTGGAAGAGAAGATAAGCTCAGAGTTTGTCTTTCCTCAGCCCAGCTGGAGAAGTCCAGGCTGAACAGGTGCTATGGGCATTTGGCTACCACAGCATTGTCTGGAGAATGTACCCTAACGCAGTACAGCCTAAGGTGCTCCTGCAAACACAAGGTTCTTGAGATGGACCTCAGAGGACTTAGGAAGCATGGCATGCTAGTTGCAAAGGACTAAAGTCACTTTTCAAAATTTCAAAAGAAAAAAATGGCAAATGTTTCAGAATGGGTTGTGCATAAAAAGAAAAAAAAAGAGGGGGAAATTGAATGATTTTAATTAGCAAAGAGCAAAACTAAGGACCTGCTATTTGCAATACTTTGGGCCTTCTGGTAAAGACTCTAGTGCAGTGGTTCTCCACCTGTGGGTTGCGATGCCTTTGGGGGGTTCAAACAGCCCTTTCAAAGGGAAGACCACAGGCAAACACAGATATTTACATTTCAGTTCATAACTGTAGCAAAATCACAGTTATAAAGTAGTGACAGAAATAATTTATGATTAGGGTCACCGCACATGAGGAACTGTATTAAAGGGTCGCAGCGTTAGGATGGTCGAAAGCCACTGCTCTAGTGAGACAGAAACCATAGCTGCGTGGAGGGAAGACTATACCAAGCCTTTACAACAGCATTGGTCAGCCTGCCTAGTACCCGAGCCCTCTCCTCCAGTGTCAAGTTGATTACCTGCCAAGGAGGTGTCCCTCAGCCTCCATGTTGGGCATGAGCATCTTCTAGTGTCTCTACAAGCTTGTGCAGAAGGCGCAGCACGGACACTGCTGTTCCTCTGGCAGAGGTAGAAACTTAAAGGGCTCAATTCTGCCTAGGACGGATGAGCAAAACCTCAAAGAGCTTGACTCCTGGAGTCCCAGGACAGAAACTCTCCCATACATGAGCTCTCTCTGAGCTTTAATCTCCTCACATGTTGTACAGATTAAAGGATCAATGCCGGGGCACTGAGTGATTATTTTAATGTGAAAATATAATCATCAGGCCCGGGAGAGAAAAGGAGTGCATATCAGATACAGGTGGCTTAAACGTAGTGGCTATGGACATTTCAGAGACACTTGTAGTCTGAAGGGGCAAGCAGGGTGAGTGTAGAATAACCTAAAGTTCAATCTGCATCTTTAACTAGCTAGTGTAGGGCTGGAGCTAAGTCTCCAGACGTGTGGAAACAGGACAAGGGGTAATAGCTCTTAGCGAATTTGACTTATTGCTTTACTTGAATCTTTCCACAGATGATAATTCCCTAGATTTAGTGAAAAGTCTTTCTAACCCACCTTCCCAGGTTTTATCCTTTGCAAAATCTCTCTCTCTTTCCCTCCCTTCTTCCCTACCCCGCTCTCTCTGTCTCTGTCTCTCTCCCTGTCCCACACTGTGCATGGTCATATTTTTTAATGCAGTGATAGATGTATGCACGTCCACAGTTACTGCAGTAAACGGTGAAGGAGGGCCCTGCTGCAGATGCTAACGCTGTGGAATAAAGGGGCGTCAGGTCAGGGAATCCTCTCCAAGTGCCGGGCAGGGGAAGTGGGTAAATGTGACAGAACAATTAGACCAGGAACACAGGAAGGGAGAGAAGACTGAGGGACAATCAGCCCAGCTGTTTGTGTATACAAAGCAGAGCTTTGCAGAAAGCGGGTTTACATAAGATCCCGGCCATAGGCGGAAGGGACTTAAACGTCTCCAGCCACTGAATTAAATGGTTGCTCACTGCAGTGTTGAAACACACACACACACACACACACACACGCACGCACGCACGCACGCACGCACGCACGCACGCACGCACGCACACACGTGAATGCAAATGTCCAGTACAAAAGCAATCAGATTTTTCCAGGAATGAAGGGTCTGACCCTGGTCCTACTAGGGCCCCCCTCCCCTCACAGCCCTGTGGGTGCCTTCGGTTAAGACTCAGAGATTTGTACCCTAGACTTTTCCTTTTACATTTCATCTTTTAAATCCGGCATGGAAATATTGTTTCTCGGGTGCAGGGGCTTCTGGGCATCCCTGTACACTTCATGCTTCAGGTGACAGTCTGCCACCTCCCAGGGATGGTCCTGTCTAAAGGGAGCTGGGGAGATGGCAAGAAATCTAGACGGGCTGTAGGCAACCGCTCTGCCAACACTGGACGCGGCTTTTAGGGGTTGCATGGGTGCTTTCAGAATTCCCAGTACAGGACTATGTCAAGTCTCGTAAGAATAATTACTAAGCGACAGAACCAGGCACTGAAGCCCACACATCTGACACTCTTGTCTTTATTAGTTAGCATATGTGCTTGGCTCTGAATGGTCGACATCACAAATTCCAGTGAAACAGTTCTCATTGGCATAAACATGTCAGTATGGGAAAGCATTGCATGGTCCACTGATCACACACACACACGTGTGGACCAGCATTGGAATCTCTCAACATAGTAAGATGGTACATGTATTGTTTTGAGTACACTCTGCTGCATGAGCTATGAGAGCTGAAAATAAAATGAAGCAACATTCTGCCACATCATTGCCCTATCCATACCCCTACCCATGCCCCCCACCCCTACCCCATCCATACCCCACCCATGCCCCATCCATACCCCATCCATACCCCACCCATGCCCCATCCATACCCCCACCCCTACCCAACCCATGCCCCCACCCCTACCCCCACCCCTACCCCCATCCATACCCCTGCCACTTTATAGTTCTGCCCTTTGGGGCTCCACAGGGTCTGGCGAGGCAGAGGTTGCTCAGGAAGTACAGGGCCCACAGTGAGGGGCATCATCGCCCAGATTCAGTCCAGTGACCTTAAAGGTCTCATGGAGGAACAACCCACACTCACTGACTCAAAACCCTCTCTCTCTCCAAACGTAGATACAGCATGGGGGCAGTTTAGCCAAACCAGAAACCATCCCCGTTCCACAAACTAAAGCTCTTCCTTGTGCTAGGGTGGAAACGGTTGCAAAGACCTCCTGTGGGACAATGTGCATTTTGTCAAAGTGAAGAAAAGCAGCTCGCCCTGGGATAGCAGAGTGAATGACAATCCCGGTGTATCAACTATTAGACTCAAATGTCCTTAAGATCCGTATTGACAAAACCTCAGGGGTAAAAGTGTGCAGGGAAAGGCAGAGGATATGCAAACGCAGAGAAGGGAAGTCAGGGAGTTGGGGGGCCCTTACTCCCTTTGTACTTGGTCATTGTGTCCCTCCCCGAAGTTCAGGCGTGCCCAATGCCAAGGCTTGGCCAGCTAGACCACCAATACCCTCACAGCATGCTGTTTTCCTGTTTTAAAAGCAGTACGGATTTCTGGAGGTCATTGTAGGGCACTCAGAAATGAAAAGCCTTACATGTAAGTGGGGATTTGTTTGCTCTGCACTCACTGAACTGCCTGCCCATGGGAACAAGGGACGGCCTTCTAAGTAAGATTATTCTCATTCTCGGTTGTTTGCTTCTACAGCGATCCGGTAATGGCATTGAAGGAAGTAGGACCCAGGAACAAATGAAACCAGTTATCACCATGACCGAAAGACGGAGGGAGGAGGAAA
This sequence comes from Cricetiscus sungorus, assembly GCA_030556225.1. Classification (NCBI taxonomy): domain Eukaryota; kingdom Metazoa; phylum Chordata; class Mammalia; order Rodentia; family Cricetidae; genus Cricetiscus; species Cricetiscus sungorus. The sequence goes on along the minus strand of JANBXA010000190.1, from coordinate 25,989,149 downwards.
GAGCAGGGCAGACAGAGATGCTTGTGTTCACAGAAATAAACTTAGGGAGGAGAAACCTGAGACCCGCCAGCTCTGCTGACAACGGTCTTGGACAGAAAGGAGGGAAGTAGACAAGAGGCCACTCCCGGACAGAGCATTGCGGTGAGGGTGAAAAATCAGAGCGGAAAGTATAAAATGACCCGGAAACCCACCGCTCAATAGGCAAACTGTCTAGTTGGCATCTCTGTAGTTCTCTCTCACAGAGATATCCCCTAATTCGAAGGCTTGCTGTTCTGCTAAAGCCACACAGCTCAGGGCTGAGCACTGATCTTTCTGTTCCAAACGCTTTGCTGAGGGTGGAGCTCAGTGTGAATCTGACCTTGGGCTCTGTTTGGACGCAGAGGGGCAGTCAACATCACAGCCAAGGGAATACACTAAATAAGAGTACCGAAAGCATCTGCCTGAACCTACGGGCAGTAAGTGATAGTCCAGGACGAGATTTTCACCATTGGGTTTCTCCTAGGATCCTTCCCCTTTTCAAAACCACCACACACGTCCAGTCTCTTGCGAATCATGACAGCCTGCTTCTGAATTTATGGATTCTGACAATGCCATCATTAAAGAATTAATAGCCAAACACCCTTGTGTGCCACACTGCCGACCACAGGTCTTGATGCTGCAACCCCAGCCTGAGAGCAGCCCCCTAACCATCATAAGAGGAAACCTTTAGTGATGAAAAGAATGTGGATATTCGAACAGCTAGCTCCATTAAATTTAGGTAAGGCTGAATGGCCACAGTGGACACCCCAACCTACTGGATGACCTTTTTCAACTCAGGAATACCAAGGGGAAGAAAAGAAATGCCCAGATACTGAACACATATTAGGTGTAACCATCCCGGCCATTTACGATGCTTGGCCTCCTGGAAGGGGCCCGCTGGCTACCTGGAGAGTTAGATGGAGAACAGGGGACCACAGTGCTTGCCAGCCTCAACTGGGGAACAGAATACATTGGGGGTCATAAATCACCTCGTGGTGGCCCTACACACAGGTTCTTGGCCTGCCTCATCACTTTCCAGGGACTTCCCAACCCGCAACTCAGGGACTATCTCTTCTGTGACACTTAGCATGTGAGACAGGCACCTCCCCTCAACTTTGGGATGCCTTTCAGACAGACCTGATGCCAGCCATGCCCTGCCCCCAACTGGGCATCAACCTGTCTGTACTGTCAAGCAAATTAAAAGCAGCAGTCTAGAAAAAATACACCCAGCTGCTTCTTCCAGACTTGCCAGTAAACCCACCTTACAGAAGTACTAGGAATGTCCCTGTGAATAAAGGCACACAAAGCTTGACAGCTAGCAACAGGGCTGTTCATAAGACCAGGCCTCCCCACCCAGAAACGCACCAGCAGTTGTGGCTGAAAATGTCACCTTTGTTTCTTCCACCTTTCAGGTTTTCTACTATATTATTTCTGCTATATTTTTTATTTTTAATTCAAATTATTTTAGGGCACTTAATTGTAATTTGGGTGACTACGACATAATCCTATTCTACTAGAAAAAAATATCATCAGGTTTATACCAACTAGTATGACCAACTCTCTGTGGCTTTCCCGGGCCTTTCCTGATTTAAAATTGCCTTGCCCCGTTGAAGGGACTGCGTCAGTCCTGAGAAGGTCAGGTAGGCAGTCACCCAAACACTTGGGTTCCTTTTCACTCTCTGATGCATACTATCTTCTAGTCCTTCCCTCCACACGGGAAGCCAAGTGCTTATATTATAATCAACAGAGAGTGGAGCATTTCCCCAGCAACAGATACAACCACACCAGGCATCACACGGGGCTGCAGCCTCAGCCTCTGGAGGAAACGCCCCAAATTCAAGACTAAACCCACATGCTAAGACTGCCTCTCTGTCCATGGTACCTGCATGCATGAACTTGTTTGCCACACTTCTTTCTGTCTGCGGGACATCACAGTCTTTTCATCCATAAAGGAAAGAACTTATGGCCGAAGAAACCCAAAGAAATCAATGAAAGCCCTATGGCAACTTAACATCATGAAGGAGACAGTTAGCCCCACAGGGAAGTGGGGTGGGTACCAGTGTGACACAGGTCTGCGGAGCAGCCCAGCCATAGTGCAAGAACCGGGAAGGCAGAGGCAACTGCATTCCACAAGGGCAAAACCCAGGCTTTCAGGACAGTTCATGAAGGGCAGTTGTGCCCCCTCTACTTAAGGAAGACTCAACTGTCTGAGCTTCTGGGTAGCAGGTGCTTCTTAGCAACCGGGGGCAGGCTGCTGGTTTCTGTCTGTGTTTGCTAGGCTGGCTGTGGTCTGTGATTGGCTGGCACGTGCAAGAGATGCAGCTTGACTGGTCTCATGTTATTGATGCAGATGCCCCAGCCAGGCTCGGTCTTGGTAAACCAAATGCATTGGGTCTATCTGTCGGGACACCCCAGAGCATGACTGATGATTTGGATAAATCAGACTGGCAATGCCTGTGTGTTCAGCTTGCCAGCGTGTTTATCTTGGCAGGCTGATGATTCGGGGAGTAAAATCAGGGTCTCCCAACCTAGATCCATAATCACTATTGTTTTTGTTTCTCAGCCATCAAGCATAGGATGGGAGTGTTTTCTCCAGGAGGCTTAAATATCCTATAATGGGTGCTTTTTATTTTTTTAATTTTTTTTTTTATAACAATGTCACCCATTGGTGAAATGCCAAGAAGATAATTTTGCTTAGCTATGAATGTGCTTGAAAGTGGTTTGCTAAGAAATCTTCATCAAGTGAAGTTTGTGATATGGCTTTCGCTTTGGATGTAATTATGCAGCATACACATTCATTTCCTTTCTTCTAGGGGATGCGAGTTGCTTTCTTAAAGCATCACTTGACAGCTTCTTGCCATCTCCTTTGGAGCTGAGAGTGAATATAGCATTGAATTGTTGTACTTAGCAGTGGGGATCCACGGCACCAAAAGGGACAGAGAATTGCGTTGGGACCTACGGAATGCAGTCCCCACAGGATGGGTTGCCCACCCAGTGTGCCTTAAACAAAGCAACTTCTAAGCATCCTAAAGTAACTGTGCTTTCTGCCCCAGCCTTGCGCTGGGCAGAACAGACTTAACTTCTGGTTAAAGTGCAAACCGTAGCGTCCCAGGGTGCACTGCCAGTTCCCAAAGCATCTTGTGTCTGGCCAATTAAATGCTTAGAAGAAAATGTGCTTTCAAAAGGGAAAAATAGGCAAAAGATAGGGTAATCTCTAAGTCGATGCCTACCCGTTTGCAGATCCTAGCTGTGACCACTAAAATGGACCACAGCCATACGATGACTGCACTGAGGTCTGACCTGGCCTCGTGGAGCTCTCAAAGCCATCACTCGCTCTCTGACAGCAGGAGCGACCGGAGCCCTGAAGGGGACTCAGAACTTTTGTCCGTGTGTACGCAAAGTGGTTCTTCAAATGTGCTGAAAACCTCTATCTATAGTTCGTGGAAACTCTCACTTGCCTTTGCTGGCAGTAGAATGACAAAGAGGAATAGGACATGGACTCTGTGACCAACTGCTGGTCACACAATCACGCTCTTCAGAGAGAGCACCCGATTCCTGAGCCTTTGCATGACAGCGAGCCCGGGCTGGCCTATGCAACTGTCTAGTAAGCATATGATCCGTGGGGAAACAAACACCTATACCTAAAGAGACATGGGACACACACACGCACACACACATGCACACGCACACACACACACACACACACACACACACACACACACTATAGGGAGAGGATAAATGTCCATTTTGTTGAAAATAAAGTAAACCTCCAAAATAAATAAGTAAACTTCCAAATTCTTGCTATGCATCTGCTTCTGGGAGTGGCTCTCCCTAGGCATGCATAGAGGGCAGGGCGTGTTCTTCAAAGCAAACATTTGAGGCTGTGCATTAGAGACAGTCTTCATTCAATTTAGGTGCAAGGCCTAGCTAAGTTACAAGGCCAATTTGGAAAACACACACACACACACAAACCATAATTTTAGGAACAAAAGTATTCCATGGATAAAATGCATCCCCACACATCAACTCAAGACATGATTTGGGAGTTTTCCTGTTTAATATGCTTTGTTTCTGTTTTTCAACCCTGAAGGTAAGCTTCCATTACACCCTGTCAAAATCTTTCTCAACAGGCAAGGGGAAGATAATAACACAGCTGCCCTACGGTAGAGTCTGTAAATCCTACTGATGAACCACCCCTTGCTGTAAGTCGCTTTGGTTTTCTGACACAGCTACACAGACTAGTTGAATAAAGACCAACTCCAGACTTGATGTCACTGAGCTCCTCAGCTCCATCTTGCCATCATGCTCGATCGGGGAGATGGTCTATAATGACACAGCACTTTGAGGGACTTAGTCATTAGAACACTCTGCTTTGTCCTGGGCAGGCAACTTCTTGCTTGGCTAGTTATGGAAGCTAAGGAGTGACTTCAAGATGCTGTCTGGCCAGAATTTGCAGATAACCATAGAACTCTTCTCCTCCACCAGGCTTGGATTTAGCCTCCTTTGGGTCCTGCAGTGATGCAGGAGCCTCCAAATACCAACTTATTATCAGGCGGTCTTGGGGGAACCTCTGGGCCCTGCAATAAAGTAGACAGACTTTCTATTGGAAAGTGCTCAGGAGCAAGGCAGCCCTGTTCACATCACTCTAAAAATCTCCCATAGCATCTCTGGACGTGGTGAATGAGCATTGCCACACAGCTCAGGGTAGCGCAAAAGTGTGTCAAAGGGTGCAACTGCTCATTAGGCCTCACTGAAGCAATCATGTTCATCAATCACAGAACCCTAATCTAATCATGGTGTTTGCTGATTAAAGTGCGGAAGCCATGTCACTCCAGTCAGGACACTTCTAAGCATTGTCCACTAAATGAGGTGTTCACAGCAGGGAGACCCTAAGGTCCAACTGGGGGGCGGGGGAGACTAGCAATCCAGGAGCCAGATCTAATCACACCAAGGTGTTCGTACTTGCCCTGCTTAAGCATTTGAAATCTTGAGCCATTCAAGTAAAAGAATAAATGTCTACTTCCTCTGGGAAATTTGATCACACCAGACCCATGCCCCAATATGGTCTTTATTATTTCATATCTTCATATCATTTTTCCATGATAGCCTGTTCCTCCTATTGACTTGCCAGGTTCCTGGAAATTGGATGCAAATCCTTTACGTAGCACAGCTTATCTCAGTGCTCAATCAATCACGTGACAATCCAGTTGGGCTTGGCTGATGAGTCTCACCACAGTCAGAGATCAAGCCATCACTACCACTAAACCCCTGGTTCCTACCGTTGTAGAAGTACTGCCTCTAATCAATGAATACTTAACATGTTGAAATACACTGTCTAGAACATACTCTTACAATTCAGTGAAAGGAAAGAGGCGACACTCTGGGCCACGAAAGATGTGTACTCTCAAGTCAACATCTCTGAATATAAAATGCAGCGTTCGGAAAGACCAGCAGACACAGTAGCATAAGATCCAAACCTGTGGCAGATTCAGAGGGATGGCGGTAATACGCAGTCCAGCGATATTATTTGTTCTATTCATTGGGCATGGGAGAAATGCTAAAGGATCTTCAAAACCTGGGTAGTGATTTCTTTTGTCATGACCTGTGCATCTTTTGGGAAGAGCCTCCTTTGAGGGGTTACTGGAAGTTAGTTTAGGACATTCAACAGAATGACCTATCAGAAATTAATCTCTCAGAACTTCATAGATTTAAAGCAAGAGATGTTTCTGCGTGTCCAGCCTCTGAGCTTGAGCTTTGGAACAGTTTAATTGTGATGGTTGTAATTTGTTCGTTAAAGGAAAGACTTCATGGTGCTCATTTTTCTAAAATTGTCTAGCATTTTGTTAAAAGTATATCCAATAAAAACAACATATACACAACTTTTGGTAGGAGTAAACCAATGAAAAAGGCCTCTGAAGACTCTCTTACAAATCCATTGACAACTAATACTTCAGCAATACATAGTCACATCTGGTCAACATCTGGTTGATATCAAAAGCCCACTATGTCCTGTCTTAGGTTATGGTTAGTGGCTGAAGTTGCTGCTTTCCCAGGGCTAACGTTGCACTTATACAAGACTGTGTGCATGTGTGCACGTGTGCGCGCACGCGCACACACACACACACACACACACACACACACACACACAGATGTGGTCACACTCACACAGGGCACAGGACAATGCAAACACTGAAGGTTAATGAACATACTGGATGATGTGTGATGTTCACACGGATGGGGGGGGTGATAGGCGTGGAAAGAGAAGGATAATCTCTTCATTCCCATTTCTTTGATAAAGTATCCATGGAATATATGTGCTTTTTAAAAGTGTTTGTAAAAAATCATTAAAGATAATGTCTGGGGAAAAAAGTTAGCTTCAGATTATGTAAGATAAGATATGTCTGAGAATGCTAGGCATGAAAGGGTGTTGGGGGGGGGCTCAGTGAGACATTATAAGGAAAGTCTAGCCAAAGAGCTTGGTGGTCTAGAGCCCAGACCAGAGGCCAGAGGGGAAGCTAGGAGCTCCAAAGCTCTCTTAAAGTCCCTTCCAAGTGTAGGTGACATAACATGGCTGAGCCGCAAAGTGAGAAGGGTTCCGGAATTAACTAAACTGACTTCTGAACTCTCTGTAGGTCCTGCCTGAGGGGGCATTTTCTGCAAGCCTCCCAAGACCCTGAGGGAGATGTTCAGTGGGGTCACAGCCCCTGCAGCCACCCACACCTCTCCCTTTAAATACAGGAGCCTTTCTTGTTAAAAGCGTTTGTTCCGAGGGCTGCTCACTTGGTATTGGATCTCAACTGGGGAAGACAGTGGTTTCTCCCCATCTCAGTGTTCCTTAGCTGCCTGTGGATCTTTGTGTAGGGCTGAGGCATCCCTCCACCCACACTAATGTGTCTATTTTTGCTTTCTGTTCATTCATCCTCATTAGGCATATTGGACCAATGGTCTCTGATTGATGATTCAGCCTTACTTTTCCCCCACTGAAAAGGAAAGCAAACTCAAATGTTAATTTTAGTGAACCTCAGCTATCCAGCCTGCGACCCATAGAAATACACCACACAGCCTAGTCCTGATGGAGACAGCGGGGTCAAGATATTTCTGGGGAGGGTAACGGGAAAGAGCCCAGATTCTCTTACCACGGCATCTTAATATTTCTTCATATTTGGCTGCCATGAATATAAACATCTCAAGGATGCTTAGTGAAGCCAACTTCCACAGAGAATACCTAATTCTCAACAGTATCTCCTGTTACCTCAGTCATACCATAGTTACTAGAATCAATAACACCATGACTTTGAACAACACTTAATGTTTGAGGACTTTTACTAATCTTTAAGCATCCGTTTGTACTTGTCATATAACAAATTCAGCTAACATCTCTGGTGGGGCCGAGTCTTATTCATTACAAACTTATAAGAATGTTAACTCTAATACTTAGTTCCAACTCCTTGAAATAAATGTACAGAGAGATCTCATTGTACAGAAAGATCTCAATGAGTATTCAGCAAACTATCAGTCTCCAAACCTAACTTTATAATTGCCCTTCTTAGCCTCTGGGGCAGCACAGTAGAGCAATATTTAACAGTAGGCAGGATACAGAGATGTAGCTAGACAAAGGACAGCCACCTCGTCAATGCCAGGGAGCCTCTGGGATCAGCGACAGCAGATGTCCTAGCTCCCAAGGTCTCTTACTCATGCATGAGAGAAGGCCTGTATTCAAACAGAGAAAGCCTGTGCATTCATTATGCTTTGAATTCTCTGCTGCTCTTAGGTCTTGCTCCATATTTCACATCTGGTCAGTGGCTCGGAAGACAGGAGAAGGGGCCCGACTCGCCAATAGGGGCTGATGGGCTAGCACAATTATTAAAAGTAAAAGTCATCCTCCTTCTCACACTCACACTACTTGATGTAACAGTAGCTACATCCTAGAAACTTGGATGAGAAAAGAACACAGAACAACCCCAAATCAATACCACCTGTATGAAACAGAGAGCCTTCCTGACCGCCTAAAATGCATGCTTTAATTGCTTTCAGTGAGCCAGATTTAAGTTACAACAATTGCCTGTCAAGTATAAATTATGGATATGCATTCTAGTGACGCTTCTGCTTTTTGTCTCCAACCTTCTCCAGATAAGCATGCTTGATTATAACTTCATGTTGACAAATGATTGTGGGAAATGGATTCCAAGAAAAGTCCATATCTGCCCACAGATCCCAGCCCAGCAGGGGACAAACCCCGAGAATTCCCTAAGTAACCAATGAAAGCATCTTGCCTGTAGGCCAAAAAGGGCAACAATCCTCAAATATTCCGCTGCCCTCAGCCCGGCCAGCCTTGTCAGAGGCCCTGACAAACAGAGCCATAGAAGCAGCTATGCAGCAAATGGGCCATTGAGTATAAACAGCTGTACTTACGTGTGTCTGGCTTGAGCTGGTTGTTGGTGATGCCAAAGTACTGGGGGTTTTCAATAACGGGAATCTTGGTCATTCCAATAATGACAGCATCAGGACCTCCCTCCGAAGAGGATGGAGTGTTGCTCCCGTTGGAGATGTGGTGGAGGGGGCTGGCTGAGTCATCGTCGTTGCTGATGACAGAAGCGGGGCCTAGGGTTGGAAGAAGAGTCATTCTGTAGTTTAATGGTTTCGGATGAACTTTAATTCCCATGCATTCCCAACGGGTAATTTCAGAGGGTTTTGGTGTGATCAGAGTGTTGCCATCATCGCTGCAACCTAATTTTAAGACATTTGCCTTGCCCCCGGCAAGTGTTTTTCTCCCATTTCTGCCACTCCCGGTCCCAGAGATCCACAAATTTACTTTTCCACTCTTGAGTGAACAAGCCTTGGCATTCCATGCCATTGCATTTGGCATCAGGTTTTGAAGTTAACTCTCACTGCCATGTGCATGGACACTTCCTTTTCATTGCAGAGTGATCCTAAGTTGTGCAGACATGGCATGCACTGTTTATCTGTCCCCCTGCCCATTGAAGGATTTGTGACTCTTGACCAATAAGAAAAATGCAGCTGTGGAACTCCTGGGCACATTTCTGTGTGGGGACACATGCCTCCTTTGATCTTGTGTGAGATTGGTAAATCCTAAGGAAGGCCTGTGCTTAGCATTTTGACTGATTACACTGATTTATAAAGTGTTTGTACAATGATGTGTCAGTCAATTATCACCAACATATGAGAGTTCTAATTGCATTTCCATTTTCTGTAACTGCATGTATAGCTCTCAAGACCTGTGGTTCTATGCACACCCTAAGAGTCCCCGTCACTGACCTCCTGGCACAAATCCAGGACACCTGTTTCCCTGGGGACCGTAAGTGATGCTGAGAGTTTGGAGACCTGAGTCTCTGATCCTCACCCTTTCACTCACTTCTCCGAGCCTCTGGATTTGCTTACATTTGGGAGTTGTGCTAGAGAATGCCTGTTGTTATCTTATGGGATTGGAGTGAGATTAGGGATATGAAAACGCATTACAAACTTCAATGTGCTTCACACACACTAATGGATAGAGCCTATGACATTATTGGGATCCCTTTATATTAGAGCATTAGCTTAATTATTTTCCATGCATGAATTAATTTTTAATCCAAAACCTCAAAGTACATGCCTCTATATTCACTCCACTACATTTTGTCCAGTCAGTGTATCCACTGACTACTCAAGTTGTCCCAAGTTGACAACCAAAGTAGATTCGGGAAGATAAAAGTGTGTGAGGGGACTCCAGAATACTGAACGTCAGATGGGCAGGAGCGTCACACGTGGGAATCCAGGTGTTTTAGACACGGAGCACACATGCCTGCAAAGTGGATGGAATGCACAAGCTGTCCACAGTGGCGGTGGGACAGAGGCACAGGGTAGAGCAAGGCAAGGCAGAGAGAACGGGCAGAAGCAAAGGCCCAGGCAAGACCAAGGCTCTCTACAGAGGGCTGTCTGTGTTGTACCTCCACCCAAGGGAGTGTGGTTTCAACCCCACCCCCACCTCATCCCCCAGCACGCTTCCGGACCTTCCCCTCATCCTTAATTACTTCCATGTAAAGCAATTACAAAAACAAAGGTTGTTTTGTCAGGTTCTGATACAGCTTGAATCCCTATTCGATATAATGATAATCCACCCACCAAACGCCAAGATCCATTTCCCCTGTGGGATCATTGTAGTTTGTACAGTTGGACGGTCCCCAGCTAGCTGTGTCTTAAACAAAGTGTGCAGGGGGGACCTACTGCCGTTATCGGTAATCCCGAAGGAAGGCGGCCTCTAGACGGAGTGCATTTCAGTTGCGTTTAGTAACACACCCTGGCTTGATTCCGCCAACATGCCCTTGCACAGTCAACTTAGACTCCACGCGACGCTCAGAGCCAAGGCCAGCCCGCCGGCTGTGTTCATCTTGTGTCTTGTTCATCTGCGTTCACAGCGGAAACCCTGCCAAGAGTAGCTGTAAGGACAAGTCCCTGCTAATACCCCAGCCATCTCAGTTTTGTGATTTGCTTGTAGCAGTGGTGGACCTGGGGACGCGCTTACCCCCCCCCCCTGCACTTCCGAGCATTGTCAGTAAAGCTTTCCTGCTGTTTCCTGCCGCCTGCTCTCTTGCTAGGCCCCCCCAGAGCAGCTGTAAGGCCACCAGCTACCAAAGTGTGCCACCCTCAGAACACTCAAGGGAGCTGCAGTCAAGGCCACATATTTCTCAAGATTCCAGGGTCCGCCTTGACCCCCACGGATGGAAAGCTGGTATCTTCAAATATTGTGTGTGCTGTCATAAAACCCCTCCTTGCACCTTGGCAGGAGTTGGAAACACATTGGCTTCATTTGGTTTTGTCTCTGGTTGTCCTCTGGCCCCAGTCAGGCCGCTGGGAGAATCCAGTGCTGTTTTGAGTAGAAGACTGGAGAATTCTCCAGGAATCCAGCTCTCACTCACATCCCAGCTGCACCCTGGAGCCCTTGGACACAGTAACCTGCTTAGGTCCGTCCGACCAAAGAACTCATTCCCTCCTCCCCCGTGCCCACCAACGCACACCCCTTGTTCCGTAATCCACTAGCTAAGACTCAGTCCCTCATATAACTTAGGACAAAGGGACACCGGCTGAAGTCATGGCGACCGTGCATAGGGAAGCAGGACAATTTTTCAAAAGTCCTTGGACGTTGTGGAAAGTCGCCGTTGACAAATGGAGCATCACACGCCTCTGCAATTTATCAGAGGGATTATTAATTCAGCTGCTGCTCCCTTCATCAGTGCTGCTCCAAAGCCTGGAAGACTGATACGGCTGGCAAGGTTGTGGGAATTAAGACCATTTCTCTACGAACATTTTCATATAATGGAACACAGAGCGCATCCAACTTGGGGGGGTGTGGAGAAGAGCTCCCGATGGGGACAATGAATGTCTATATAATTTGACAGCAGCCTGTCTGCGCATTTTATGATTTGTGTCTTTGTGTGTCTGTGCACGCAGTTGAGCAGACACTGTGAAAAGCGAGACAGAGGTGAGAGGCACGTCACAGTGTGGTACAAGAAAATCACATGAAAACTTGAAAACTGTATTATAATATTAATACAAAGTTTAAATTGCCAGGAACGCATATTGCAACCCAACTTGGCATAGTTCCAGTAACTCGGCTGATAAACAGGAGGTGTGCGTGGAAACATTTTAGCTCATTTTTGTCTGAATATAAAAGAAAAAGAAACAGAGAGACACAGCTTTCTCTCAGCAGGGCTACATAACATATCCTGTACATTTGGATTTTTAGATGTTTCTAAGTCTAACTGAAAACATTTTCCAATGATTAAAATGGCCATCAGGGAAATAACCTTTCTTCTCGATACCAACAATGCCTTCGGTGGAGGGAGAGAGTGTACTTGTAAGCCGCTGGAAGCACTGACCTTACTCATCGGATGTATTGGCCATACTTCCTTTGTTTTCTATGGGCTGGTGCTTTGGCCCCTGGGACCTGCTGCCCGGTCTCTAGAGACAGTAGATGCCCTGCCCACCAGTGTGTCTTCCACACACAGACCAACACAGCCTACACCTCCAAGTCACCTGCCTTGTGCGGCCTTCACACGCCAGATCACAGTCTGCCTTTCCTATCACCCTAAAGCCAGATGCCATAGAACTCAGGAGATCACGGAAGGCCGGAGCCTGCAGATTTACTGCAGTCAGACAGTCCGAGATCTGCCTCCTCTGCCTGCCTGCTTCCTCCTCATGAAAGCAATGAGGTAAGTTCTTACCCTCATCTCTGTTTCCTCTGCATCCTGACTGGCCAGAGGGTCCCTCTGTAGTGTGACATGTCCCCTCTCAGAAGCTCTGAGTTAGAAGCACTTGGCAGTGGTCCTCCCCGCTAGCTGTTGGTCTCACCACGCTGAAGAGCAGTCTGCTGCCACTGAAGAGGATGCATCACCTTTGAGCATCTCTCAGGGCAAGCTGCCCTCTGAGGTTAAGGTGTCTAGGAATGAAAGATTTTAGTCTGCAGAGCAAGGATGTGGGAAAGGGGCAGGAAAATAGTTCTTGCAAGCAGAATATAGAAATTCATAAGGAGTAGACATTGACATGGGAGGAAAGAACAGAAATTATGAGAATAAGAAAGTTACTATGGTGATGGGGCTAGTGGTTATGCTAGGCTGATTCTGTTAAACAGGGCTAGTAACTGCATCATCAATCTTTTATGAAATAACTGAAGTGAAGTCTCTCCCAGGTCTTGGCCCACAACAAGGAAATAGGCCCCCAACACTGGAACAAACAGTCCCAGATGAACAGCTCTGTCTGGGTCACTCCTGGCCAACGGACAGTCTGGGGTCTCTCCAAGTCATTCTATGGTTTATCCTTTGAAGAAGAACAGGTCATACCTGGGTGACCTCTCAAACATGAGATCATCCTCTGTAATCAGTCACCTTGTGCCCCATGCATATGCTGATTTGTGGTTTGTCTCTATAAAAAGGAGCCTGAACCCTTTGGAGGGGGTGCAGCTTTCCCCGAGATTGCTGTCACCCGAGTGCACTCGCTCAATAAACACCTCTTGCTTGCTGCATCTCCTGGTTTTGGTGTTTGTGTGGCGGGGCTCTCCCACCGCCCCATCAGGACCCTGGAATTAGGGTCCAACAGGAAGTGTTGAGGTGGTACAGTGATTGGCTTCTCAGGGGAGGGAAGACGCCATTGTCCGGCACTGCAGGCTGCGAATGGCCATCTTGGTCTGCACCCGTGAAACACAAAGGACCCTACGGACCCCTGGAGTTGAAAACCCCCTCATGTCTCCGCAGAATCGGGGGCTGTTTCTGAAATGTGCCCTTTGGGAGCTTCCCAAAGCCCCACGATACTGGGGCTGGTTCCCCTGTCTGCTTTCCCTGCATTTGGTAAGAGTTTTTGCATTGGAATCTTAGAGACTACGGAAGGAGCGAGAAGGTTGGTGGTTTTTACCCTCCCAGGCTTTTTTCTGGACAGTCTGTCTCAGCCTGAGCTTGGTCCTCTGGTCATTTGCAAATCACTGGACAGACACTGCTAGAGAACATTTGCCTGGGCCATGTTCCCTGTCAGGGTTAAAGCGATAAAGGAAACAGGCTTTCAACCAGGCAGTGGTGGCGGCGCACGCCTTTAATCCCAGCACTCAGGAGGCAAAGGTAGGTGGGTCTTTGTGAGCTCAAGGCCAGCCTGGTTTGCAAAGTGAGTTCCAGAGTAGCCAGGACTGCTATGCAGGGAAACCCAATCTCAAATGAATGAATGAATGAATGAATGAATAAATAAATAAATAAATAAATAAATAAATAAATAAATAAATAAATAAAGCAACCCAACAAACAAACAAGCAGAAAAAGGAAACAGGCTTCCATATATGGCCGGGCTAAGCAAATGCAGGACAGACAGTTGGGAAATGAGTGGCTTCCTTAAACACATCTGTATCCGTTACTTAGACATTTCACCTATAGCCAACCTCGCTACAAAAAGAAACCGCAGCCAAGGGCCTGCCTGTGAAGGCCAGACTTGGGAAATCCACAGGAATAATGGGAACTGTCTTTTCATGCCTTCTGTTCGTTTCTTGTCTTTGTACCCACGCGGAGTGGAGGTCTGAGAGATCACACCTGACTGGGTCCTAATGACGAGCATGGCATCTGCATTCCCTCCACGAGCCACACGCTCTGCATATCTGTTGTCTGCATTCGGTCTGAATGCAAGGAACAGAATGTAATCAAGCACAAATCAGTGTCTGGATGTGGAAGTCTCTGTTTTTGAGAAAAAAATTACCATAAACGAACAGCTAATTTGCTGGTTTGGAATCCTATTGCACCATTGCCAACAGAGCAAAGTTAAGAGCCAAACTTGCCCAAGCTTGCTGGTTCAGCCAACTGTGCAGTGCGCGGTAGCCCTGACAAAGTTCTAGCCTGGTCTTGAACCTTCAAAAGCCTACCTGGAGCGGAGGCAGCCGTCATCATGTGCCCTGCATTAAAAACAGGCCAGCTTCAAGCATGCAAACCTACTGACTACACAGAGTTTGCAAAAGTAATGTCTTTTCTAGAAAAAAAAATAAACTAGGTCGTTTTCTTCAACAGATCTAAAACTGGGAAGACAGAAAATAAGTCAAAGGCCAATGAAGAGAGAGAGAGAGAGAGAGAGAGAGAGAGAGAGAGAGAGAGAGAGAGAGAGAGGGAGGGAGGGAGGGAGAGAGAGAGAGAGAGAGGGAGGGAGGGAGGGGGAGAGAGAGAGAGAGAGAGGGAGGGAGGGAGGGAGGGAGCGGGGGAGAGAGAGAGAGAGAGAGAGAGAGAGGGAGGAAGGGAGGGAGGGAGGGGGAGAGAGAGAGAGAGAGAGAGAGAGGAGAGAGAGAGAGAGAGAGGGGGAGGAAGGGAGGGAGGGGGGGGGAGAGAGAGAGAGAGAGACTGAGCGGGTTCTGCGGAGCCAAGCTAAGCTACAGGAACCTTTATCCACACCTTGTCTTGACTTTCCCAATTCCAAACCGTAAGACATCTTGAAAACCGCAACAAAACATAAAATAAACTTCTAAAGAAAAGTGGAAACTGGAGGTCAACCGAACTTAGTATATAACTCAATAACACCCACCCCCCAAAAAAAGAAGTTTAAAAAATGAAAAGCCCCTGGAGACCAAGACTTCCTCTCAGACACCTGGGGTTCAGATTCCTGTGCAAACACTAGAATTTCATCCAGAGAACATGGAAGTTCCAACCAGAAAGCTGACCTCCAAGGAAATGGCCTACACCCGGGGTTAACAGCTCGGAGCTGCTGATCTCACTCTCTTCCTTCCCCCAGAGTGGAGAGATCATTCCCTCAGATGGAATCACCTAGCAGGTCAGTGTGGCGGGTGAAGACCCACAATGCCCCTGGCAAACGGGCCACAGCTTTGAGCAATGTGGGGAAATAATGAGAGAAAACAGATCTCACTTGAAGCCGAGAGAAGCAGCACAAAATTCCTGGGTAGGGGAGCTGGCTCCGGGCCGGCCGGGGTATTGGAATGCTACATGCATGTCTGGCGTGTGGGATGGGCAGCGTGCAGCCCTTACAGCACCAGACCCTACTGGACTGTTTGAAGGGCCACCAGTGACTGAAGAAAGGCCCAGTAAATGTCTGTTCCTTGTGCTCGACTGTTGACTTAGGGAAACTCTGGGGTCGAAAGTATTTTCTGTACCACAGAGAAATTTATGGTTGTGGGGCCAGGAAAGGAGCAGAGGCAACCTAACCTAAGTCGTTGCTCTGGGCTGTACAGCGTCTTCATAGTCAAGGATAAAACGAGGGTCAAGAGCTAAGTGAAGCAAAGCAATGCAGGTAAAACCTGGTACTCACGGATGCTTCTCAAATCTGCTGCCCGAACTGTGTCAGGCTTAAGCGTAGGCTTTGCCTTCGAGGGAGCCTGCATCTGGGGCTTGCCGCCTAAGCTAATATCTATTTATTTCACTAGTTAGTTAGTGAGGGTAAGGGAAACAAACCCTAGGGCCCCAAGCAAGTGGTGAGCTTAGGCCTCAGCCCAAAGCTGATGTTCACAAATGGTCCACCTTAGTCTACATGCTTTCTTCCAGGTTTTAGAAACCAGAAGGAGATCTTGGCCACCATGCAAAGCCATATAAAGATCCTTTGCACAGCCGTACGGTGGTGGCGCACACCTTTATTCCCAGCACTCAGGAGGCAGAGGCAGGAGGATCTCAGTGAGTTCGAAGCCAGCCTGGTCTACAGAGTGAGTTCCAGGACAGCCAGGACTATTGCACAGAAAAACCCTGTCTCAAAAAAACAAACAAAAGAAGGTCCTTTGCACAGGTCACACGGGCTCAGCTTCACTCACCAGTGAGTCTGTCCCAACAGTGTCATGCTCACCGAGTTGCCAGGACCAGCCCTGCTCAGAGAGTTCACTTCCCTACCGGTCATGGTTGGGAGATTCTGTGCATTTGTTTCTTTGTCAGTGCTGAGGATCAAACTCAGGTCTCACAGATGCCAGACAAGTGCTCCACCACCAAACTAGCTCCTCTGTCCCTCAGCATTCGTTCGACTTATCTTTTTAAAGAATGATATCATAGACCACATTTTTCAAGACTGTTTTCTTTTCCTTTTGAGGAATTTTTCAGTTACTTTTCTTTTTTTTTTTATTTTACAGAGAACCCACTAAAGGTCACATTCATCTCTCACTGACTATGCATTTGGGGATTGTTTCTATCCATTCACTTACAATAAACACGGTGGCATTGACCATCTTCCACATCTGAGCTGCTCACCCCCCTTTTCAAGCACTACTGTAGTAGGATAAATCCTGTTAATAAATAGAATTTCTACTGAGGACAAGGTTGGTCAGAATCCTCACTTTTACCAACAACACGGGAGTGCAGAGTCTATAGTTGAGCTATCTAGCCTAATGTCCAAGTGAGGGGGGAACTACTTCCTACTTCCTACTTCCTCTCTGCTGTTCACTCAGCTGAGGGACAGCCACTTCCCACTTCCTCTGCCCTTCAGGAAGCTCCACATTATTGAGCAGAGACTTGGCAAGCCATCTCCTCCTCTCTGCACCCCTGAAATCACTGCCACATTGCTTCTCGCATGATGCTGCGTTGTATGAATACATCCAAGAACGCTGTAGATAGGAAACGTGTAGATATGCCCCTACAATACCCACCTGCTTTCAGCTGTATCCTCCCTGGATTACAAGTCACCCCGAAGTTGCTGACAGGGAGTCAGATCAGAGAGGCTGATACACTCAGTCACCCCACACTGTAATGACAGACAGGTGATCTGCTCTGAGAACTGCGTTTTCTTCTGTCTTTTAAAGTTGCCTTTCCCATATCCAGAGCTGCCAAAATTCACCAGATTTGGGGACATTATTATTAACTGAGCATTCTGTGGATTCTATTTGAATTTATCCAATGGGCAGAGCAAACTTCAATGTTTGCCTGCAGGTGCTTTGGTGGAAAGAGAGACATCCTAGAAGCCCTTCCAGGTGCGTCAGGGATGGGGGACCGAGAGGAGAAGAAGCCACTCCATCCTGGAGTGAAGATGAGGTTTCGGGAGTCACATTTCTGGAGGCTACATCACAGACTGGAATCAACCAAGCACTGGGTGGGGACATAACAGAACGTCGGGATATTCCCAACTTCAACGTCCCGTTAACTGTCTCTGAATTGACAATCCTGTGGAGGCAATTCGCCCTGGGTAGATGCCACACTTCAGAGTTTGAACTTTGACTCCTGTCTGCAGGTTCCTGCCTCACGGGAGACATTCAGTGGCAGGAGCAGACGAAGCTCCCACCACAGGTGACCGTGAGTCTGCCACGCGTGCTCCGTGGAGCAGATGCCTGCCACCACGCTTGGACATCAGACTGGAAACAAGACCAAAGTGTCAGCATCCGCAGGCCAGGAAGAGATCAGATCAGTTCATCTTAGATTGTTTTGGCTGCAGGATGGAGTCAGATGGGAGAGAAAGACAAAAAAACAAGATGCTGGCGAAGAGTTTGAAAGAGAAGCAGAAGTTGGAGAAAACGGTAGCCCAAGCTCGGAACAGGGAGTGGGGCAGTGAGGAGGACATGGGCAGAGTCAGGGCACCAGCGACTGACAAGGCAAGGAAAATCTGAGAGGGGTCAGGAAGCGCACAGTCGAAGACAGTGAGGTATGTGATGTCACTGTCCGTGGTGTCCCAGAGGACCTTGGCACAGAAACAACTCCACAGCTCTAAACATAACTTAAAGAACAAATACCAGATAAGTCATTCAGGGCAAAAATCCCTTAGGTGTTTGGGAGGAAACGAGAGGAGACTTCTTCAATTTAGATTTTAACATCCCTAAGGCCCACGTGTCCGAAGGGTCCCTGGAGCGGGTGGGGCCCTTCAGAGGTGGAGCCTAATGTTAGAGCTTTAGGTCATTTGTGAGTGGGCCCTTCAGAGGATTGTGGGGCCCAGGCTTGTTACTCCCAACCATGGGATGAGCAGTTTTGATCAACCATGCACCCTTGATGGGACGTGCTGGGCCATGTCCTCCCACAGGCCACTGAGATGGATGGGCGCCCTTACGAGGATGAGTCACAGTCAGCCTGTTCTGAACTGATCACTCAGGCAGGGGCTGTGTTATGGAGACAGAAGGCTGACTAACATGGGAAGATGCGTGGGGTTGGCAGGCCTGGGGCTCAGGACAGTCAAAGCTCAGGCCCCTAGGGAGCCAGAGAAGGGAAATGGGGTCTGGAAGGAACTCGGTCCCCACTCATTTTTATTCACAAACACTAATAAGGGTACCTAACCGAGGCCAAATTGGGGTAAGCTTGTCCCCGACTCTAGGCTCCCTTTAGGAAGGGCACAGCCACGATGAAGACAAGCAGTGAGATTAAATGAGACCCATTCTCCCAGAGCGCTGACCATTCATCTGCTCCTTCCTGATGGATTGAAGCAGTAGTCTTGAAACAGAAACAGTGTTCTCTTTTTCTTGTGGTAGTCCACCCATGGGGTTGGGGGCTGCCCGGCCTCTTTTTATTTTCTGTTTATTAAGAGATGTTTTGTTCACGGCAAAATGAAGGGCTCCCTCAAAAGTAAGGGGAGGCACAGTCAACATAAAGAATCTGCCCCACTTGGATTCTGTTGGGAAATTAACCAGTTAAACCTGAATGAGTTTGGAAAAAGCTGACCAGAAGGGGAAAATAACTCATCAGCACCCCAGCAACTCTGAAACAGAGCTGAAACCAAACAAAATAAATAGCAAGAAAGATTAGTTTTTCAAACATCTCTCCAAGGAAATGGGGTTTAGTAAGTCGAAAAGGAAGTATTCATAACCCAAGTCAAAGTCGGAAAAAGGAGCTAGTAATGGGCAGATGGGAGAAACTTGACCGTCCCTGTCGATCCAGCCACACAAGCCCTCAGCATCAGTGTTCCAGCGCGTTTGACCTTACAGCACCCCAGTCTCCTGATTGCCCTTAATGTTTCAGAAAAATCACATTTGTGCATTCATATGTGAAGAGAAAAGTCCAGTACTTAAAACTCTGCACAAATTAAAACTTGCTGCGTTATCAAACGTTGTCATCCCCAAGGATAACGTGTCTGCCACTTGGCAGTGGCGGCGGTGGGCAGACAAAGGCGCTGCTATGCAGAAGAAATGCTCCACATCCATGTCCTGCGGCTGAGCCTACTCACAGGGGGCACAAAGGAGGCAGTTCTGCCACAGGGAGGGCTGAGAACGGTGAAGGCATCCCACACGAGCTGACTACTTCCAAACGCTGAACTGCTGGCCAGCGGCCTGGAGGAGAGGGGAGGCAAAGGGTCACACTGCTGCCAGTTCCCTTTCCCGCTGACTTGCAGCCAACCAACTAAACAGCTGGCTTCAAATTAGCCCCAGCTCCTCCAGCTCAGGGGAGTGTAGCTCAGGGCCAGCTCCAGCTCAGTTCCACCTTATCTCGCACTTCTGGACACAGCTTTATAAATGAAAGTCCCGTCCCAGACTAGGAGGAGGGCTGGCGTTGGCTGGAACTGATTCTGAACATCACAACCCAAAAAGGAATCCCACCCACCCCCTTCACTTGAACCCATCTCTTCCCCTAAACTTACAATTCCATTTATTTTCACTGTCTCTAAGAAACATCATGGAACAGTTCCTAGGGTCGAAGACGTGGCTCAGCAGATAAGAGCTGGCTGCTCTTCAGAGGACCCAGCTTTAATTCCCAGCACCCACAGGGCAGCTCACTAACACCTGTAACTCCAGTGCTGGGATCTGGCGCCCTCTTCTGGTGTTCACAGCAACTACAGAAACATGGTGCGCACACATACATGCAGAAAAAACATCCATAAACATAAAATAATGCTTTTAAACTTTCCCTGTGACAAAGAAAACGTACTCTGGCTTAAATCCTTGAAATTGAGATTTTTTTCTTTCATTCTTGCCCCTTAGACTCTGTTTCCCAGCTGCCCTTGCAGTTAGTTTCAGTCATGGGATCAAATCCCAGCCAGAGGGAGGCCTGGCCACCCGGAGTCCTCACACTCAGCACCTGCACTGTTTGCCCTTCAACTTGGCCAGAAAGAAGAGAGTTCGCAGGGTTCGCAGGCAAACTAGGCACTTATGGCCCGAAGACCACACTGAGCTGTTGCAAGGAAGAAGTGCATGTGAGTGTGGACAGAATTTCCTGGGGACAGTGCACTTAGCCCCGACTTATCCACGTGCAAGAATAAAACCGACATGCGTGATCCATTTCCAACTCCGGGGCAAATGTACAGCAGTAGGTTCTGTCCCTAACTGATGCACGCGGATAAGGAAATGCACATATATGAGCAGAGTTTTTATTGACTCCGTGTCTTCTTGACCATTCTCTATCAACAGCTGCACTTAATGTTGGGAAGAGTCCATTCTCCGTCCCTCCCTCTCTCTCTCTCTCTCTCTCTCTCTCTCTGTCTCTCTCTCTCTCTTTCTCTCTCACACACACTCTCTCTGTCTCTCTCTCTCTCATTCCTCCACTGGCTTTTTGATTCAGCTTCCCTACATCCCTCCAGATTGCTATAGTCTCTCCCATGATGATTCTGCAGTGATCATTTTTGAGTATAAATCAATTACTGCAGCCCTTAGCTTCTTGTCACAGTTTTATGAGCTTCTGGTTGTCACGCTAGGACCTGTGATTTGTCCATGTATCCTCCCTCTCCCAATTTCCCAATAAAGAACCAGTAGAGACTGCCCCATGCTTTCTGTGCCTTGTCTTATTTATTTGTATTTTCCGTCAGGTCGAATACCTTACCCAGCCTCACTTTAGCCTGAGCCTCTCTGAGACCTCCTCTACTCACTCTCTATTGTCTTGTCCGATTTGGAGACTTGAATAATGACATAGTGTCTACCTCAGAGTCACCTGGTCTCAAAGTACAGAAGCTAGTTCATTCCACCTAGCCATCTGCCATTGGCCAGGATCTTCCGGCAAAGAGAAAGTCTCTCTGCAGAGTCATGGGTAGCCTGTAGCTACAGGTTAGTCCACCGCACTCCAAAACAAGATACTCGACACACTCCCAACTCCGAAGCGTTTAGAGCACTGGCCTCTCAGAAGGGAAGAGCTGCATGTAAGATGTCAAGCCCAGACCAAAAAACAGCCGAAATGCAGATACACAAGAAATAATGAGTAAAAGAAAAAAATCACTGTCAGGCCATGTGTGCACAGTGTATGTGACACATAAATCAATTAGAATTAGGTTCCATCTCCAGGACGTCTCATTATACATGTGCAAACATTCTAAAACTGAAAACAATTACAAAATCTAATTCTGGAGACAAGATGTTCAACTTTTCCAGGGATGGTGGCAGCTGAGGGATACGTCTGGGACACTTAGAAGCTTTGCTATAGGGAGCCTACTCATGAGTGAGGGCTACCATCAACACCAGAGCTGGTACACACAATCAACGCTCTAGAACTGATGAAATAAATGTGTTTTTTTTTAACACAACAGTATCAAGTATGAAAAGGGCAAGGAACGTGCCAGTGTGTAAATTATAAATGCAATATAAAATCACTATGCTTTGCTAATGCAGTAGCTACCTGATTCCCTGTAGACCTATGAAGGGACTCCACTAACCACAGTACAGCTTGTCATCTGAATCTGTGGGCTCTGCACTTGAGGATTCAACCAATCACCAGCTGAAGATTACATACATACATACACACATACATACACGCATACACACACATAATACATGCATATATACACATACGAACATACACAGTGCATACATACATACATAATACATATATACAAACACACAAAATACATGCATATATATACACATATGAACATACACAGTGCCTACATACATACATACAAACACACACAATACATGCATAGACATATACACAATGCATACATATATATACAATACATGCATGCATAAATACATACTCAATACATACATATACAATGCATACATACATAATACATACATACACATGTACACATAATACATGCATACACACAACACAACGTACAATGCATACTTACACAACATACATATGCTACAACACAACATGCACAATACATACATACATATACTATACATACATACACACATACACAATATATACATATATAGCACATCCATATACACATACCAATACATACATACACATATACACATACCCAATACATACATACCTATCTGTTCTGAATATACTTTGGTCACTATTTCCTAAACATTATACCATGACATTCACACAGAATTCACATTATCTTAGACACTAGAAATAACCTAGAGAGATGATTTGAAGTATGAGGAGGGTCGTGCCCAGGTGAGGTTACAAACACTGTCCCCTCTTGCAGGAGCTCTGAGAACCGTGGCCTCCCCGTGGCCCTGAGCAGGCCTCTGGAGGGCACTGGAGGTGTCAGTATTTAAAGGTGAGAAACTCCAGAGTGAGGAGGCAGCACTCCAGACAGCGATGTGGAAGACAGATACCAGACTAGATGCCAAGGTGCTTGGCTCTCCAGAATGATTAGAGTGAGCCTTTCTATACAGAGGAATTAGGGACACACACTGAGAACACTGACACCTGGCCTGAGATCGCTTCCCTGAGCCTGGCTGGCATCTGTGAGCTCATGTGCAACTTAGAGAAAAGCATTCCATCAACTGGCCTAGATTTTTCTCTGGAAAAATAATCTTCAGATTCTCTTAGGTCATTTTTCTCATCTTAAGAGGCAAGCCCGAGCCTTGCAGAAGCAATCTTTCAGACGGTGCTTATTGATACTTGCTGCATGGCAGGCGCTTACCAGAGATTAGGTACGACCTTAATTAGGGGAACTCGGGCAGCATTTGCTGTCATGTTTAAAAACAACAACAAAAGCTGAACAGAAACCTCAGAGTCCATAGATTTAAAGTTCAGAAGCCTCAAGCGAGAAGACATGAAATCATGCTTGCTTGAAGCACAGCAAGGAGTCCCAATGTTTCAAACAACTAATTTTGGCAGTCATTTTTTCCTTTCACTTTAAACACATGGACTATTTCAGAGAAAATTCACCTCTTCTCACTCACAATTAAGTTATGCAAAGCGCTGGGTTTTCCAAATCAACTGCAAATTCTAGTTTGGAGGGCTCCAAAACAAGGCCACAGCCTCCACCATGAGTGAAAGGTGGACCCTCTGCTCTGGGCTTATTCCCCAGGCGTGGGAATAAGTCAGCCCTCCCTAATAATAAGACTTGACAGATGTGAGAGTGGACTCAAAGCTTTGCCTCTCTCCCATGCCACCCCAGGAGGGTCCAGAGTGCTCTGAAAACATTTTCCCAGCTGTCATAAGCTCCCTGAGGGAAGGCAGGTGACCGTCTGCACACACATTTTCCTGCTGTTCCCATCTTAGTGCTGCTCCACACATACTCTAATCCCTTCTCCTCAAAGCCAGCTAGTGGTTTAGAGCAAAGGCTGCACAAAGGCCCCACTTTAGAAGCGACCTTAGTGGTCCTCTAAGAGAATGACAAGCCCACAGCTTGGCGAACAGTTCCTGACAAACTCCCTTGAGGCTTGGTTTCCATGGAGTACCCAGTGAGTCAGACCCAGAGGACTTGCTCAGACTGGTCCATGGTGCCCTGCCACTGAGTACACCCCAAGAAAGGAAGGTCCCTGCACCCCATGGCCGTGCTTGCTGCCTTGACTGTCTTGCCTTTCCGTTTCCGTCACTGATACTTGTGATTTTATTATTGAGAGTGAGCATATAACAGAACCCAGTGTTAGTCCCTCTGGATTATCACTTCTGCAGCTAACGCAGGACCACCACCCAGGGAGCTGTGTGTTGCCTGAATGGATTTTACAGGAGACAACTGCACACCTAGGTATCGAGCAGTGACTAGACAGTTTTCTTGTTGAGTCTAGCCAAGGTCAGAAAATGTGTGAGTCTGACACAACAGCCAAGATGTTTAATCTTAGTGCTGAATAATCTTTATTTGGAAGTCCTCGCTGTGGAACAGAACAAACAGAATTACATGCACTAGTAAAGCAAAGCATTGACTAAAATAACAAAAAATAGGACAAAATGAAACCTATCATTTAAAACAAAATGCCCGTTGCCAGTTGAACAGTCCAGCTATTTTGCTCTCTCACTTGAGGTGGCCAGACATGGGCAGTAAAAGAAGCCCAGACTCACGAGAGGAAATCATATTCTTCCTTTACTCTTTTCCATTAAATGCCCAAGGTGTTTTTTAAAGGGCCTGTGTTTTCTGAAAAAATAGCAAAATTGTCTGTTCAGGTCAGGAAGTCTCAGATAGGGCTGATTTTGCATCTAGATGAAAATATCAGTATTTGGAGACATTTTGGGATATTCCCATGGTGGGGTGAGGTGGGGGCATGTGTTGTGCACATCCAATGGTTTGAAACCAGAAATACTGCTAAATAACCATAATACCTAAAGATTCCCCCTGGTACAGAACCTAAGATCCACAATGCCTGGAACAGATCCCACAGTCTAGAACCTGAGATCCAGGATGCACAGAACCTGAGATCCTCAATGCCTGGGACAGATCCCACAGTCTAGAACCTGAGATCCAGGATGCACAGAACCTGAGATCCTCAATGCCTGGGACAGATCCCACAGTCTAGAACCTGAGATCCAGGATGCACAGAACCTGAGATCCTCAATGCCTGGGACAGATCCCACAGTCTAGAACCTGTGGTCCACGATGCACAGAACAGTCCATATAGGGCATTGTCATCATCGTTGTTATGGCCACCATCACCATCAGGAACTGGATTCAGATTCTATGCCTTGGGACTGAGTCAGATGTACCATTTCTTTACAGGCACACTGCAGTCACTTAGGTTGTGTCTAACCTAACTTAACAGTACCTGTAGTCATTGTCCTGCCCCCAGTAGAGCTACCTCAGTGGCTTGTGAGCTGCTGTACTCATGAGACCTTCCTAGGCACCCAAGAGAGAGAGGAAAGTCCAAAACTGTCAAAGACACTCAACAGTGTGGCCTGGCCACACTGTCTGACCCCAGCTTATCAGCTGTGACTTCTGCAAAAACATCCTTGACACCTGTTACAGGCAGGTTTTTCCTGCTGGCTGCCACCGGTCCTGCCACCACGGTCCCACCACCACGTGAGCCCCAAATAACACTCAGAGACTCTGTATTTGATACAATCCTGTTGGCCAATGACTATCATTGCTAATGGGCTAGCGCTGTCTTAATTATTAACCCATTTCTACTTATCTAAGTATTTCCATGTGGCTCATCTTATCAGGGAATGGTGGTCGGCGTCTTCCTTCCTCCCGGACTACATCTTGACTCCTC
Source organism: Cricetiscus sungorus (assembly GCA_030556225.1). Lineage (NCBI taxonomy): Eukaryota > Metazoa > Chordata > Mammalia > Rodentia > Cricetidae > Cricetiscus > Cricetiscus sungorus. The sequence goes on along the minus strand of JANBXA010000190.1, from coordinate 25,963,453 downwards.
CCAACTACTTCCTCTTTCCTCCTCCTGGTCTCCTAGCCCCACCTATCTTGTTTCCTATTGGCCACAGTGCTTTATTAATTAACCAGTATGAGAAACATATATACAGAATAACATCTGCCATCAGACACCAGTCTATGCTCTCCAAGCGAGCGTGCCACGACTCTTCCTACTTATTGTTACTTCACTCAAAACCTACCCATTGGCTGCCTGGCCCGAGCTAGACGGCGTATAAATGCAATGACCGTAGAATAACCACATCACCCCTCTGTGATGTCTCCTTACTCTTCAAACAAAAGGATAAATTAATAGATCTTTCAGCTGTTTCTTGAGATAAATATGGAGTGGTTTTCTACATTTACATAACTCCGTTTCTTCTATTAGAGTATAAGGACTGTGATATCCCACTCCTTATTTCTTTCCATGAGCTTCATCATAATTACAATGTAATCAACTCAGGGACTCTGCAGATGTATGTGCTCAATGAATGTCTCAACACCCTAATGAAATGCTTTAAAGGAGACAAACAACAGGCTGTTGTCTGCTCGTTCCAGTGTTTCAAAGACAGCTCTTCTCTCTCTGTCACAGCTCTTCTCCAAGTTTTCTCCATCTACCTGGTTGTTCTAGCTCTCCCCTACTGCGTGCTATAAGCAAATTGTGTGTGTGTGTGTGTGTGTGTGTGTGTATGTATGTATGTATGTATGTATGTATGTATATATAGTGTCTATGTGTGTATGTATTTATGTATATAAATGTATATGTATAGTGTGTGTATACATATGTATTATATATTTTAATCTTTTCTCCCTTCTACATTCCAAATATCAAATACAAGGCCTGGTTAAATTTGAGCATTCCATAAAGAGCTAATTAAACAGAGAAAAGGTGAGTGAACTCCAACCAACACCTTTCAGTACTCAGTGGAAAGCCATGTTTGGCATATATGGGCCCATGGCTGGGTTACACACCCAACTGTTCACCCTCTTCTCTGTAGGCCCATGGCTGGGTTATATACCAAACTGCTCACTGCTCTTCTCTGCAGAGACCTGAACTCCCTCAATCCCCAACTTTACTGTTCATATCTGCTTATGCAAAGTAGGCAGGCATGGCATATGGATCCCAGGTAGAAGTTTAAGACTCAACAGGATGCTACTTCCTCTTGCCCCAGCCAGGATGACCCATAAAGCCTCAAGTCCAGACAATAGTATTCTGAACCTTTGGCTCCAGAGACAGTAATGTAAGTAGAGCCCCTTGGCCTATGGGCATTGCATGGCAAGAGAAGAAATGATCTTTTACATCTTAGGAGTTATGGCTTCTTCAGTAGTCAAGTTTCAAGTAAATTGTCTTAAAGTCATAACGTCTGTACAAATATAGAGACTTGTACAGTGGCCCAGTTATTTCTTGATTGCATTTAAGGCTGACTTCACAAAATGGAACCCATGCCTTACACTATCAGTGAGGCTATGAATCTTGAGACTAGAGAGCTCATGGGGCCTAGGGGAAAACATACTTGTAATTCTTTTGCTAAATACACTTAGCCATAAAACAGCTTCTAATAACATATTACCATATCCACAGACCAGTTCATCACTCGACTCACCTCAGAGAGGATTCTTTGGAGACCTAGAACTGGTCAATGTGGAGAAAATGAGACTTTGGAATGCTTGGCACTACCTGGCCTATCTACATCGCACCCCTCTCCGTAAAGCTCGGGGATCCATGCGGAAGATGGGGAGAAAAGATCATGAGTGGGGGGGATAGATAACTTCAAGAAATAGAGATTTCCAGACACGGTAGAGCAGACGCACGTATAACCTCACCGCAGTGTTCACAGCATGCACAAGACCAGCACAGGCCAAGTGGGACAGAATGCCAGCATGGAGAAGGGCAGGTGGCCACGAAGCCCCACCCTGGCTGAGGAGCTATTGGCATTTGATTGCTGCCAGGAGAGGCAGCAATGTTTTCTTCAATGGCATGACACCTGCTGTACCGCCATACCCCAAGGCAGGTCTCAAGCTCAAGATAGGACTCAACACGAATCGGGCTTGATGGGTGGAGGGGAGAAAAGAGGGCTGTGGGGAGGAGGAGAGGGTGCAGGTGTCTGGATAGATGGAGATAGAGAGGGGCAAGTGGGTCTGGGAGGAATTGAGAGAGGGGTAAATGGGGTCAAAATACTTTGTGTGGAATCCTCAAAAACTAAGAACATTATTTTTAAAACATAACTCATATTGAAAAGCAAATGCTTTAGACCGTCCGTATCATTCGCCGAGAAGGGCGCGCCTTTCTCCGGAAGGCTTCACTGTGTTAGCCGTACTTCCTGAGCTCTTCTTCTGGACCGTTCTCAGAAGCAGAGCAGTAGAACCTCTTAACTCTATGTCTTTGTTATCTGGGGGCAAGTTGATGGATTTGAAGTCAGAGATGACTTGGACAGAAAAAGTAGGTAACTGAACTGTACCCTGCCATGCTGTTTAGAAGGGTCTGAGTACATCTCAGGTCTTCGGCTTTCCTGGAGACCTAACTTTCTCTTAAATCATCACCAAAAGCTGTGTTCTGAGAAGGTTATTGGCTGGTGATTGCCAATAGCAGACCCCAAACCAAGTGTCTAAAGGAAACTTCCCGGTTCCCCCATTCCTGTGGTTAGGGGGCTGCAGCTTGATGGCTTCATGGCTGAATATTCCTCACAGTGTCTGTTAGAGGCTACTTAAGCATAGTATTCTTGGGAAATAAAATACAAACCAAAATCGAAAAACCAAATAAGCAAAAAACAACAGAAACAAAATAACTAAACCTAAAATCTCATTCAAGATTAACCAGAAATGCTAGAATTAAATTTTGTTGGTTATTATAGACTGAACTTTGCGCACACAAAATCATGTTGAAAATCTCACCCCTAATATGACTATAGTTAGAGATAAGGGATCATAACAGCCACCCCGAATTTAATAGGGTTGGGGTCTTAGGAATACCAGAGGTCCTTGACCGTCTACTAGTTGTTGTGCTAAGATTCCACAACCAAGGACACTAAGGGTTGTCACTGCTCATGCTTCTAGATTGGCAGGGAGGCATGGCAGTAAGGGGTAGGTGCGGCCGCCTGAGGAGGGAGCTATGATGTCACATCCTCAGTGCAAGCTTGAAGCAAGGACGGCACAGGAAGCATGGTGAGGCTATAAACACACAGACCCACCCCTGGTGATGTACTTCCTCTAGCAAGTCTACTTCTGGAAGGTTCCGCAGTCTCCACTAACAGCTCCACCAACTGTGACCCACGAGTTCATATATCTCGGGAGGGGAAGGGAGGGGAGGGGAGGGGAAGAGAGGGAAAGAGAGGGGAGGAGAGGAGAGGAAGAGGGAGGGGAGGGGAGGGGCATTTCTCATTTCTCATCCAAGCCACCACACCAGGAGCCACAGAGCACAAACCACATGTGGACACAGCAAGAAGGTAGCTATCTGCAAACCAGGTCAGGGGTTGAAGTGGCGAGAGCTTTGGTGTGCTTGTAGCCTCCAGAATCACCAAGGATGTAATGCCTGGTTTTTAATGCACCCCACGTCTCGGTTTTGTTACGGAAGCCTGGTCAAACCGTTTTGTCCCTCTTTTCATGGCAGATCTCACATATTCCAGGCTGACTTCAGATTTACCGTGTAGCTCAGGATGGCTGTCTTAGTTAGGGTTTCTATTGCTGTGAAAAGACACCATGACCACAGCAACTCACTGGGGCTGGCTTACAGATCAGAGCTTTATTATTGTCAAGGCGGGAAGCATGGTGGCGCGCAGGCAGACACAGTGCTAGATTCAGAGCAGAGAGTTCTACATCTGGGTCGCAGGCAGCAGGAAGGGAGAGTGACACTGGGCCTGGCTTGAGCTTCAGAAACCTGAATACCCAACACTCCCAGTGGCACACTTCCTCCAACAAAGCCATGCCCACTCCAACAAGGCCACACCTCCCAATAGTGCCACTCCCTGAGGATGAGCATTTGAGTCTGTGGGGCCACGCCTGTTCAAACCACCGTGACCTGAATTCCTTCTGGCCCCGCCACACAAGTAGTGGGAACACAGGTGTGAGCCAGCTTGCATTCTGTGTCCAGTGCTGGCAATTGAGCCCAGAGCTTCCAACGTGCCAGGCAAGCACGGGGCCCACCACGCGACATCCCAGCCCTGCAGGTGTGGTCGCCACTGTACATCTTCCTCCTCCGTCCCGTTATCTGCTCACAAGCAGCCAGTAAAGTGCACGGTAGAACCAATGGCTCAGACAAAAAATAATAAATCAACATAATCCCATCTCTGCCACAGGGGTTCAAGAATGGGGCCTATGAGTAAAGCTGACCCAGCAGAAACAGTCTTGGAAGTCTGTAAGACGGCTGACGCTGGTGACGCATTCTTCTGTGGAGAGACACATGAAGATAGAGCACGGGAAATGGATGCGAGTCATCCAGTTTGTCTCTACTCCGAGGCAACCAATGACTGGGTGCCAAAAGACGTATCCTGGCATCAGGGCTCTGGCCTCGGGTCAAGTCAAATCCGAGGCTTGGTATTTACTCCTTGATGATATATTTATGTGAAGCAATACATCCTCATTATTGTTAAAACCAATTGTAACTGCGAGATGTCAAGCTAATAGAGAGGCAAGGCAATAGTCTTATTTTCAGAGAATTGCTCTGCATCCCCCGAGGCTACAGAAATGGGTGCCCTATTCTGGAGTTCTTTTATGGACCCACTCTTTATTAGGGCTAGTGCTGGCCTGGCCTGTTATGGAGATGTAAATGTCCTGTTCTTCAAAGGCAGTGAGTTTTCAACGACTTTGAGTCCTCTGGAGATGGAAGGACAGTCTATTTTAGCAATTTCCATGGGAATGAATAGACGCATACTTCAGCCATTCAAATATTTAAGTAGCTCTTTTGTTGTTCCTTTGAATCCCAACAAGCTGCAGCTGGCTGTTTGTGTCTGTTGGGCCTTTAAGCGGCTTGCTGATTCAGTAGGATCCCATGAATGCATTAATTAGCCTCCTCTCATTTTCCCAGCCCAGGCCCATGAAGAAATGAGCCTTGGCACTTGCAATTGCTGAGAACCATGTGAGTCTGAGGGTACTCAATAAACGAAGGCTTGGAATCGCCTGCCTTCTGATGGGCAGTTTTGTGCTGGCAGCAGCCTGTGTTCTCACAGGCTTGGGCTTGTGTGGCTGCGTGATTAATGTATTGGCTATCGCTACTGGCAGGCAAATGAAACAAGTGTAACGGGGAGAGGGGCTACTAATCAGGTAGGTTAGAAGGAGTAAAGGGACCAGAGACAAGGAAATGCCACGGAAGGCTGGAAAGTGATTTATCATCTTTAATATCTATCACCTGAACCCAATCTTTAGAAGTGCTGAAGGCCTCCGTCTTATGAAGACTTTGACAGGAGACGCTTCTCCCTTAAAACACTAAAGTGAAAGATGCTTCTGGGAGAAATAAAGAACCACAAAAAATGAACTGACTTCGAGAGAAAATAAAAGTGTTTGGCTTAAAATTAAATTTCCACTTGCTTCTTCTTAAATGATTTAGAAACACAGCTTTCGCTGGGAAAGGTTACTCCACCCATCAGACAGGGAGGAAAATCGGAGTCCCCCCCTCAGAAGGGTCAATGTTTTCAAACCTTTTTGAGATTAAGAATATAGGAAAATGTCCTTTTAGATAAGCAAATGCTATGTCAGGTTAACTGCTAGCAGGGTTAGCTCACTCTTCGCTGGGAATCCTGGAGGCTTAGAAGCTCATGTTTCTGCAGTTAAAGACCAGAAATTTTAGAAAATAGAAGGAATAAAATCAGCCACTAAGTTTGAGATTGTACAAAATGAAACATTCTTTCTATTTCTTATTATTTAGTCTTCTTGTGTTGTTTTTGCCAGTCTAAGACATTGTAAATATCATTTTTGGGAATGTTTCCCTCTCTGCATCCATCTCCTTCCGGCCAGTCTGTTGCGGCGGCATCTAATGGTAACTGTTAGTGCCCACTTGGAAAATGCAGGTGTTTACAGCAAATGGGCAGAGAGAAGAGGGGTTCAAACATAGCCAGAAACTTTAGAGAAAAAACACAATGAGGTAGGAATTAGGGGTTTACTTTGTCCTTCATTTCTCTCCAACAAAGCTTCTCTGACTCATGCCAAATATGGGAGAGATCTATAGTGTGATTATTATCATAAAAACTGCCACGGTTAATCTTGACTGTCAATTTAACTGGATTAATAAATAGGTGAGAATTAGTAATGGTCCAGATTATATCCTGACACCTGCGACCTATCAATGGGTCCACCCCTTGACGGCTGCCTTAGTTTGGGTTCTTATTGCTGTGAAGAGACACCATGGCCACGGCAACTCTTATAAAGGAAACATTTGACTGGGGTGGCTCCCTGACAGTCCCAGAGGTTCAGTTCATTATCGTCAGGCGGGGAGCGTGGTGGCCGGCAGGCAGATGTGGTGTTGAAGCTGTTGCTGGCAGCAGGAAGTCGACTGAGACACTGGGCAGTCTCCTGAGCACAGGCAGCCTCAAAGCCCGCCCTCACAGTGACACACACTTCCTCCGGCAAGGCCACACCCGCTCCAACAACAGTGCCGCTCTTGTGAGACTGCGGGGCCACTTTCATTCAGACCACCGCAATGTGTTGCCGATTTGGATCATTACTGGGAGGCGATGAGGGGTAGGAAGCAGAGTCCAGCTGAGAGGAAGCCATGTGTTCAGGAGTGAGCTCTCCTTCTGACCCTTCCTGTTTCTGTTCTCTACTCACAGGAAAGTCTTTGCAGATCTCAGGTTTAACCGTATTATTACAACAACCTGCCCACATCTCTGCGTCCCTGACATGACAAGAAGCTGCTAGGCCTTTATTTTATCCCTATGCTGTTCATGGAAACCAGTGTGTTTACCCAGCCAGCCCCGCCCAACCCTGAAGCCCTGCAGCCTCTGCTGGTGAACCCCACAGCCGTTCTGTCCAGATGGGATTGCATTACACGTAAACCTCCTGTGGGGTTTGAAAGAGAATGGCCCCCAAAGGGAGTGGCACTTGTTAGAGGAAGTGCGTCACTGTGGGGGCGGGCTTTGGTGTCTCATTTTCTCAAGCTTCCTGGGTGAGAGTCAGTTGACTTCCTGTTGCCTCTGAGTAGGACTCTGGGCTCCCCACCACAGCTTCCTGCACATGGCCGTGCTCCCCACCACACCTTCCTGCACATGGCCATGCTCCCCACCATGATGCTAATGGGCTGATCCCCTGAAGCCGAAAGCCAGCCACTCCAACTAAATGTCTTCCTTTATAAGAGCTGCTGCGGTCATGGTACGTCTTCACAGCAATAGAAACATAACTTAGACACCCCTGGAGACCCATTCCCCTGAGCTCCAGCATTCTGCCTTTGAGATTCTCTGGGGAGAGTGCAACCAGCTCTTATAAAGAGAGCACAGCAAACCACCATAACCACTGAGCCAAGCAATGCTCAGAGCAGCAGGTGACCAACCTCTGTCAGGTCGTGGGAGGAAACACGGACACAGAGGCCTCGGAGTGGCCACCCCGCTGCTCTCCAGGATGTTCCCCACACTCTACCGCTCCCCAGAGTCAGCTTTGAAACTGTGGGTTCTAGTCCCCAAGGGCTTCCTCACATGGGAGAGCCCCGTGCCCCATATCCAGGCCAACAAGAGTCAGTCAGTTCTGGGCCTAAGAGCTGCCGTGACATGCAAGACTGGCTGTGCATGAGAACGGACTGGGAGGCGTTCTAGTCACCACACTGGTTTTCCAGAAACAAATTTGTGGGGAAAGGCTAGGCAATTTTGCCTCATGTGTCTATGTTTTGTCTACGGGACACAATATATCTACTCATACAGAAACATGTAGGCGTACGGTTTCCACCCTTGATGGAATGATTCTTACTACACAGGTGTGGGTCATGCTGCCCCCTAGATTCAACACTGGACACTCACTCTTTAATTCACTTACTGGAGATAGAATACTTTAATTAACTCCCTTAATGCAGATGGAGAAAATGGGTAGCAGCTCCCTCCATCCATCAGTGAAACTTACATTTTGTGGCAGAGGCACACAACTGAAGACAGCATCAGTGACAGATCAGGACCATTTCTGGGGGTGGGGTGAGGGCAGGCTTTGAAGATAAGCAAGGTAAGAGGGGACAGGGATGTCAGTGAAGCGGGAGCAAGGACTATGAAGTGAAACGTAGTCAGGGGGCTCTTCCTGGAGAGAGCAGTGTTGCAACAAACTCCTAAAAGAAACGAACACTCCAGAAAGAAGAGACTACAGATGCAAAGGCAGCTGGGACAGCATGTGCACAGGATGAGCTCCACAGTGTGGAACAATCTAGAAACCAAAGCAAAGAAACCTAGACCAGGTTAGTAACCGGGGCCAGCCGACTTTACTGTAGTAAGTGAGGGGGCCTGTGTGACGGTCATGAGACTCAGGTTTCATCACTGAGTGTCCCTTGCTGGATGAGTTAGGGTCATACCTCTTGGGATGACTCCAAGATCTATTACAGCTACACTGAAGGCAGGGTACTCACTGAACATCCATGTAGAACCATGTTTGACACAGACCCCAAGTCCAGAAGTGAGATCCCTGCTGGAGACCAGAGGCTGGCCCAGCTAGCCTGGATATGTCTTCAAAGCCATGTGACTAGATAGATAGCATGTCCCAAAGAAGGAATACAGCTAGGGAGCTCAGGGGCTCTGTCACCAGGGTAGCAAAGAAAGAATGTGAAGGGCTTGACCTAGCGATGCCGTGACCTGGCGATTTGGAGTACCGCTGGGTTTGACTGAGTCTCAGGAGGGAGGGAGGTGGACAGGGTTGGAGTGAGCACAGCATCCCTTTCCAGGCTGTATGAGCCAGGCGAGCTAGTGGGGGTGGGGCTCTCAGGTTGGCACTTCCTGTTTCTAGATGGAGAGGGCGAGTCGGATGAGAAACACCCTGTAAAGACGGGGTTTGATATTTCAAACGAAAGGAGAGGCAACGGCCTGGGAAATGCAGGCAAAGTGGGCAGAATTCAGGGCCCTGCTGCAGGACCGCAAGGGAAGACGGGACTGAGAGGGAAGGCAGGACGGTGGCTACCTGCACATGTGCAGGGCATGCGTGGTGAAGCTAACGGGCCCCCCTTCTTGACACAGCTCTGGCCTTGGAGGCAGCCATGTTTGCCTTTGCATACAGACTCAAGGACAGAATGGGGGAGAGAGTTTAAACAGAAACGTGTGTCAAGATGTTCAACCCTGGGAGTCAAGCGACCATTGGCATCAAATTTGCAGAGGCTTTGCATAGATCGAGACATCAGACCCACGGAGAGGTGGGTGACAGCATGGTCTGGGGTCATTCACAGAACCAAATGAGGATACCGTTCCCATAAAGGGCCAAACTTACCAAGAATGGACTGGGAAATGTTCCTAATCAGCAAGGATGTGCTATTTATCTTCAAAATGCTTCATAAGGAAGTAAAGGCAGCAGACAGAAGGAAGAGGGAACACGGGGGACGTCAGGAGAAGGGGGACTCCCTGGGTATGTGCGCCTTCAGATGAGAGTCCTCAGGTGCCCAGGCCACTATGTGGAAGAAGGCTTCACCTGGCAGGAGTCCGTGGAGCCCACAGTCTCAGACTTTAAACCTCACAAACATTGATCAAGCCGCAATCATGGGCAAAGCTGTGTACCTGACTGCGGGGCTCCTGACTCCGGCTCCGCACAGGACAGCAGACACCAGTAAGGAGTACGGAGCCATTTGAAAGTCAGAGTTCAGATCTGCTCGCATCTGCGGCCTCCAGCGTTTTAGGCTTTTGAAAGCGTGTTTGGCTCTTCTGGTGAGAAACGGTGAGACAACCACCTCAGGGCTTCACTCACGAAAGTTACCGACAGACAGCCATTAGCTTGGCCACCAAACCACAAATGGACAGTAATGAATAATACATGGAACCAGCCCAATTTGCTCCGAATGTGTGTTAATTACTACAGTCATAAGGAGGTGAGGTCATTTATTTTTCAAAGAGTTAATGAAATGGAGTTGTGCCTGTCACCGGAGGTGTTTGTGACCTTCCGTCTCTCTCTCTCCTCCAGACCTTACCCAAGACTTAGCACAGGGCATTATGAGTCCCCCTCTTTCGAGTAAATCAGACCGTTTGTCTCACTATAATTATTTATTAACTGTAAAAGCTTTTCTTTTTTTCTTTTGAGACAGTGTCTTGTAGTCAAGGCTTGCCTCCAATTCTTTCTGTAGCCAAGGATGACCTTGAACCTTCTGACCCTCCTACTTCCTTCTTCCATGTAAATTATCAAAATTGGTACAAACAAAACATACTGCATAAGAAGAAAAGTATGTAAACAAATACATTCAACTGGCTTGTACTTTTTTTCATTAAACATGTAACAAATATTCTTACATAATATATGTACCTGCTTTGGGTAGAAAACTTGAATATGTAGAAAGTAGGGAAAAATTTAAATTATCTATGATCTCATGTCCCATATTCACTAATATTCTGATCGTGCAATTTTTAGTGTGTAAAAATGTTTGGAATCATAGTGCACAGTGACTAAATGCTGAATACAGTTTCCTGTTGCACGTGGCTTACTGAACATTGCATTCTGGGGACGTTCTTTAGCCTCAGCATCCTGCGTCTACTCTCTGGTTTTCCTGAGTATGGGGATCTTACATTTCACTTTGTGAGAGTGACGGCCTTACTCAGGTAGCTTTCTGTCTGGCCACTTTCCTATATCTTTTGAGTGCTTTCTTTTGTTATTTTGTTATTGTTGTTTTGTTTTGTTTCTTTTTTTAACTGTTGTTTTCCTGTTTGGGGTAAAATGTTTTGCCCTTACATTATTTAACATCATTACCAACATATGGGAGAAGTATGTAGTACTGCATTTTTATTTGCCATATAAGGTTATAGAATCATCAGATTCACTATTGAGCTCTGGAATTTGTTATATATATGTATATATATATACATGCATATACATATACATATATATATATATACACACACATATACACATATATGTATTTGTATATACACACAATCAAATGTATACATACACACATATATACATATACATATACATATACATATACATATACATATACATATACATATACATATACATATACATATACATCTACGTCTGTATCTATGTGAGATGCCATGCCCTCCCTCTGTTCCAGTTTTGTCATTGTGGCTATGACAAAGCACTGAAGCAAAAGCAACCTGGAGAGGGCGGGTTGATTTGGGCTACAGGTTCTGATCACAGTCCGCCATGGGTAGGAGGCAGAGCAGAACTTACTAGGAGCCTGGAAGCAGGAAGAGAGGTAGAGACCGGAGAGGAACACTGCTCACTGCTTGCTTACGTGGCTTGCACAGCCTCAGCTTTCTTACACAGCCCAGGACCACCTGCCTACGGAGAGCACTGCTGATAGTGGGTGCCCCCTCCTACATCAATGTACAATTAGAAAATGCCCACGTGCATGCCAACCTAAAGGAGCCAGTTCCCAGGTGAGGGTCCTTCTTCCCAGGTGTGTCACTCTGACAGCCACAACTAACCATCAGAGCCTCTTCTAACCAAGTCACGCCTTGTCCTGTCAGAGCAAGCACAGATCATGATGTTGCAGGAATTCTTGTGTGGCTTCACATTTTAGTCACCGGGAAGAGTAGTGACAACCGTTCACATTGGCCACAGCACTTTTGTCACACAAAGGAGGAATTCTGCTGTCATCAGTCCACCAATTTTTATATAAATTGATTTAACCTTTACCAACATGTAATCCAAATAGAGACAGCCAATGCAATTTTCCTCTGTGCCTTGGTGGTGGATTCTTCGTGTCATGGAGCTGTTGTGTCATTGTTAGGCTAGTGCTCTGGTACTGGACTCTTGGGGCATCACAGTGGCATGGTTGTTCTGCCATCGCTAGTCTGGACAAGGGGCTATTGGGGCTTCATCAGAAGCCCCCCTCCCTATCTGACAAGCGAGGAGACCTCCCTGCCCAGCATCAATGCAGGCATTGAAGGAAAGCCTGCTAGCTCAGGCACATCGCCTGCACGTGCAAACGGCCCCAGACAGAGCCGGTTACTCCTATTCGTATGTACTGAACTGATCGCATAGGAGATGGGCCCTGTGTGTGATCCACGCCCTGGCAGCATTAGGATGTAGATCCCAGGCGGCCCAACATTAGAGTTATGGGATGGCTCCAGTAACCTACTCGGGGTTTGAGTCACAGCCTTTGTGCCCGGCACCCAGAGGAAGCTTTGAACAGGCCTCATAAGTTCTCTCAGGAGCTTTATCATCTCTAAAGGACTATTACGAGAAAGAGCACCCCAACACATTCCAAGGGTTTGAGGAACAAAGCATAGTTCTGAACGACATATGATAACACTAGAACATTCTAGAACGCCGTAACAGGAAGCATGGTTCTATAAGACATGAGATAACACAAGATCGTTCCAGGAAGTCATAACAGGGAACATAGCTCTGTATGACATGAGACAATAATAGATCATTCTAGGAAGCCGTAATAGGGAGCATGGTCCTATATGACAGGAGATAGCACTAGATCGTTCTAGAAAGTCATAGCACTGTGCTCTTGTGCCATCTAATAGAGTAATAAACATGTCACCTCAATTAGAAGAGTCCCTTGAGGCCCTTCTGCTCATCACGTTCTGCTCACTGCCACTCATGGGCTCCAAGTACCTGCGGGCTCTCGATAATCACAGCTTTTAATGGAGTGCAATCCAAGCACACCTCCATCCATCCGCTTTGACCCAGGCTCTCCCCTTTTCAGATAAACACATCACCATGCACAATCATTTTCTAAGAACCCGTGTCATGCGTGCGGGCAGGGCAGAGCATAGCAAAGGCCAGCCCAGTGTGCACTTGCCTTTCTGTACATCTGGAAGGGATTTTCAGCTCCATATTAGAATCTGAAAGTAACTGTACTATTAATAAAATGTTCAAAATGCGTGAGCACATTTGAACAGTTTTATTTCCAGCATAAGGCTAACTGAAAACGTTTTGGCAAAGAACAGATCTATGGCATTTGCTCAAGCGGCAAGGAGCTGCACTTCCCCAGACGCTGCTCGAAGGAGGCTGGCGATGCCTGGGCAGAGGCACCGAGTCCAACCCATCCTACCCTGCAAGCACAATAGCCTCCTGGTGATCCAGAGGCGTTTCATCTTGTATTACACATTACACACTTGTATTACATATTACATTAGATTGGGAATCTGGCATCCCAGGGAAGAGAGAGCAACCGCTTCAAGCAGGCGACGCTTACATGGCTTACATACTCTTTATTTTCAAAGTTATCCCCACACATGTGATTTCAGAATACTGTCCCACAACCTGGCTGCTCTGGGTCAGCCTTACCCTGCCGTGACCCACATGGCTACCTGGAGCACTAACTTAAAAACTCAGCTGTCCACTTTCACAGTATGATCCTTACTGAGTAGCTGGCAGAGACAGCTTTAATTTTCTGACAATCCAATGGGCCATCTTTGGATTTCTGTAGGTGGTAGTTGTTATGTCTATCTGAATCTCACAGCAGCAGATTTGAGAAAACTTATTGAAGGGTACTGGTGTCTGAGAGCCACACCTTCCTTTCATGCAGAGAAACCCTTTCTCCAAAAATTAGTAGTGTCTGTCTGCCAGCCAGGGCCGTGTGCCTGGAAGAATGCAGCTGAGTATGTACGGTCTCACAGCACAACATCAGGGTGTATAGGCACTGAACACATCTTCCAGAATATTGCTAATGACCGTAGGGTGGCGAAGGTGTCATGCACATGGCCAGGCGCTCAATAGTTACTGATTATTAATGGTGACTACATTTGCTTTTATTACATGTTTTAATTCGTTCATTACTTGGTTGTTTTTGTAGTATGGGTATGTGCATGCCAGGGCACCAATGTGGAGGTCAAAGGACAAGTTTCAAGAGTTGGTTTTCTCCTTCTTCCGTGTGGGCTCTGGGGTGGTCATCAGGCTTGGCGGTAAATACATTTACCCTTTGAACTATCTTACAAGACCCCCAAATAGCTCCATGAGAAAGGGTATGTAGGTTCATTCAAGCTTGTGTAAACACGTGTATATGTGTGTGCTTGTCTATATGGTGTGCTTGTATGTGTATGTGTATATGTGTGTTTGCATGTACGTGTTCATGTGTGTGTGAACATATATGTGTGCATTTGCATATATATGTTCATGTGTGTATATTTGCTTGTGAGTACATATGTGTGTGTGCTTGTGCATGTGTGTATATATGTGTATTGTATGCATGTGCACACCCATATATGTATATGTATATGCTGTGTGTGTACATGTGTAAGTGTATGCTTGTGTGTGTTTGTGTGTATGTGTGTGTGTATACCTGTGTGTGCACCTTAATTGCATGCATGAGTGCACTGACCTTCTATAGACATTATTGTCTATAGTATCTTTTATTGCTATCTTCCTTTCTCTCTCCCCCCTTCTTCCTTTTTTTTTCTTCTATATTCTCACACATAGCATTGAAAGTACTGGTTTAATTTTAGCAAATGTTACTTTTCTCAAGCGTGCCTGTAAACCGTTACCAGGTGAGATATTTAACTGTCCTGATGACAAGATCCTACCTCAGATATCCCTGATTTCTTTGTTTAACGTGGGCTCCAGGAATAGCACTCTTAAATTTTTTCTTGAGACAATTCTGGTGGTTGCTGCACAGGGAGAGGGTCCTCAAAGTTCAGTTTGCAACAGAATTGTGTGGGAAGCTACAAACTTGCAGGTTCTTGACCCCCAACCTGTCCCCACCACTGTGCGAGGCTCCAGACCTGTTCCTGTGACTAAGGGGTCTAAGACACCAGGAGCATGTCTGGAGAACGCAGATGCTGCTTCAGGCTCCCTCCTACTCTGAAGCAGTGCGAAGGAGAAGTCACCTCTCAGCTTAGCAGTTACACGTTTACACTTCTGATTCCGGCAGGGGTGGCCTCTCTGTTCATGTCACCCACCTCGGTCCCTTAGACGTCTTCAGTGAGAGCCATCTTACTCTGAAGAGCATCGTTTCTCTTGTGAGCCCACTGTAGGGATGCAGGTCTGTTCAAGCTGTTCCCCAGTCCCCGGACCTGCCTAAAATGCCTGCCTTCGTTCTGTGGGCCCAGTTCACGTGTGATCACTAATGCAGTTCACCAAGGCCTCTGCTTATTAACAGCCAGTGAGAATCACTCTTGGGTCACATGAGGGGACAAGAGCCTTGGGGTTCACTGGATGCTGTCATCTTCCTAACGTTCATCCGTGTCCTCCTCACCTTCATCCATCTTTCCACTACTAAAACAACTGTATCCTCTGGAAACTGTGACATAGGTGACACCTCCTTAGAAGTCTGTCTTACTTTCACCTGGGAATCTGAGACTCATAAGACTTCATGCAACACTTGCCTGTGCTGACCACCTATCCTCTGTCACCCTTCAAACCTGGGCTGGGTAGTTCCCTCATGTGTAGTATCGGAGCCCTGAGACCGAGGAGGCTGTGTCCTAGAGCCCAAGCATCTACCCGAGCTCTGCTGTGACACTTCTGGGCTTTAAGACCACTGACGGACTCAGCCGCCTCTCTTACATCACAGGGGTGACTGTCAGCCTCACAGCGCGCTCTGTGAGAATGACTGACAGAAGCTGTCATATGCAGAGCTCCCAGAGTGCAGCCTGTATGAGGTAAGTGACTGTCTCAGACAGCCTCCAACATGACATACCCTGGCAGAAGAGACACATTGTTCTGTCATATTCAGGGGTGAACCCACAGACACGCACAGACACACATATCCATACACCGAGATATTCACGCACAGAGAAACATGCACAGACACAGATATGCACACACAGAGAAACATACCCAGAGGCACACAGACACATGCAAAGACACATACTACAGACAAACTTAGACACACATAGACATACACACAGACAGAACTCACACAGACACACAGGCATGTCTGTGCCCCACACGCACACATACACACATGTCTAGAAGATAGCATGTAATTACTAGGGACATGGACTGGAAGCTGCAACAGCATGGTGGAGTCCTAAATTGGGCATTCTTGTTCTCCTCTGGCCTGAATGTGAATTGGTCAGGGTTTCTGGGAAGGGAATGACTAATATGTTACAAGGGTCTTAAAATATTAAAGCCTCCTGACCCAAAAATGTTGTCTCCAGAAATCAATCCAGAGGAGAACAAGCGAGGGGCGTGGACAAGAGTTCATGCAGACAGTGTCCATTAAGGTGTTAGCTTTAACTGTCAAAATCTGAAGATGATTACACATACTGTGCCTTATTTACAGGACAAAATATTGTGGAGCATGAACACTTTTATTTACTTATAAGAAATGCTAATTCCATAAAGAAATTCTTAGGGATAATTTGTACATTTATAACAGAGACTTTATATGAAACGTTATTTCAAGCATGTAGCAACTATGGGCAAAGGAAATGTTAAAGAAATAAGTAGAGATGTTTCTGTAATGACAGAGTCATAGAGAAATTTTACTCCTTTCCTGACAATTTATATACGTTTAAAAAAACACAGTGAAAGTATAACTTTAACAAATTCTGAAAGCAGTAAATTCATAATATGAGCATCAGAATTAATTGTCATTGAAAGCTCCTTCCCTTTGTAAGAACCGAGGAAAGTCTCACGTTAGATTATTCCCGCTTGACAGAGGGGATGGGCATATTTCCTCAATCTGTCTTCTTTGATGAAAACAAATCACACACACACACACACACACACACACACACACACACACAGACAGACACACACACACACACACAAACACTCAAACACGTATTCACACACTTTAACAGCAGTCTCACAGACACACACGCTCGCTCACACACACTCATACCCTCACACACGCACACTTGCAAACACTCACACACTACACATGCATACAAACACACACACTCACACACTTTCACAGTCTCACATACTCACACTCTCTCACACACACAAACACACTTGCATACACTCACACACTCATGTGTACTCATGTACATACTCTCACAATATACACACTTGCCACTTGCATGCAAACACCCAGCTTAGAAGCATGATGAGGAGACTGTCAGGGGAATTTGATGACAGCTCCTGAGTGCTACCTTGAGAAGGGTCCCTCCTACTTCTAACCAGTGTTATTGAAGCTTGCATCTTATAGACTCACTGAAACCCCACCCAGCTTACAATGGCATGGATGATGCAGAAGCTACATGTTCTGCAACGGAACTTGCTGTGTGAAGGTGACCAAGAAGGGAGGAATTCTGGGAGAAGCCTTTCCCCTCGGGTGCATTAAAAGCAACATGGCGGAGGTATGAAAGCATCGCAGAGCATGTCCAAACCCACTCTGATGGCCAGTCAAACTGTGAGGATCCTACAGCCAGTACAATCTCACAGATAGAACTTCTCACCTAGCTGGGGCATGAGTGTCCACTGCAGGGCAGGATGGATGAGCCTCAAGTATACTCATCCTGGGGCTCAGAAGTTTCACCCTTGATGTGAGGTATGTCTGTGTGTTACATTCCTGTGTGCGCGCAAGTGCGAGTTTCTGCCCCGTGTGTGTGTGTGTGTGTGTGTGTGTGTGTGTGTGTGTGTGTGTGTGTGTGTGTGTGTGTTTCTTTTGCTATAACTGTCTACTTAATTTTGTGAGACAGTCTCTCACCGAACCTGGAACTTGCTGATGCCACCATCCCTGCTCCTAGTGCTGAGGTGACAGGCATGCACCCTAAGCCCAACTTCTAGTTCATATGCTGGAGGTGCCGGTCAGTAGTTTACGCTGAACATCTCCCCAGCCCTGTCCCAGATGTTTCGAAAGGTGCATTCCCAAGAATTATCACCCCCATCCTCATGCCCCCCCCCCCCCGCTGACAGAGGAGAAGCGAAACATGATCAAATCTAGTGAGGGAAAAGACCTCTGCTATCTCTCCTGGAAAGTCAGCAGCAATCCAGGAGTCCCCAGACAAAAGAAAAATATGGTGGTTGGTAAAGAGTAGTAAGTGACCCCATCCATCAAACACAGATGTAAGTGCATCCCTGTGCAGTCCCAGAAGGCATCTGGTAGACCTACCATCTATCTTGGATGTCAGGGAAGAGCACACCGGACTGAAATGTGTCCCATCACAGCTTCCTTCGCACATGGCCTGGTGGCCAGCGGCTACCCTTCATGTGCGTGAGTGGAGCATCACCTCCCATGAGGCCACCAGGAAGGACATTATCAAGTCAGAGCCTCAGAAGAGCTTTCAGTGAAATAACTGCCTTAGCTGTCTCTCTTAGAGAAGCAAAGCCACTCCAAAGTGCAGCCTCCCTAAGGGCAGAGCACTGTCTCTACTCTTGAAAACCAAAAGAGACGATCTGACACTAAATATGCTCTGTTTAACCTTGTTTAAAAAAAACGAAAATCAAACGAAACTACTCTTCACGTGGCCTGCTGGCATTAAAACCCAGGATAGTTTGCGTAACAATACATGTGTTTCACTTCTCTTTAAAAAGAAAAAGGCAATCTTACATAGGGGATCACATTCTACCGGCAAAACCCATCGAGTCTGCTCCAACCCCCGCTTTAGGCAAGGCCTGCCCTTCCACATCAGTCAACAACACCATGACTGACAGGTCACAGAGCTGCGAAGTCTGCTGCCTTTTGCATCTGCCTGTGCACTGAATCGTATTTCACCAATTAAAACAAACAAGCGAGCATTTTTCATTTGAATTTCTTGGAGAAATAAAATAATATTCAATTGCACGTGGGTGACGGCTTTCGGTGTTAATGAGTCCATTTAAGATCTTTTAGGAATAGATAAAAAGGTTCATCTCCAGGTAAGAGTTTTATCTGCAGCCTGGCTCTCCCTAAAGGCAAGCAGAATTAGGGAGAGAAAAAAAAGCATATTTATGGAAATTCAAACATTTCCCTGTCATGAGAATAAATCCAAAAAGATAAATTTTTAGCTGCAACATAAAATGAAGTTATAGCGCTTTGACAAACGATATTCTTTGTTGCCATGACAACGGAGCCTGCTAAAGGTGTGCGTCGAGAGGCCTGCCCATAAATCAGTTGTCTTAGGAAGGGGTTAAAGCAAACATTTCTAGACTATTCCCCAGAGATAGTGCCAAAAATGTAATTATAGACATTTGTATCAGTCTACCATATAGCATGACAGCTCCAATTTTACAAAATGTTAATTAAAAAATCTATTAAATCTATGCCCCTTGGAGAGAAATTAATATCACACCTAAGGTTGGGAGTCAACGCAGCTCGGTGGCTGTGAAAATTGGGCTGGTGGAGTCAGAAAACGGGCACTAATCTATCAGTAGGGATGATGACTAATAAGATACCGAGTCCCCAAAGAAGAAAAGGCTGAAGAGAAACTCATGATGCTTAAAGGTAACACGGCCAAGTCATCAAAGAGTTAAGGATGGAGATGTGGAGAAAAAGCTGGAAGGCTGAAGTTAGCACACCAAACCAGAAAGAAAAACCATTGGTGATGTAGTGGCACCTTGTGAGAACACAGGGCCAGCTCCTCCTCTGCCTTAATAGGTCACACCTGCACGTGAAGCCACGCCCAAAGGGTGTGGCCACTACTACAAGCTCACTGGCAAGGCAGGATGCCACTACACTCAGTGGCTTCAAATGAGGACAGGAAAAAAGAAAATGAGAATTAGCTTGACACTCAGACACTAGGGAACTAGTTTTGAAGGCTGAGATTGTGACATTCCACCCCAAGGTCACAGGCAGGTTGCCTGCAGGCCACTCCTGCCAGGTCTGTAGCTTCCTTTTCCAAATGTGAGTTGTCCATCAACATGTGAAAAATCACATTTCATGGAAAACTCCACCACTTCTCTTTGAAATCCGGGTGATGCTAGAAGCAATTGGCCTGGATTTCACACAGCCGGAGCCGGAGCTGAAGTCTGACAGTGCAGCTCCACGCGGACAGGATTGCCTTGGTATGAGAGAGCAGCAGTCATCACCCTTGCTGGAGGGCCGCCCTGCCTGTTCCGTCACCGCCTGCCCTCTGAAGCCATTTTCTCAGTGTGTCCTGCTTCAGTATGAGGCGGGGCACCTGTGTTACCTCAGCATGCGTGTTTACAGAAGGCACTCTGATGGCCGCATGTGTAGGCCATGAGGAAAGTGACAGTTCCCTGACAGTCTTCAAAGACTGCTAAGTTTAGCCCCTAAAACTGAAGTTCCTTTCTGGTTTATCCTTGCCATCCACGCTAGAGCTGTGACGTCGTGTCAGGTAATCTCCCAAAGCTTTCTGATACCTGGAATGACATAAGGGCTCCTGGTCTGATGGTCTCCAGCACGGGAAGCCATTCAGGAATGGTGTGTGGTGCGTTGACACTGGTCCCCAGAAAGATCTTTACCTGTGGGGGCTGTGATGGTGACCCATCCAGAAGAAACTTACTCCAAAATCGTCCCTAATCCCAACAACAAATCATCCCTGAAAGAGGAGAGAACAGAGTCCCAGAAAAGAAGGCACAAGGACAGCAGACAGCAGAGTGATGGTGTCTACAAGCCTAGGAATGCCAGCGACTGCCAGCAATGACCAAAGCCCTACACCTTGGAAGATGCCAACACCACCGACACCTCAATTTCAGCTTCTGACCTCCACAGCGGAGAAAGAAGTTCCCTAAGCAGTGTCACCAGAGTGTCACCGAGTGTTCCTGTGGTCCCGAGTGACCAGTTCGAAGCTATTCCTACCCCATACTGGAGAAGTTTCCCCAAGGAAACATTGCTTGGGCTCTTCTTCAGGTAGACTTGACTTCACTTGAGTTCCTAAAACTTAAGGCATGGTTGGCTCTCGCCCGAGAAACCGTGTTTTCACTTAGGCCCTTCCAGCTTCAGGTCTCACGCAGCCTCAGCCACACCTGTTCCCACCGTGAACCACCGTGACCCCTTAAAGTGTCGCCTGTGCTTCGCCTACTTCATTTGGAACCCAGGACAGGATGGAGCAAGATGTGCTTCCGAGCCCTTCAGCCGCACGAATCAGCTGCCGAGGACCCGGCTCCGTGTGCCGCGTGACGCTCAGACAGGCGCAGTGCTTGTCCCGTAGAGACGAGGGTTCCCTCTGTGTGAGCAGCGCCGGCAGCTCCTGGGAGGCCGTGGGAATCGAGCTGACCATCAAGGCTTTGCCACCACCCACCCACGGCAGCTGCCTTCAGACCCTGCCAGGACGCTCATCAGACCATTTCCCGTGTCATCCTCCAGCTCCCCAACAGCACAGACACTTGTCACCTTGCTCTACAGAAAAGAAATCAGACATGGAGAAGCAAGGAAGGCCAGAGCTTTCCTGACTGGATGACGGGACGCTGCCTGAGAAACCTGTGAGGTAGACAGGAAGGAGCGTCAAGCCTGTCTGAGTGTGCAGAAGACACGGATACGGTGGGCCTGGGCAGGCGCTACACTGGGAGCGAAAACGCGGCCCAGGAGGGAATGCCCGTTTGAAGCCCTTGGACTTGGGGCTGAAGAGATGGCTGGCTCTGCGGTTGAGAGCACGGGCTGCCCTTGCAGAGGACCGAGCTCATGCCCCGGCACCCACAGTGACTCACAGCCGTCTATAGCCCCACTGCCAGGGGCTCCGATGCCCTCTTCTGACCTCCACGGGCACCAGGCACACACATGGCACACAGACACGTAGAAAGAAAGCATGTCCATTCCCTAAAGCAACATCCATGTTCTTGGAGTTGATTGAGTTCAAGTCTCTGAGCCAAGGACATGTTAATGCTCAGGTCTGCACTAGGGCCCCCTTTATGGGACGTGGGGCTGTGTGAACGCCAAGGAGAAGGAGCCAGGAGGTGAGTTTCAGCCTCCAATGCAGGGGTTTGGAGGTGGAGAGGTCTGAAGACGTGAGTTCAGGGAGGGAGAGCATGCCGTCCTGGCTAACCCAGGAGCATGGATTAGCAGAAAGCAGAGCACCCGCAGTATGGGTGCAGTGGTTAAAGCCAGTTCTCTGGGCCTCCGAGACCCAGGTGGCAGACTGCACTGCAGACCTCAGGGGGACTTCCTCCCGTACAGAGGTAGAGAGGTTGGCAACCAGAAGGCGCTAGCATACTGGGAAACCCCGGTACAAGGTGTGGGAAATGCTGGTCTCCATAGCCAGCTGGCTTCCTCTGGCAACACCACAAGCTCAGCTCTGGGAGGGGACACAGCAAAGGGGAAACGTGCTCGGATCACAGATGTGACATTCCAGGCACAGCCACTGAGAGCAGGGAGTTGTCACGAGCTTTGGGAAGGCGACACAAAAGGATACAACATACTAAATGCCAGCCTGGGCTACATGAGATCCCTTCTAAGCAGGAAAACTAAGATACTGCAGAAGACAGCCAACACTGGGGCCAGCCTAGTCTACATGAGGTCCCTTGTGAAAAGGAAAATAAAGACACTGGAGAAGACACTTACAAACCCTGGTGACAAATTCAGACTTCGTGGTGTGTTATTATCCTGGGGGCTTTGGATTTAATCCCTGTTAATTATTTCTGCGTTGTGTGCCTGCCCGTGGCCAGAGCCCACTTGTGTGTCTTCTCTGCCCCCAGGCAGGAGAGCTGGCATCTGCCCGTTGCAAATTCCAGCCACTGTCAGACAAGCACACAGACAGGAGAACTCTCCCTGGCTCAGGAAAGTGACTGTCATTTGACACAGCCTGTCTCTGCCCTGGTTCCCTGTCTTTCCCAGGCATGTGACTTCCTGCCTCAGCGTCAGCATCCAGGTCCACCAGGACACAGCTCCATCCACTCAAGGCTGCAGAGGAGGCAGCGAGCCTGAAGGAACAGGCCTACTGTCCAGCAAGGTCACAACAACCATGACTTGGCATAAAGATGGTTTTGTTTGGCTGCTGGGGATTTAAAAAAAAAAAAAAAAAAAAAAAACCAATGCCACAGGCCTTGCCAACAGTTAGAAACTGGGAAATCTCACACAAAATCCCAGATCTCACTTCAAGTTGAAAAACCGAATTTATTTCCCCCAAGCCTGTATTCCTATTCAGAAATTAGAACTTAGGCTGGAATGTTCTGCCCTGTGCACTGAACCAGTGTGCACTGAACCGGTCCTTACCAGCCATCTACATATGCTCAGGGTCCTTCCACGTCTTGGAAACTCCTTGAATCTACAGCCAACATTCTAGCACATTCTAGAAAACATTCAGTCTCACTTATAGACTCTGGACAAGTCCCCATTTCTATTAAACAATCCACCGGCAAGCAGGGCAGAGTTATTGTCCAAGAAGATGCATTCATCGCTCTGTTTCTCTCCACCTCTGCCACCCTCCTGGCAAGGTGTTCATGTTCACCTTCATAGACGCTCCGTGAAAAAGTAGGAGTCAAGAGTAAGGGCGAGTGCAAGAGGAAACTTGTTTGACAAGGAACACGAAATGAAAGAAAATCGCTGTGGCTTTAGCATGGAGGTAAGGAAAACAGAAACAGGTCCCGGAGCGCTAGCTGTTTAGGGTTATTATAAACGGAAGGGTGGCTAAAGCTCGGAACTGCGTCTTAAACATCTCAAACTGCTGACTTTCCCAGACAGCGTGTGTGGCGAAGAATGCTTCAGCAGAAGACCCACTGGATGAGGCAGTGGGCCACCGAAGGGAGCAGAGGGTCCTGGTGCGCTGGGACCCAGCAGTCCAGCACGGACGGACAAGTGTGCTTTGGGACAGACGGTGGGAGAAGCAGTTAACCGCTCACCTGTGCGGTGGAGCGCAGATGTGTCGGCATCTTCAGCAGAAAGCCTCTGTGAGGGCAGTCCTCACAGGCCCCAGTAACGGAGCCCGCCTGACTAGAGCCTGGCAGCCACACCCTGCCGTCCTCCCTCCTCTGCAGCCACACCCTGCCATCCTCCCTCCTCTGCACAGGCTGAGATTTCCCCAGGCCACTTTAAACCAGTAACTAAGACTGACAGGAAAGACATGGAAGTCTCATCCCGGGAAATGCGAAAGTCCTCAGGTGACTCTTTTGGAGCCCAAAACTCCAACAGCCCTGGAAACACTGCCTTAGTGAATGGACACCCCACAGCTCATCCTGTTCCCCTTTCTGCCATGCTCTGAAGGGCTTTCCCAGTGTGCAGTCTGGGCCTTTGCAGATTTCCTTGGCTTCCCATTCTCCTGCTCCCTGGAGGTTCTCCTGGCGAAAAGCTAAACAGATCCAACTGCATATTGATGTCAGAGAAGACACATTTTGCCTTTGGAAAGTGCTCGTCATCAAGCCATGGGTAGTGGCTTATGCTGGTAATTCCTGCTTGTTTCAGAGAAGGCAGGTAGATTGCTGTGAGCTGCAGTAATCCTGGGATACAGAGGAAGACAGGAGGAGGAGGAGGAGGAGGAGGAAGAGGAGCAGGAGGAGGAGGAGCAGGAGCAGGAGAAGAGGAAGAGGAGGGGGAGGAGAAGGAGGAGGAGCAGGAGGAGGAGGAGCAGGAGGAGAGGAAGAGGAGGAGGAGAAGGAGGAGGAGCAGGAGGAGAGGAAGAGGAGCAGGAGGAGGAGGAGCAGGAGCAGGAGAAGAGGAAGAGGAGGAGGAGAAGGAGGAGGAGGAGGAGCAGGAGCAGGAGGAGGAGGAGCAGGAGGAGGAGGAGGAGGAGCAGGAGCAGGAGAAGAGGAAGAGGAGGGGGAGGAGAAGGAGGAGGAGCAGGAGGAGAGGAAGAAGAAGAAAAGAAGAAGAAGAAGAAGAAGAAGAAGAAGAAGAAGAAGAAGAAGAAGAAGAAGAAGAAGAAGAGGAAGAGGAAGAAGAAGAAAAAGAAGAAGAAAAAGAAGAAGGAAAAGAAGAAGAAGGAGGAGGAGGAGGAGGAAGAGGAGGAGGAGGAAGAGGAGGAGGAGAAGGAGGAGGAGGAGGAGGAAAAGAAGGAGGAGGCAAGAGATGCCTGTTGTGTGTTCTTGGCAAGTCTGGCTGCCCCGCTCTATCACAGAGGCCCCTGCTTCAGCATCCTTACTGGAGTCCAAAGAGACAAACTCTCCTAAAGTGAACGAGTGGGCCTCACAGAACTGAGGATGGGTTACGGGGGAGAAAAGGAGACAGGAAAAGAAGGGCGAGACAAAGAGGAGAAGAAGATAACCCCTTAGTTGTTCCTCCACTTGGATAATTTTCTGAGAGAATGGGACTGGGGGTGGGTATCGCCTGTTCATGCTGCTAGAAAGCTGTCTGAGAGGCCGGTGTCTTCTGCCTTCAAGCTGGTGTGCAGGAGTAGGGTGGATAGTCCTGGGGACTTCCGGTCAGCACGTGCTTTGCGACCACAGTGAAGGCTGTAGAGTAATCGTCACCTTTGTCTCAGTCCACCACATTGCCAGCCTTTCGTTTGGTTGAGTGACACAAAAAGCAAAGTGGGTTTCCTGCATGAAATATATCTCATACCAAAGCAAAGTGGGTTTCCTGCATGAAATATCTCATACCAAGGCAAGGGAGAATGCAGAGATCAGCTCTCGCCTCTCTCTCCTCTCTTTCCTCTCTCTCCTCTCTCTCTGTCCCTTCTCTCCCCTCTCTCCCCTCTCTCTCCTCTCTCCCCTCTCTCTCCTCTCTCTCTGTCCCTTCTCTCCCCTCTCTCCCCTCCCTCGCCTCTCTCCCCTCTCTCCCCTCTCTCCCCTCTCTCCTCTCTCTCTGTCCCTTCTCTCCCTTCTCTCTCCTCTCTCCCCTCTCTCCCCTCTCTCCCCTCTCTCCCCTCTCTCCCCTCTCTCTCCTCTCTCTCTTCTCTCTCTGTCTCTGTCTCTCTCTGTCTTTCTGATTAACATTAAAATGAGTATTCATGCTGGTTATTTCATAACGCACATCAAGATAGAAAAGGAGACAGAATCAGCAGCATCATTTATAAGCCCTGGGAAGTGGAAGTTTCCAAGCTGCCATAAATAAGGACAGGAGTGTTTGCCAAGCCAGAGGGCTTGCCAAATTTGAAATCCACTCAATCCTTACATTTTGGAACCCAGAACAGAACACCAACCTTGTGGGATTTATATTTTTTTTTTTTCTCAGCAAAACTTCTTGCTATTTTTAAGAAAGTAAAAACAAAACGTAAAAAAAAAAAAACAAAAAACCCACGGAAGGTTTTTAATTTGTTAACCATCTGGGATCATAGTGGGTAGTGAGTACCGTGGACATGATTAAGTGGAATGGTCTATGCACTGGTATTAAATCCAACTTAGTCAAAGAAGACTGAAAGTATGCAAGATGTACACACATGCGTGTGTGAGTGTGTGCATGTGTGTGCTCCTGTGCTCTCACTGGAGTTGAAGATAGGAAGAGAGTGAGAGAAAGAGTAGATCAAATCATTTCTTAAGAAACAGAAGAGTGTGTTGGGTAGAGCGGAAAGGGTAGAGGTCTTCACATCAGTTTATATAGAGTTGAATGAATTCTAGCTACCAAATGATGTGCAGAGGTCTAAGTTTTCTGGGAGCAGGGGCAAAGCAGAGCTCCTTGGGCAGGCAGTCTAATTCCTGGGCCCTAAACAAGTTCCTTAGCATCATGAGTTGTTTTTCTCATAAGTAAATTATGGAAACAAAAGAATCGGATTATAAACATCCCACACACAATTGCTCATGAGAACAAGGGTGACATCTTTTTGGTGTGTGCTGGCCTCATCCACAGCCTAGCTTAGTGTCTCACAGGCATTTAACACGGCAAAGCACCATAGGCCTTGAATGGACCTGATGTAGCAATCAGGTGAAGAATTCAGCATGTGTTCTAGCTATAGTTCTGTTGGGGGAAACAATCTCACCCTTCCTGCTTTAATGAAAAGATTCAGACACTGGGTGGAGAGGTGTGCCTGAGTTAAAGGGACAAGGGACAATGAAGAGGCACTGAGAATGGTGACAGGGAAAAGCCTTTACCACCTGTAGCGATGGCTGAGCATTAGAGGGCTCGAGCCCTGTGAAGGACAAAGCATCGAAGCAGCCACCACAGGCCTCTGTTTCTCCTGGTACAACGGGTCTTACGCACACAGAATGTACCAGGCATGTCCATCCATCCTTCTCTACGCAGACGTACTGACGTCCCTACCGGTCAGATGCTGGGAGACCAACACACGGTGTGGAATTCAGCAAGGCACTCAATCACATGACTGGGGACAGACGAGAGAGAGGTGATGGGATTCCCCCCAATCAAGGACCCTGACATGAGTTCTGGAGTCTTGCAAAGTCTGCAGCATCTTAAGAGGCTGTGTCCTGGTCTCCATCTAGAGGTGGAATGGTGCTTACTCCCCGAGACCAGGGCGTTGGCTGGTGCTGTGCAAACTCACCTGAGGCTGACTTCCACTCTTCACCCCAAACAGCACAGCCTACATGTTTATTTAACAGTGATTAAGGGCTGATTGCAGTTTGATGACGATTATTAAAAAGAGATAGAAGGATGGAAAATAAACACAGGAGCTGTTTCTCCTTCCCTCCTTGGAAACAGCATAAAAATATCAGAAGGAAGGAAAAACTTACTACTCATTAGTCTGTGGTTGGGCCGAGCTTTTAATTCAGTAAACACAAGCTCTGAGATCTCTGTGGCATGTGAGATGCACTTGACCAAATGACTGGAAAATTAGCATATGCCCTTGGCAGTCTCTCCCAATCTCTGGCTGCCAGAGGGAGGGTGGGGGAGTCATGTGACCGCACACTGGGCGGCTGCTCTGATTCGGCAGCTCAGGCATTTTGTACCACTTTGCTCCACCGCTGTCTGGATCCTGTCCACGGAGGTGGCTGACTGAATGTGCCCCTTATCATCCCTCCGCACCACACCCCCAGCCCCACTGAGGTGGTTTCCCTTGGGGAATCAGTGAAAACGACTCGAGGGAGATGGGAAGGGATGAAAAACCATGAGCAAATGCACTCCATGACCGCCAACAACAGATCCACTGTCGGTAGCAATGCGCGTTCTGGGTTCCCATGAAGTAATTCGCGGTGAAAGTTCTTCACGCTGTAAAGGGGTAAACGGTAAAAAGCAAGTGTGTGCCACCTCTACCAGCAGGCCACATACTCACACACGGGGAGCTGCAAGGGCTCTTCGGTGGCACACACGCCTAAGGACTTCATGAGACTGAGCGCAGATGCCTTCTCAGGGACTGCTTAACCTGACAATTCACCTTTGTCAACAATGGTCTCTGCCCAACTGCCAGGGCCTGAACAGGTGACCTCTGACTATGGGAACCATAATGTTTGAATAAGCTCTGCAGTGCTGTTAGGAGACGCAGGAAGCGTGGGGACTATTGCTCCGCACGTTTTTGCAAAATCAATACCCTTTAACTATCTTCACCATCCTTTAAATCCTGTATAGATCCCCTGTTTTAATTGTAAGGTAAAATTACCTCAAGATAAACACTTCTCAAAATGGTGATGATACTCTCTTCTGGATGATGGTCGTAGGCTCAAATTAGCCCAAGATGCAACCACAGAAATCTTATGTTTGGCCTGTGGAAGGGAAGGTCTGATGAGACATAACGGAGACATAGGGACACAAAGTGCAGGTAGACTGGACAGCACATTTCTGGTTGTGTCCTTCGGTCACACCATCCTCACAGTCTCCTCATTGGTTGACAGGACACTGCGCGTCCCCTTGCTGGACAGAACACCAAAGTCTTTCGTGAAGAATTTTAAAGTTTTTGTGGAAAAAGCCCACAAAACTTCCACATGTACTCTGTATCAGATACATCTTAACCAATATAAATGGAAATAATACAAGAATCATAAGCCATGCATCTCATATGTGTAACTCTTATTGATGGAGACTTTAAAAGCCCTTCCCTAGCTATGACTTGTTCCAGAGTCCATAGTAGGTGGGATCCCCCAAAATTCTAGGTGACTTTCCCATTCCGTCCCCCAACACCTTCATCTCTGAAAACCACCAGAGACACAGGGATGGGGATGTGTGTTTGGGGGCAGGAGACAGGGAATGATCTACAGAGAACACAGGACACATGGAGATGAATTATAAAACTTTATTGGCTTGTTAAAGAAATGGATGAATCCAGCAAGTACATTTATAGTCTAGCCACATTGTTAAAACAGCACTTAAAAGCAAAATCTTTTTTTAAAAATGAGAAGCATTGTTTACAGGAAATGTGGAAAAGAACCTTGAAAACCCAGAATATTATAGGGGAAAAAAACAGGCATGAAAATGAGTCATAGGCTGCCTCTGGATTCCAGCACATGGATTGGAACCTGATAGGGGTGAAACTCAGGGACGGACAAGCATCTCTTGCTGCTTCATGTTTGTAAGACAGTTCGTGAATGCATTAGCTAAATTAAATTGGGGCTAGAGACTCTGGTTCTTTTCTTTGCCTCTTATGCATTTCCCGCCAAGAAAACCACGACTTGAAATACAGGCAGTGGTTTGTTAGGTAAGGCTAAGGACTGCGTTAGCATCACTGGCTGCCCTGAAATGTGAGTCCGATTAAATACAGAGTGAACGATCTTATGTCATGTCCCAAGAGCTAGGTGGTCCCTTTGTCCCCCAAAACCAGAATAAGGAAATGGCTATACACTGGGAAATTGTCATGTAACTTTCTGGGCTGGACATTGTGTCAACCTAATTTAAGCCTGGCCGTGCTCATCCCAAAGCAATGCGTCTTCGGGGAAGCCCTCAGCGGCCCCAGGAGTCCTCAGGTAAATTTGACAGATTGCCAAGTACTGAGGGTACAGGGATGAGGCAGGATGTTCTGAATGGCAACTCCTGTACCAGACTCCCCGGAGCCAGATCTTCTGAGCGGCTCCATCCCCGAGCTCTGCCTTTGTAAGCACAATGGCTGGTAGAGCCCACACAGCTGGAGGCAGCCACCTCCAAGCCCCACGTTGTGTGGAACCATTCCCCTTCAACAGAGCCCTCCCCGGGAATCTAGAGTCTAAACCAAACAAGATGAAGTGAGTTTCAATTGGAGTGTGAGAGAATGAGAGCAACACAAAGGGAGGAATTCCAGACAGCAAAGCAGGTGGAGGTGTGAATCACCCCCACAGAGACAAGAGTGAGCTTGAGAGTCGGGTTTGGGGGGGAGGTGAGTGTGTTATAATTATGCAAAGCAGCCAACAGGGCCAGAAAACATTCTCGGTTTATCATGGAGACGGTTAGTTTGGGGGGGTGGGGAGGAGTAGCAGGAGCAAGCAGGTGCCCTGGGCCCTGTCCCTCTGGCGCTCAGCACTCCCTGAAACTGCCTTCCAGCCACACTACAGGGTCCCCAGTCACTTTCCCTGCAGACTCGTGCAAGCATGGTCTCTGAAGACAGACTGCAAGACCCTAGCTATTCTGAGCTCAGTTCTGCACCCAGAAGAATGAGGAGGCCAAGGCACAATGTGTCCTTGATCCTTGCCGTGGGGTGGGGCTGAGGCGGGGAGGCGGAAGGGAGAATCCAGGTAGAGTCGCTGAACTTACTGTCTCTGACGTGAGCTTATGGCTCCTGCCCTTCTCCAGCCTACGAATGCATGTTGGTTGTTGTCATACCTAAAGCCGATTGTGATGTAGGTAGGTGTTTCTTCCTCCATCTCAGCTGCCTAGGGCCCTCAGAGACCCCATCCATGGTGGGGAACAAACTGTGGGACCATTATCTCTTTGAGACAATGCACCTCTTTCCTAGTTACCAGGAGCCATATAAAGTCCACTAAGGGTACCGTGAAGATGGAGTATGAACTCTCCCATCTCAATTTGCTCCCTTGAGAGGTCATGAGCCTGGAGAGAAGGGACTTGTGTCTGGTAAAGCAGAGGGAGGGGCTTAATTGGATGCCTGTGCACTTGGAGGATGGTGAGAAGTCACTGCCATGAGAACAGCCCAGAGAGGTGACAGGCTTGAGGTCTCAGCTGGGTGGCAGTCACAGGGTGACAGACAGATGCACATCTCTGGGCTGCTGAGTCCTTGTCACAACTTGCTTCAGGCAGCTGTCAGTGGTGGGCAGGGAGAAGATGAGTGTTCAGGGTAAGATAGACGGAAACGGTGAGGAACAATGGTTCCGTCTAAGACAGAACAAAGTGGCAGCCCACAGGCAGGCTTTGTTGGCCTACATAATGTTTTAAAAATAACTGAGCCAACTTTTTAAAAATAGCGATGTTTCACATAAAATCCAGGTTTCACATCTTCCTTGAAGAATGGGAAGACTCGGAAACTTGGGTCTTGCTCCCTGGGACATGGTTGGCTGGGCTGGGTGACAGCTGCCCCTAGGGCAGGCAGGGGCTGGCTTACCTAGAGCCCTGTGAACATATAGCAGACTTTCCTGGCATTGCAATGTCTAATTCCTGTCAGAGAACCACAGACCTAATTCCAGCAAAAATGTCCCTTCTCTTGTCCTAGTGCTGTAAAAATAAAACACACACCATTGTGAATCTCCAAAGAGCAGATTTCCAGGGGACCAAATGGGAAAAAAAAAAAAGCCAAGGATGAAAGGAAATGTATAGAAAAGAAAAGCTGTGTTGCTGATGGCAGTCTTTGAGGCATAAAAAGGGGACATGAAGAACACAGGAACCATACAAAACAATTCCCAATGCCTGTTGCTTCCGTTAGTCCCTGGAGATGCCAAGCGATCTTTGAGATTTTAAATCGTCTTATCTGTCCACTTCCTTACATCTTAAAAAAAAATTACCCTGCATTCCTTCCTCCCCACTGCTCACTGAAATGATTGCCACTTGTTTCTTTCTGGTCTGAGACACTTACAAAGTAATCTTTAAATAAACCAACACCCTCTTATGGCTCCATGGAATAACCTAACCGTTTAAGGGGGTTTTATTGTTGTTGTTTTGTTTTGTTTTTTGGGTTTTGGTGGCTTAGGTGCCAAATGGCCCATATTTAAGAGTGTTTGTCACACAGAGGCCCTGTCTGGCTGACAGTTTGAATTTCATTTTCCTTGTAATGGTCAAGATCTCTGCTATTAGCTGACCTCTTTGTAAGTTAACACCTCTGGGAAAGACAAATCTTAGTCATGATAGGAGCTGTCACTCAGCAAGCTGCATGATGGGAATTTGCAGGACACTGAGCCCTCCCTGTGCTGAGACCCAGCATGGCACCTGGAGACAAAGCCTGTGGGATCTTGTGGAAGCGACTGGCCCTCTCCAGACACAGGCACAGACGGCCAAAGCAAATACTGTAATCCACAGATTCGCAAAAGGCTTGAGTCCAGCAACACAGTAGTATAAAATACCACAGTATTGCCTTACGTCAAGTGGGGGCTAAATGGGTTCTGGTTTATTAAGATTAATGTCGGGCTCACAGAAGGTTCCAAACAGTCTCCAAACATGCTGGGGCTGTTACAAGAAAGACCTGTGAATCCTTAAAGATAAACCACGTTTCTAAAGGGGGACGTTAATGAGTTTCCACTTAGCTCTGCTCTGCATGTGATAGAGCTGACTGCGGGCTTTTAAAGGAAATGTCCAGGCCTGGCTCTGGCTCTGGAGGGGACCTAAAAAGAAAGGAATGTGGAGGGAGAGGACAAAGCTGCTGCCTGGTGCAGATAGGACAGAACCCACCAGGCCACTGTGGGAAAGAAAGAGGAGCGGGGAGGTCAGATTAAAGTGGGCACAGTTGGGGGCAGCAGTGGTAGGTAGGAGGCTGCCCTCTTGGTGGCCTTGGTTGAGAAAAGTCACTTTAAAGCACTCATTCATTAGTAACCTGCAGCCACTCTGCTGCTGGGGTCAGGACCAGCTTTCCAGGCTGTGAAAACGCAGCAGTCGGGCAGCATGCTCCTGGGGGACTGTCCTTAGACCAAGCTCTCCTGCTGACAGGGGGCCAGCCCTTCCTTTGCAGGCCTATTCACACTAGAAAATCTGCAGCTCTGTAA
This sequence comes from Cricetiscus sungorus, assembly GCA_030556225.1. Classification (NCBI taxonomy): domain Eukaryota; kingdom Metazoa; phylum Chordata; class Mammalia; order Rodentia; family Cricetidae; genus Cricetiscus; species Cricetiscus sungorus. The sequence goes on along the minus strand of JANBXA010000190.1, from coordinate 25,930,760 downwards.
TGCACACAGCATGCGATGTGAGGCCTTCTCGCTAGGCAAGCTTCTAAAAGGCAGGTGGTGCACAGAGGCGACGAGAAGGGTCAAGGTTATAATTCCCTTTGTGCATATTCTACTATTAGTTATCCACAGACCATGCTCAACCTGAATTCATACCCCTGGCCACACAGCGGCTGCTGCTGCTTTATACCGGCCAGGGACCTTCGAAGCAACCCTTATTAGCATTATGTGCTCTGACACCTAAGCTAGAAATTTGGATCTTTGCTGCCAGCAAAACAAAGAACCTTTTGATGATACCTCGAAGTCCCCAAAGCAATAGCTTATGCATCCCTTAACTCATTTAGTCATGGAAGTCAGTAAGCATTAGAGAAGAGAAAATGTTGCTGCAATAGGTGTACATGTGAATTAGACTTTTAGTGTGCACTTAGACCTAGCGATGACTTTAGATAGATGATAGATAGATAGATGATAGATATATAGATGATAGATAGATAGATAATTGATAGGTAGATAGATACATAGATAGATGATAGATAGATAATAGATAGATAGATGGATAGATAGATGCATAGTTTTTAAATTTGCAAATCACCTTTAATAAACAGATGCAATGAATTCAGCACATTTCAGGATAGTCAAATGGCACACCTTTCAGAAGACAGGTGTGATCCAATGAGGTCTCACTCGGCTTCTATATTTGAACTATTGTAAGAGCAGACGGTGAATCTAAGTGCCCTCTTCCACTGCTTCTTAGCTGCCTGAGGCCTGCCTCTGCCTTGGTGGTCCCCAGTCACAGCTTACGACAAGCAGGCCGCAGACATCCTCGGAGAATAGCCCATTTCCACCAGACACCCCCAAATAAGCAGCGCTTCCAAGAGCTCAGCTTAGAGGGCATCAAGCATGCACCACAGCCCTCCTTTGCCTTTTCCTTACTTCTGCTACCCATCCAGTGGGATCTTATGAAACAAAACAAAACCTAAAAGAAACACAAAATGAAACGTAAGTCATGCTCAAAAGAAAATCAACAGAAATACACATGCAAACACAATCACTTTAAAAAGAACATAATACACCAAAATAAAACACAATGTAGAATACGTTTTCAAATGCAAGGCAATGCACACAAATAACACAAACTGTGATAATATGGGCATCACATTATTGATCAACTTAGTTTTAAACTCCAAACCAATTTAAATGATACATAGGATGTGGGAAAGCCATGCAAAAGGTTTCTGCACACAGATCCACCCACCCGAACACAATATAAACAACCCGGGGAATTCACAGGTATATTCTTATGAGGGCAATTGGATTCAGCAAGAAGTATCCATTTAAACCCCGGTTCTTGTCCCTAATCTCATCAAACTATTTCAAACTAACTGACTCATTACTTGATAACTGAGCCAAAACCTGATTGGCAACACAACGATCTACATATTTTTCTCAGGAACTCTAATGCCACCTAAATTTAAGTATTCATCGTATTATATGTGTGATATACATATTAACGTAATGTCCATTATAAAACATATATATAGCATTGGCGCATACAGAACAATGTGTATTATATATGAACATACGACAGAAGATCCATAGATATATGTATATGTTATATATGCCAGACATTATTATCTAATAGGGAGCAATTACTGAACACACAAGAAAACAAAACTCTATGTTAGCTCATACAAGGTAAGGAAGGTGGAGTCCCTTGACTCCAAATCCCCCATTGCCCCACAGATGGGAAGTAACTGTGTACATTGTTTATGCCGGTGCCCTCTGTGCTGGGCCTCCCTTCTAAACACTGTGCTGCAGTTATCCTTTGAGTTTTCCAACCAGGCCAAGAAGACAGGCTGTGCTATCATGCCCGCTTACTGGTGAGGAAATTGATAGTTAAGCAATGTGCCCAAGGCCCTACAGCATCCTGCGGCTGCAGCTCCAACCGAGCCCAGGAAGGAAGTTCCTTACACCCCACGTGAGAAAGAGACAATGGCATAGATTCTCTCTGAATGTGGCTGTGGGAACCCAGCAGGAGTGTCCAGAGTTCTAATAAATTATGTTATTTTCATAAATCCTCATCAGATTCCCAAGAGGCACAGTAGATGGCAGCTCGCTAGAGCCCCACAAGATGTTTGCAAGCTCATCATGACCTGACAGAAGCCTCCAGCACCCCCATCCTGCTCTAGCAGGTATCTGGTCAGTCCAGTGCCGGCCAGCTGCCTCCAGGACAGTAATTACCACCTCAGTGTGCAGCACTGGTTACAAGAGTGCTTGTTTTCTGTGGCATTCATTGTCCCTGCCCTTCTTGTAGGGAAAGAGCTGAGTACCGGCATCAGGTGTCCCCTGCAACCCAGAGAAGTTAGGGAGTAGTCTGGGATGATAGTTAGCGCCCTTTCCTATCATACTCCAGTTTTTTCCCTACTGGTTTTGCCTCCAGGCAAACACTAATGAAGCTCAGTTAAGTGTGAACTATGGCCCAGAGCTTGAGCAGGCCAAATTGGCAAGCCAACTCCTCAGTTACTCCTGCAAGTCTGAAGAGGGAACATCTTGAATTCCTTCCCTCTGAAACAACAGGATTAATATAAGGATGTCAGGCTTGCCAACAAAAACAGGAGAAACTGGATGGTGGAAACAGAAGACTTTATCCCCAAATAAAAAAGGTTGTTGATTCAATGTACTCATTCTCCCAAACATTCAATGAGGGAGGGCGTTCGATTAAAAAAAAAAAAAAATAGCACGGGCATGAGTGTAGTCTTTCCTTTCTGTGCATTTATGACATAGAAAGCAAAACATTTGCCAACACCAGAGTGCCTGCCACAAGAGCCAATCCACCTTTCCTTTGCTTCTATTTGTCATTTTACTGAGTGAGCACCTCTGTGCTCATGGACTGTCACCATTAGAGATTAGAAGTTACTCCTCTAGAGTAACCTCTATTCACGGCCATTTGCTCAGACCTCAGTCGCCTCTGTCCCTCACTGCTGACCCTTAAGCACCTTCTGTAGTCTGCTGCTTGCCTTTGGGGGATGTTCTGCACACACACACACACACACACACACACACACACACACACACACACACACAATCAGAACTCAACTCCATACTCCCATGAAGTAAAAGTGACGTGAATACCAGCCTGCTGTAATAATGAGCCACGGGCAGAGCCTCGGGCACTGGTTTCCATCGCCCCACACTCCCAATATGCAGGTCAGTCTCCCTTTCTCTCATGTACTGTTGACAGACTGAAGAGATTCTACCAAATATTGCAAAATATTTGGTTTCACGTAGAGTTGATCTTCATAAGGAAACGTGCCTTCCTTCCTAAGGACTGAAAGAGGTCCTTAGAAAGAGGTCCAGGGTGCCCATGAGACGCCCCTGACCTCTACCCTCTCACGTTAAAAAGCAAAAACTCAAGAAAGGGATCTCAGGGTGATATGAAACAATAGCTGATTATTTTATCCCAGTGAGGGGAAAGTTTTAGACCACAGCAAATGGCTGAACATCTTGTGGGTTTAGCAGCCAAACGAGCTGTCTAGCTTGTGAGCCCGAAATATAGATATTTTGACAACGTGGCATTCTGAAGCATTTGCAGTATTCCCATGGTGCATGGTGATGACCATGAAATCAGCCCCTCCACCAAAAACAACTCCGAGGAAACTTTGTCAGCGCGTGTAGACTAGCAACGCTCAACAGGGTGAGAGCAAAGCGTCCGCCACTGAGAAGTAAGGGCACAGCTGGAAGCAGCGAAACAGACAAGGCAGACAGACCCTAGCATCCAAACTCTGCAGTCCGCTGACGTAGAATCTGCCCCTTGACCTCATCAGAAGGAAGGGCTGGAGAAGGCCTCGGAAGGCCAGCGAAGCACACTGCTCTTCTGCCATCCGCTCACAACCCAGATAGATATAGTCACAGCCAAGCGTGCACACGTGTTCCTCCTCTTACTCAGAAGCAATCAGCCATAGAATGGCAAGGATCTGCGGTACATTTAAATCAACTGCAATTTATCCAGCGCAAAAAGGAAAGATGCTGAGTCCAGGGGAAGCAGAGGGAATGGAAGAAAGCTCCAGCTGCCACCTCTAACGCACATCTCACCACAGCCGTCACTGAGGGAGTTTAAGCAGAAAACCACCAGCTTGGGCATCTGTGAATGTGGTGACACTTTGGTGGCAGTGTGGTGTGTGGGACCCCCAGGGTGCGGTCACCTGCACTGAATGGTAAAACCGGTGCTTCGTGCGTGCACATTTAGAAAACATTTACTAAGTAAAGTCAAACAAGAAGCGCCCGTGTGTTTATAGTATCGGTGCCTAGAATCCGGAAGCTCGGAAGCTGTCCGTCACAGAGTCAGCTCTGTGGTACCAGTGCTCAGCATGCAGACCTTAAACACTGTTCAAATCTGGCATTTGTGGAACACAGTATCTATGGGTTACAGCCATAACTATTGCCCATCTACCTTTCCCACGCTACACAGGCAAGTAAGTCATTTGGCCACATGGTGGGAGTGGGTGTCCCACAACACCTATGAGGAGGGAGCTGAAATCCAAACAGAGAAGCTCTAGATTACTGAACCATCTTTTTATAAAGGCACCAAGAAATTTCCCTGTATACACGTGGGCCTTCGTGCCTTCTCTGAGCTCAACCCAGAAGGTGCTTAAATAATAGTAGATGCCATCTACTATAATAGAGCTTCCCCCAAGCTCTTCCAGATGCCTCAACTATGCTTTGTGCTTTGCACAGACACTTCTCCGAGTTCACCCACGTCTTAACTCTGTGAGCTGTGCCTTTTTGGACCTCTGACGCCCTGTATTTGCTTTGTTTTGACTTGCCCACATGCCAGGCTCCCGCCTAGAGAAGGGCAGAGAAAGAGAAGCTACAGACCTCCCGCTGCTATGTCACACAAGAGGGTGGACGCTCTGCGATCCAGGACAGTGCTGTGTGACCTTCGAGCTGCACTCAACTGCACACCCGGGCAGGGAAGGACGGCTGAGCTACAGAGCACGTTCTACTGTCCCTCTTGGTTGTCACGGCTTGAAAGGAAATGGCCCCCAAAGGGCCATCAGGAGGGGCGGCCTTGTTAAAGGAAGTATGTCCCCGTGGGGGTGGACCTTGAGTCCTCTGTGCTCAAGTCTCCCTCCTTGCGGCTTTCAGTTTGGCTTCCTGTCGCCAGCCAAGATGTAGCACCCTCAACTTCATCACCAGAGCAGCCTGCAAGCAGACATGTTCCCTGCCACGATGAAAGCGGACTGAGCTTCTGAAGCCGCAAGTGAGCTAGCTACTCCCATTAAATGTTTTCTTTGTAGGAGTTGCCACGGTGTCTCTTCACAGCAATAAAAACCCCAACTAAGATACCTGGGTTCTTTCTTTCCTTCTCAGACACCTGACACAAAATTCTCATGGTTCAGAAGGCATCGAAGCCTCGGGGCTGGGCACATGAACACCCACTGGGCATCACATTTTAAACTCCCAAGGAGAGTACGCCGGCCTTGGTTTATTCTAATCCCCACACTGACCGGTATGGCTGTGTGGGAGAGAGGCAGAGGAAAGGAACTGCTGTCCACTTTCCAGCTTGAGATTAAAAAAAAAATCGAGTGACCCATGACTGAGGGCTCTCAGCAGGGAAGAAGTCTGGTTTGAGTATGTAAAATTAAGTGAAGTTATGAAAATTAAAGTAAGAAACAGAAAGTTCTTGGCAAAGCAAGACTGCACAAGGAAAGCCAAATCGGTTGCACAACTCAAACCCTAAGGAGACTGTGGCCTCATCAGAAGGGCGTCCTGACAAGTGTCCAAGCATACAGCAAAATTTCATAAAGGACGGAGACAGCTACTGTCACCCTTATCCACCGAGTCACCCCAAAGTACCTGAAGTGGGAAAGAAAAGAGTAAGAGAGGATGGGCCCTCAAAAGGCTCCCTGCTGGCCAAACAAAGATGCTGAGGTCAGCCCCGCCTTCTGTGGTGCATGAATACCCTTCCCAGCTCCAACGCACACATAAGATGTCCTCCTGCATCCCCGGCACGCAGGTTCCCAGACGCCTGTGAGTACAGACGCCCTCTAACACTGCAACCTGCACGAAACAGTGTACTATTCACAGATCTCCTATGCCACTGCCCTGCGTGCTTTAGAGCATCTCTAAATAGCTGACGATACCAATACGACATGAAGACACACAAACTGTAGCTTCGCTATGCTTTTGAGAGAACAATGACAAAAAGGCCATCTGTATTTTGTACAAACTTACCCTTCCTCCCAGAAGGATTACTGATCCACAGATGGGGCACAGGGATCCAGCGGTTGGTGCAGCAAGCTGTCACCAGAGCTTTTGTGTCACACTCGGGCTGGTGCATTACTATAGACCGTGAAGCTAAACAGGATGGGCGCCGGTCCTCACACCCAGTGAGAATGCAGCAAAATCTATACGCTCCACACACATGCGTGAAGTTGTTTGGCGCTGCCCACTTGTGTCTACAGCTATGGCGCACAGGCCACAGTGGATCTAGGAAGGAACCTCCAGAAAAGCAAGCAAAAGAAGAATGTGTGTGTGTGTGGGGGGGGCCAGCGTCAGTCTGAGGACCACAACGGTTGCTGTGGGGGGATGAAAATCAGGAGACGGAGGGAGAGAGGGGGAGGAGGGAACAACCTATTGATCGCCGTTGGCGCAGGTACAGAGGCCAAACACAAGCAAACTGTGGGGCCGCATCCTAAGCACAAGAATACAAACCCAGGTCCCAGCTCAGACTGACCTCAAGAAGGGGAGGATGAGCGGAACTGAGGTTCTCACTCGCTTTGGGCGCCAAATAGCGACTTCTGGGCCTGGGAATATCGGCCAACCGGGAACTTTTGTGGGGGTCATGTGATGGGGGATGCCTTTCTGTATATATGTTTCTCTTATTGGTTTATGAATGAAACACTGTTTGGCTAATGAGACGGGAAGATAGGTGGGTCTAGGGGAGGAGGAGAATTCTGGGAAAGATAGGCAGATGGAGCCAGACACAGGGTTTCGATGCTGCTAAGGAGTAATACCATGCCCATGCCGGGGCATTACCAGGTAAGCCACAGCCTTGTGGCAATACATAGATTGATATAAATGGGTTAATAATTAAGACAGAGCTAGCTAAATACAAAGCTCTGGCCACCATCCAATGGTTTATAATTAATGTAGGTCTCTGTGTATTCATTTGGGACCAGGCAGCCGGGACAAAGAACCTTTCGCAACACGCTCAGCCCTCACAAGAAAGGACACTAGCCATGCACTTCCTAGGGTCCCGGACCAGAGCAGGGACACTGATGTGCTTCCTTGGCTGTGGGCACCTGTTGGGATTGTGGAGGGATGAGAGCTTCAACAGTTCTTTCTGGCTGTTGGTGTGGCTGAGCGCAGAGTCAGAGTACATGAGAAAATGGAGAGCTTCTGCAGCCACGCACACCCTTTGCCTCTGGCACCCTCCTCAGAGCAGATACCGGTAGGATGCCCAACATCTTAGCCATCACCCAGCTAGAACAAGAACTGAAGTGTGCTTCTCCACCCCAGGGCTCACCAGGGCTGTCACAGCTCATGTGACCCTCTATGTGTACCTGAAGAAGTTTAGGATGAAATGATCTGATGACCGGCCTGTGCCTTGTCCTCTACTGGGACTTAACAACTACCTGTGAAGAGAGACTGAGCATCCCAGGTGAACCCAGGGAGGTATAGACAGCCTCAGCCCCATGGCTATCCCTTACTCCAGCAAGGTATGGAAGGACAGAACCCTGCACTCATCCTCCGTTCGGACTATCCACTCATTTGTACCAGTGAGAATCAGATTGGTGCTCTGTAGGCATTTCTCTCGGGAGGAAGCCTCGGGATTCTGTCTAAAGCCAGTCACTAGACATGTTCCATTTTGCATAGTGGGTGGCCCATTTATGAAGCCTCATTAAACACACCAGTAGGAAACCCAGAGTGGGACATGAACCCATAGCTGTAGCCCTACATTCAGACCAGCGGAGCCATGGGACTCGTATCCTGGCTTAAAGCTGTTGTTCAGAAGTCCCTGCAGCTTGGGACACTTCTCAAAGAGCTCATTTGGAAGGGCTTGGAAGGAGTCCTTTATGCCACGCCATGCCAGCACAGGCTCCTTACACTGGACACTGGGCAGCCTCAGTTGTTTCACAGGACAGCATCCCCCTCTGAAAGACAGGGCACGTTCTCCGCTCCCCTATTCCTCCGTGCTAGAACACAGGGTACTTCCTAAGTCTTGGGCGCCATTACTATGTGGAGAAGACTATGGTTATTATGAAGCATACATTACACTACACACGTGCACGTGTGCATGTGCGTGCAAACACACACACACACTCATACATACATTAATACACAAATATACATGTGATGGGAGATGTTATTCTGTAAATATGTTTCTCATACTGGTTAATGAATAAAGCACTGTGCACTGTGGCCAGTGGGAAAGCAAGATAGGTGTGGCTAGGAGACAAGGAGGAAAGAGGAAGTAGTTAGGAGGAGTCAACATGTAGAGCCTGGAGAAAGCAAGATGCCAGCCCTCTGCGCTCGGATAAGATGACCACATGGAAATCTTAGATAAGTAGAAATGGGTTAATAATTAAGACAGAGCTAGCCCATAAACAAACAGGATTGTATCAAATACAGAGTCTCAGCGTGTTATTTGGGGCTGGCACAGCTGTGGGACCAGACCGGCGGAGGCGGGCTGGCAGAAAACAGACACGCTACACATGTACATACAGACATAAGCACCATGTATATACACACAAACCCAAATACACATATACATACATACAAACACACACACATACTTAAATACACACATACATACACATGAACACACACATATTATCATGTGTGTCTGTGATGTGTGTGAGTGTTTGTAGAGTCCGTTTTCATCTTCTCCCTTCACACGGGCTCTGGGAGTTGAACTCAGGTCATCAGGCTTGCCTGAAAACACTGATGGGCTGAGCTTCCCTGTGTGTCTTGAGAGTCACAGCCGCCAATGCCCAGTGCAGGCTTCCGTGTCGGGAGAAGCTGGTGTGTGACTGTTAATATTCTGAAAGAGACAAAGGCTTGTAGACTTCTAATTCCCCTATTATGTCGGCTGCAGGGGAAGGGAGAGGCGGGGTTCCTTGAGGGTGTCACCCCAGATCAGTCGACTGTGCTCCACGTCTGTGAGGACATGGGCATCACAGGCTGAGCTAAATGGGTTATAAAAGTCAAAGAAAGCTGCCATGAAGTTGGAAAGGGGGTGGGGGTGAAGGAGGAGCTGGGGAGGAATCGTGTGGATGTGATGGAAACACACTGAACGCATGTGTGAAATTCTCCAAGAATTAATAAAAGCACCAATTAAAACAGAGCTGGGCATGGTGGCACACCACACTTGGGAGCAGGCGGGTCTCTGTGAGGCCACTCAGGGCTACGTAATGAGAGCACTCTACAGTGCAGCAGAGGCTCCAGAGATGTCTCAGCAATTAAGAGCACTGGCTTTTCTTGCTGAGGACCCAGGTTCAATTCCCAGTACTCACATAGTGTCTCAACACCACTTGTAACCCCAGTTCCAAGGGACCCAACATCCTCTTCTGGCCCCTAAGTGAAATAAGCACACACAGCACACAGACACACATACAGGCAAAAGCACATACAATAAAAATAAATGTACAACTCTAAAGAGGAGGGACCTTAGTGAAAGATAGGTCTATGCTACACTAATCATGCATATTTTTTAAAAAAATAATAATAACGTTCAGGAAGACAAACCGCCAGCCTGGAATTCACAGATGGCCTTGACTTATTCTTCAGAGAGGTCATAAATGTGAACACCACTTCAGGTGACTGGCGATGTCTTTAACGCCTACACTACGTCTTCACAAATGCTGGGCTCTTCCTGTCCAGGGGCATCATGGGTATTTCTCTTTTGTTTCCCTTCCTGGGTTGCCCACGCCTCTGTTACTGTGTGTGTATTTCTGTGTGCCTGTCTCCCAGCTCCATACAAATGGGACCTCTCATCCCGACCGCACTCTCTATCCTCTGGGGCCTGGGAGAGCTGGGAGTCATATGATAACTGAATGGGGGTCATGGCCCATTTGGATTTTTCCTTAAAGATCAGCTGCATCATCTACTTTATTTATTGCACGTTATTCTCGGACACAAGAGTGGGAGGAAGACCTTGCTGGTGTCCCCATTCTACAGATGAAAACTGAGACCTCAAGATGACTGCAGTCATAGTTTGCTTGATTTAATTGCTTGTGCTCTCACTGGCACAGCAATAAACCACACCTCACAGGACGGTAAGCAGAACACCTAGATGTCTGGAAATATTTGCACATAATTCAGCTTATCATTTAAGCCCGATTTTTTTTTTCTTGAGCGTCTTTCCTAAGACAAATGCCTCTGTTAAGTCACCAAAAAAAGCACAGCGTGGAGAACCAAAGGGACCTGCACAGGGATGAGCGTGGGCTCGCTAGCAAGGTAACTTACTTAAATCCCTAGGGAGTTGTCAGTGTGTGCCCAGGTTTATTCCCATAGAAAGAAAAGTCCATCCTGCCTCTGGCTGGTCAGCTCAAATATTACAATCACCTTCCCAAGCACACTTTAAATCACAGGTCTCAATTCTGTCCTGGAGTGAGTGTTGAAGCCAAATGCCACAGAAGAGAAATTTGCTCTAATTCTGAGCTTGCCCTCTTGGAAAATCGCAGTTCAATCTGAGAACAGGATCCCGGGGGGAGGGAGGGGGACATTTGGGTGAGGCAGAGCCAAGTTGCCTAGGCTCAGGGTGCCTGTGGCCCTTCTTGCCTTGGTCTGGATCAGCAGGATGGGTTTCATGGCAGCTGCTGGCTGCAATGTCACTCTGCACTCAAATACTGGAGAGGGTGACAGATTTCATACCTACGGAGGAGAGTATCTAAGAGTGTCCCACGGCTTTGGTTCCAACTCTAAGGCCCAGAGAGGCAACTTTGCATGGGATTTTACAACCCTCTGGTTAAAGGGCTCTACTGCTCTTCAATCAAGAAAAAGACAGCTGATTACCATGAAACCAAAAGCTTTTCCCTTTTCCCTGGAAACCAAACCAGCTGCGTAAAGGCAAGAAGCAAGCCCGGAGCATGCCCTGTCTCCTGTCTGTACCTACCCTGGTGCACATCAGCCCCCCAAGACCTCCAAGCAGAACTGCAGGAAGAGACCCTGGCTAAATTTGCCAGCTAACTGCACCTGACTGACAGCCACGGTGGCCCATCACAAGCTTCAGCCAATTCCTTCAGGGAAAAAGTAGACGTTCTGCTTGGTAAACTCTATGAACACAAGATAAATTAATTAGAAACTTGCATGGTATTGGACACAATGTTCTGCTTGTTGCTGTTTTCCAGGGGAAACAAGGACTTGAGAAGTCTAATTTGCTCTCTAAGCCCTAACCCTATCTCACTCTTGTACTCCTGGCTGAACTGAGAGATGCCCTGTTCCTGTAACACAGCATGGGGTACCAATTCCTCTATGAATGGGCCCATTGTCACAGCAAGAAGCTACAGAGTCTAAATGTCTCCATCATGCTGGACACCTAAAATTCACAAAATTCAAAATGTGAAGTCCCCATCCCCGTTCTGACCTCAGCACTACAATTCCCGACGGGCAGGCGGAGGCAGCAGATGATTATCTAAATCCATAGCTCCATTCCCAGAATGCAATGACAAAAGCTCACCTAGAGCTGAAGTAGCCATCTGCCGTGTCATTTGTTTGCTCGTTTGTTTTTTTAATTCTCGGAATTTAAAAACGGTATTGGCAGAGAAGGGTGATTTCACAAATGACCCACTTTCCAACTTGAAGAGACAGAACTATCATCCCATAAGATATTGTCATCTGGCTTCAGAGAGAAGCCTGAGAACACAGACATCTGGAATGATCTTGATGGCTTCAATAGGATTTTGGTTTTCAAGAATGCCCACAGTTCTAAGAATGACAGTGCATTCATTCCTCTCAGGCTTGCTTCCCCTCGTGCCTTTCAAGATGGACATAGGCTGTGTAAAACCTGCCTCGCTGTGGGCCAGAAGCCGTGTGCTGGGAGCCTGGACCTTGCTTCTTTTCAACTCAACCCCAGTGATTTTGTGTTGGGACTTAATCTTCAAATCTACATGATGGCGAGGCCTCTGGGGAACAACTCAAACTAAATGAGGGTTTGAGGGTGGTACAGCAATGGTGGCATTGGTGGCTTTGTAGGAAGAGAAAGTGGCTCCTGCTAGCAGCAGAGAAGGGATACCAAGACTAGGCTAGCTCTGTGGTGTTGACTTGCCAGCCTCTAAGTCATGAACTAAGCAAGCTGACAAACCTTCTTCTTTGTAGATCGTGTGCTCTCGGGCAGACCCCGAAGACTCCAAGCACAATATCTACAAAAGTTCAAGAGGGACCTTGGCACCCTCATCTGGGGCTAATGGTAGTGCCACAGCATCTCACCACTGTAAAAAGCAAAGGAGCTACTGAGCATATGGCTTAGGGGTGTCTGCACATAAGGGGTGCTAAATAAACGGGCCATTTCCGTGTCTAGGGACTCCTATCTTAACCCCTGGACAGCTGGTGTTTAATGCTCATGGAGACAGCCAATGGCTGACGGTAAAGGTGATGTGTTTGCACTGTAATGGTTATTCAGTCCAGAAATGGAGGGCACACCTGTGAGGGGTTATTTTCGCTTAGTTTGAAATGGGTGAATCTACTTCTAGTCCTGACCTTTGGTGTAGGAAGACACACACACACACACACACACACACACTCACACACACACATACACACACACTCACACACACACACACACACATAGACACACACACACACAGACACACACGCGTACATACACACACATACACATGCACACACTCATACACAAACACACACACACACAGACACACACATGTGCACACACACATACTCACACACACATACACACACACACACACATACACACACACACACACTCACACACACACACACACACTCACACACATAGACACACACGCACACTCACACACACATACACACATAGACACACACACACACAGACACACACGCGTACATACACACACATACACATGCACACACTCATACACAGACACACACACACACACAAACACACACACACACAGACACACACATGTGCACACATACATACTCACACACACATACACACATAGACACACACACAGACACACACGCGTACATACACACACATACACATGCACACACTCATACACAGACACACACACACAAACACACACACAGACACACAGACACACACATGTGCACACACACAGACACACACATGTGCACACACACACATACACACAGACACACACACACAGACACACAGACACACACATGTGCACACACACAGACACACACATGTGCACACACATACACACATACACACAGACACACACACACAGACACACACGCGTACATACACACACATACACATGCACACACTCATACACAGACACACACACACAAACACACACACACATGTGCACACACACAGACACACACGCGTACATACACACACATACACATGCACACACACATATCAGACACACATATGTGCACACACACACAGACACACATAGACACACACACACACACAGACACACACACACACAGACACACACACACTCACACACACACACACACACACTCACACACACTCACACACACTCACACACTCACACACACACACACACTCACACACACACACTCACACACACACACACTCACACACACACACACACACACACACACACACACACACACACCTTTGATCTGGATCTGAGGAGGGCCACACCCTCTGCTGCAAGTCTACATAAGCACACACAGAAGGAAGGTTTTGCATGTTGTCTGCTTGTCCTCACCTTGCTAACACATCCGTTCCTTCACTGACGTTGGAGCCTACTTCTTTGGGATTCCAGCATATTCTGAAGACATCCAGCCTCGTGGGACTGAGAAACTACTGGATTCTTGCACACTTTCCTTTCACAGTCAAACACGGTTGGATTAGCTGGACTTCAGCACGTAAGTCATCCCAATAAATCTCCTTTATATACATAGAGAGAGATTTATTCCACAAGTCTCTTACACTAGAGAACCATGACTAATTCGGACACCTTGGTCAGTAAGTACGCCAAATAAAAAAAGACAACCTGGGGATGAGATCGTTTTCTTTTGTTTCTAAGATTAACTTTTTTATCAATTTCACTTTATGCCTAGGAGTGCTTTGTCTACATGTGTATGTGCGCTTCATACGCAGCGCCCAGAGAGGCCAGACCAGGACACAGAGCCTCAGAGCTGGGGTTACAGGAAGCTGTGAGCCACCACCGTGTGGGTGCTGGGAACAGAACCAAACCTGAGTCCTCTACAAGAGCAGTGGGCGCGTCTCAGGGCCGAGCCTTCGCTCCAGCCCCTGGGCTGACCTTGAAAGCAAAGGGCACACTTGAAAAAGCACAGTCCCTTTTATCCACCCCGTTGAAAAAATGAGCTCCAGATGACTGGAGCAACTTGTTCAAGGGCACAGGGCCACCAAGGCTCAGACTTGGCCCTGCCACACTGTTTACAAACTCATTACTGGAGAAAGGGTCAGTGCGGAGCTGAGCAGAGGACAGGGGTGGGGCTGGTTGCTTTCATATGAAACTCACTGTTCTTGACAAAATTTACAAGGTGACAGCTAATTTCAGAGTGATGGAACTGGGGGCGGAGCCTTGGGCTGTTACCAGGTACAGTGATTTGAATGAGAAACGTCCCCCATACCTTTGAAATCTTGGCCCTCAGTTGGCCATGCTGCTTGGGGAGGTTGGGAAACTTTCAGCAGGTGAAGCCTTGCTGGGGGGGGGGAGGTAGGTGCATCACTGGGAGCAGGCTCTGAGGGCATCAGCCTCACACCACCTTCCAGTTTGCCCTCTATGCCTGGTGTTTTCAGTTGAAGGTAATATCCCTCAGCTTCTTGCTCTGACTCCCTGCTTTAATGCCCACTCCCCACCCCACCCCACCCACCCCAACCCACCCCCAGCCATTGCGGATGCCTCCACTGGAACCGTAAGCTGAAGTAAACTCTCGTCTGCGAGTCGTTCTTGGTGACGACATTTTATCACGGCGGCAGAAAAGCAGCCGATTCGCTAGGTCATGCTGGCACTGTCTTCATGAATGGGACCTGACACCTTATCCAAGGGGCCCGTGGGTGTTTGCCTTCTCCTTTCACCCTGTGAGGGTGTCTACCAACCAGGACAATGACCTTCTGGACACCTGGCCTACAGCCATTGTGCTCTAGCATTTCCCAGCTTCTGCACCCATAAGAAATTGTCTACTGTCAACAGTCTGCCAATTGTGGTGTTTATTCAATAGCCTAATGATGGGAGATGTCATTCTGTAAATATGTTTCTCATACTGGTTAATAAAGAAAGCCCTGTTGGCCAATGGGAAAACAAGATAGGCAGGTCTAGGAGACTAGGAGGAAAGAGGAAGTAGTAAGAAGGAGTCAACATGGAGAGCCCAGAGAGGTAGAACGCCAGTGCCACTCTGGCCGGTAAGATGACCACGTGGAAATACTTAGAATAGTAGTAATGGGTTAATCATTAAGACAGAGCTAGCCCATAAGCAATGATAGTAACTGGCCAACAGGATTGTATCAAATACAGAGTCTCTGTGTGTTATTGGGGGCTGGCGTGGCGGCAGGACCCGACCGGCAGGGAAAACAAGCTCTTAACAGCCTAAGCCAGTCCAGCCCAGAAATTCTGAACCCAACATGGATAAATTACTCACATATTTTACTTTACTTGTGAAAATGCTTAGATGTTTTCTTAATATATTATTAGACTAGCCGGGCCACTCTTATGGGATCACCCATACTGGCTACGTAGGGCTTTGCAGATATTTTTTTTTTAAGGACAAATGGTGGGTATGTTTCAGCTCCACAGGCCGTTGCTCCCTGTCTCGGCTGCCCATGTTCTGTCACAGCATGAAAGAAGACACAGAAAGCACGTGTGGAACACACTGGCGCAGTGTAATAAGTTTATGAAGAATACACAGGAAACTGGACTGTGCCCGTGAGCCACAGTTTGTCGGCCTTTGAGGAATGCACTCATGTGCCCAATGTCTTTCTTTCCTCCACGTCAAGCTTCTCCTTGATGTAAGAATTCACACTGTTTCAATATTCCTATCAGCCTATGATCAATATACAGTGGAATCTAATTTATTCTGCACTAGGAAGAAAACCCAAGGTGAACTTATAAAACAACATTATGAAATATGTTTAAAGAAACACGGTTTTTATTACTTTCATATACATAAAGGAATCAAAATTAAGTCAATAAAACATCTCTAGTATGTTTTGGCAAGTAGGGGGTAATTCAGCCTTACCCGAAAGAAAAAGAACTCAAAATTATGCGATTCATCATTTGCATTCATGAACTTTCTTCTAAAGTGATGAAGAAGTCGGTTCTCTAGATGGTGAAATATGGTTACCATCACCTCTTAGTGTTTCCACCATTAATTGACTTGAAAATTCCTTTGTTCATACAAGATGCCCAAGTAGCCCACCAAGCTAATTACATCTAAATTAATGACCCGAATTAGCAAATTTCTAAACTCCCAGACAGGCCGAAAGCATTGCAATCCTATGACTCCGTAAATGAGTACCATCTTCCAGAGTAGTCACCCCACTCTCCAGGGGAATAAAAATAACAGCCTGATTCCCAGAATCCTTTGAAGCTGGCCTTTGACATAGAGTTAGAGCCCTAAGGGTTAATTTCCCCCTTTCCCATATTGCGCAAGAGCCTTATTTCCTTCCTTTCTGATTGGAATGGAGTTTGTATGTCTGGAGGAGTTAGCCTTCTTGAGGCTGCTGGGTTGCTAACACAAGCAGGAGGCCTACCTGCTACAAAAGCAGAAGGAAAAGGTGGGGAGGGCAGAGACCTCACTGAAACCCAACGAGCCACGCCACCCTCACTCGGAGTCTAATGCAGGAAAAGGGTATCAGACTAGGTGGTTGTTTCTTGTTTCTTACCGTAGCTAATGCAAGCCTATGAGGGGATTCATGAGGGGAGGGAGGAAGAGGGCCTGCAAGCCAAAGGACTTTAGATGCTACCAATGAGAGGGAATTCATTTTCAAATGGCCTTCTGGTGGCGTCTGTGTGACACCTGCAACTCTACTATTCTATGTTACAACAATACAGGGCTCGATTAAGAGCTAAACATATCCTAGAGAAAACAGTACTCGTGGCCCAAGGGGGCGGGGGGGGGCATGGGAAAGGGCAGAACAGAGCCAGGAGAGGTAAGGTGCACTCTTTGTTTGCGAGACGATGAAGAAACTTGAGACCAAGGAGACAAACACTGAGCAAAGACACCAAGGAGGAGGTAAGACCTTCAGTGAGGGCAGGGAACCAGGTCTCTCCGGCTGTCAAGGACACTGCTGGCTGCTCCCCAGAAAGCCGCCCCAAACTCAGAAGACCTACGTCTGTCCTGTCAGAGCCAGTGACAAGAGCACTGCGTCTAATCTGAGCCCGTGTGATCAGCACATCACTGGGTAACTGCATTTCCAAGAGCCCAGAGCCAGAGGGACACCCATAAGCACCCCCACAGCCAGGGCAGACGTGAAATGGCCTTCTAACATCGGCAGTGGAGGCTCGCAGAGGAGCTTGTAGCTAGTTGTTTTTCGCCAGCCCGCCTGGTCCCGCCGCTGCGCCAGCCCCCAATTAACACACTGAGACTCTGTGTTTGATATAAGGCTGTTGGCCAGGTACTGGTTTCTTACCCGCTAGCTCTGTCTTAATGATTAACCCATTTCTACTTATCTAAGTATTTCCATGTGGTCATCTTATCCAAGAGTGGGACATCGTGCTGCTTTCTCCAGGCTCTCCATGCTGACTCCTCCTTCCTACTTCCTCTTTCCTCCTTGTCTCCCAGCCCCGCCTATCTTGCTTTCCTATTGGCCAACAGTGCTTTATTCATTAACCAGTATGAGAAACGTATTTACAGAATAACATCTCCCGTCAGGAACTAGAGCCAGCTGGCAGGGAATAAGCAGTGAATTAGCAGTGCCATGGAGACTCACTCTACCAAGGTAGTGCCCACCCCACCGCTGGGGGAGGGCAAAGACCTGAGTTCTCCTGCTCTTTCAAATACAGAACTGAGGGCATCCTCCCAGAAGCCCTGTGTCCTGTTATCCAGTGGGAAAAATGAGCCTTTGAGAGAACTCTACTGTAAGGCGAGGAAATACAGAGGAAGTGTTTACAGGTCCTGGACAGAGAGGAATATTGATGCTCCCTGGGTTGTGAGTCTGCAATTCTGCCCCGAATGCACATGTTCTATTACTGAGATTTTTGTCTCCTCATCAAGTATCAGCATGATGGCAGCAGAACCATGTAGGTGAGTGTCCTGTGCCTTAGACCAAGATGCAGATACGATCCAGCCCGCTGATTGTTAGATTCAAGCTTATTCATAGATCCTCAAAGTTCATTTATAGTCAAGAATTTCCCCTCCTTTTACAATATTCTCCCTACTATAACCATAAAGGTCTGTGGGGGAAGATGAGGAGCAGAGGGGAATTATAAAAGGAAAAGTAACATTTCTGTACATTTCTACATGGTAGAAAACTATTTTCTCCCTTGCACAAGGTGCTTTTAACACATGTTCTCCCTTCAAGTCTGTTATCTCCCCCGTTAGAGATAAAGAAGCATCTGAGAAGATGAATCAATTCCCTAGTCTCAAGCAGGCAAGGTCAAGTCAGCCGTGTCCGGCTAGAGAGTACCACACGACATCACGTAAGGGGCTACTTGGCAGTAATATGTTGTCAATTCATCTAGACTGTGCCCTTACTTCTCCCCCAACTCCTGCTCCCTCTCATGACACACACAGTTTGTATCTCTTGTACTAGGACACTTTCACACTCCTAACAGACAGAATTACCAATTTCCCCGACGCCCCAGAGTCCCCTGAAAAAATTGCAGTTCTGAGCACAAGAAGACAGTGCCTGATCTGGCAGAGTCTCCAGGTTCCCTGAGACCCTTCGGTCAGGTCCAGGAGTCTGCACACAGCTTTGCCGTCATCTTCACCACACCCAGCCAATTCTGCTGCTGTCACAAACCATGCATAAGCAATGGACGTGGCTGTGTTTTAATAAAACTTTATTTGCTAAGTAGATGTGACCCACAGGCCTTAGCATGCTAACCCCTGCACTATAGCCATGTCTGTGAGCCACAACACAATGGTGCTCACCCCTCCCTCCTTCTGATACAGAAGCAACTGTATGTGATTAACTTTTATCGTTCAAATGTCTTGTTCTGTGCAGGATTAAATTCCCTGCAGGATATACTAAAATCTTTTCAAGAAACAAGTTCAAAATCACATTCCACAAAATTGTCACCTGGGTTGGTGGAAAGATGTCTCAGAGTTTAAGGCTGTGTTCTTTTACAGAGGACTAGAGTTTGGCTCCCAGCACCCATATTGGTGGCTTGAAGTTACCAGATATACAACTTTAGGGGATGTGAGGCCTCTGAACTCACATGCATATACTCACATATACATATAATTAAAATAAAACACATCTTTAAAAAAACTGTTGTGTGAATCTTGAAACACAGAAGTAAACGTCTAGAGAAGATAAACAGACATAAAGCAGCAGCTGGCTGGGCTCTAGTAATCACACAGGTACACATGTACACACAAATATACTCTATCTCACACACACACACATACATACTTGCATGCACACACTCACACAAGCACGCACACATACATGATTACATATGCACATGCTTACATACATTGTAAGCACATACATTGCTTACATATGCACACACATGTTTACATACACGCAAGCGCACACACACATACACATGTATGCACACACACATACATACACACATGCTTACCTTATACACACACACACGCTTGCACACACACACACACACACACACACACACACACACACACACACACACCCTCAGGAGGTCCTGTTACCCACACTCTCTATTCCAACGTTACTACATGAGTAGTACACCCATTGTTAGTGGAGTAACATAGTAGAGCTTTCACAATGTCCCACACTGCAATTAAGGTCACGCCTACAGTAATCAATAAGATCCTACACTTACTCGCTCTATGGATAGTTTGACATCGCTTCCAATCCTAGTGAGTGGGGAATATTGTTTTCAGTTTAAACCAAACTGTCACAGACACCTCTGCTGTCAATACCATACTTAATACCAATTCCTTTTTGGCTTAGAAAACAACTAAATGGACAAAGGGAGTGAATATGAAAGTAAACATCCTATAGTTTATGAAAGTAACTGGAAGTAAGGGAATGGTCTCCCTGCAACCCATTCCTATGTTCAGGCACACTCACACACGCATACACTTACACACACACACACACACACACACACACACACACACACACACACACTCACACAAAATGATATTTTTTTATTCTCGTTATTATTTTATGTGCACAGACTTGACCAAGTGGAATGCTGAATGCCCCTGCTGATAGTGGTGATGACGTTGATGGTGGTGACCACAGCCCCTGATTTACAGATCATCCATGCATAGTGGACACTATTGAAAACACTTTATAGCTGACACCTCAAATTCTCAAAGCATTTCTGAAATTTGGGTGGTTGTGTTTTATTTTCAAGAGTCACCTAGGTCACAAGAGACATTTGTGTCTAAAGCTACATCTTTGTAATTCACGACGCTGGCAACTTCCCCAGCCTTGTGTAAGGCTTGGTGTTCTCATGTGTAAGTGGTGATAATTATGCTTTCCGTGAGACTGTATTGAAAGCACCAAGTGAGATCATATCTGCAAAACTCCAGAAGGATGTATCAGCCATGTAATAGACTGAATCACTCACCTTAGGAAAATGGGAATTTTCATATGATCCAGGCTCATAAATGAAAGAAAGGACTTGAATCTGAAGGTGGTTGATAGTAGAGGCCACTAACTTAGTGACCGCTAGAGAAATTCTCTGACTTTTTAAACTAATATGTCTCTTCATAACCTGAAACTGATAACAGGGAGTCAACAGCATTGGTGCTTTTTTTTTTTAATTACCAGCATTTTATGAACAAAGAAAAAGTCCATTTTGTCACCACCTCAGTAGTAAAGTACCCAAACTTGTATGAAACACACACATTAATCAAATGTCAGTAGAATAAGAAATACGATTTGTCTTTCTTCCTCTAGTCTGAAGGGTCATGAACTATGGAAAATTGGGACCTGCCTCATTAAACAGGTATAATTAACTTTAGTCGCCGCTCGCCGCAGTGGAGTTGCTGCAGGAGGGAAACTCAGGAATACTAAATGAATAAGCAATCACATTTCCTCTTTTGCATCCCATGGTGGGAACTGGGGATAAAAATATGTTTTCCTCCCAGACTGGGGATGAAGAGACTTGCCCTCAAAGCCTATCTGTTCCCCAACAAGCCTGAAAGGAATGTGTTCCCATCTGAAACTAAGCCATGTCTTGTGTTGTCATGTTCCCAGTGGTTACAGATGTTGAATGAGTCTAGACATTTTTTCAAGCTTGAGTTGAATTTTAGACAATGTCTTTCAAATCAGAGCTCACACTGAGAAAGAGCCTTCCTCTCTGTGTTTAAAGTCTGGTCTCCAAGGTCCAGTTTCTTAAGACTGTAAAATCCAGTCAGAAAGAATTTCCATGCAGTGCGCATAAAATATATCCCAGAGTCAGGAAAGCCTTTGAGCCAGGTGTGGTGGTGCATGAGAAAGATTCAGAGTTCTGGACCGACTAAGCAACCAAGCAACCAAGCAAGCAACCAACCAACCAACCAACCAACCAACCAACCAACCAAGCAACAAGCAAGCATTTGAAAGTGTGTGCATGGTATCTGGCTGGAACTACATACACACTCTGGAACTTCTCAGAGTATCTGTCCTAGTGTGGTCACATCTGAGAGGACTCTCTGGAACTGGAACTGTTGCCAAACATCTGTTACCAGTGTAGGGTTCTGTCAGCCTTTGACTCTGCATGGAGCCAAAGCTTGCTTTATAATGTTGCAGAGATAACAGTCAGTTATTTCAACATTTCTTTTTTCTTTGTAGTCTGATTGAGATACAACCAAAGTGTAAGAAAATGTGAGAATACAGACAGCTGAAACACTCCCAAAGCTCATGGGGCTCTTCTGGACAAAGTCCTCAAACCATGAGATGATCAAAACAAACACAGTCTTCAGAGGGATGAGCGGGTCACAGGACAGGTCCTCTTTCATCTCTTGGCCACCTCCGGATTTGGATTGTGCAATCATCTACATTCTTTTCAAAAGTGCCAGAATAATATGGCATCCATGTGGGTCAATGCAGAGGTGAAAGCTCACACCTCTGACATCAGCAACTCAGTCTTCGCTTTGGCCAGCACACACAAAGGCAACTGACAGAATGCCATGACACTTAGACAAGTCCCAGGGGTTCAATGCTACATTTGAAAAGAAAAGCCATTTAAAATAGGACTCAGCAGCCATTGACAAGGGGACGCATTGATTAAAGTTCTTCAAAATCTACCTTGTAGCAAGGGTTCATTTTAGTATTGAGACTCCATCAAAACAGATGGACTACCACAGGCTGGGGTCTCTCCCTGGATTCTCTGCTGAAGTAAACTCTGACACTGCTGTAGATTTCCTTTCAGACCCTCACAGGTACTTCCTTCTAGATCTGTGCCATGGCACAGGCAACCCCTTACCTCCTGCACTGAAACAAACCCCACTGCACCAAGGCCAGGCATGGTTTCCAAAGCCCTAAAAAAGACCAGCTGACTTAGCAAATACCAAGAGTGACCTTGAGGGTATTGATCAACCTTCCTTCTCTGTTTCAGAGGTCAGGAAATTAAATCGTCTTCTAAATCATTAATGGATTCCTTTTATCTTTCTCTCTCTATGAACAACTGCCCCCCTCATCCAAGCTGGGAATCTCTGTCCCTGCAACTTGGTGGGAAACAATGAATATCTCTTGTCAAAAATACTCAAGAGACAGGCTCCACTTTCTTTCTCTTTCTACTTCTTAGACAATCCAAAGAAAAACCACCTGCTATCAGCTGAATAATTAATTGCCTTGGAAAGATATACACATTTTCACACCTTGGGAGGACTGATAAATCTGTCTTTAAAGTATATTAAAAAGTTAATGACAAAGAATGACACAGAAAAGGCTTTAGTGACAACTTGATTTTTTAAACTAAATGTTGGTTTGACTTTATCTTTCTCATAGAAAGTTTTTGTTTTGAAAATGGTGTTTTGAAATGGCATTTGGACCTAGACTCTGTCTACTGCTGATGAGAGAGACCAGGACTCAGAAATGTCCCATCCTAAGTTACCTACCCTTAGCAATAGAACCTTGGCATTCAGAATGAGGGCAGAAGACGTAGGATAGACTTAAATGGACAGAGGCAGAAGACATCTCTGTAAAGAACTCAAAGCTATGCCTGGAAGGACAGGGTGTTCTTCCTAAATCCACTGCCTCCTGGATCTTTGTTAGGTAGCTCTGGCTCGCCGGCCAATGAAGCCTCAGTGAGAAGACACATGGAAGCCTCCTGTAAGATGTGCCTGGATGGTAGTCCCTAGGTCTGGATGATCAGAAGGGGTCTAACTGGGCAACAGGAGGGATAAGATGGCAGGGCTGTGTGGGGCCGGCTGCAAGCAGCTTCCTTGGGTCTCCTCTCTGCAATTTCTCTAAAATTCTCTTTTAAGTTGATGATGTTATAACCAAACACCTCAAAAGTGGCTTCTGAAAGGTTGCTTTTCCCACCCTTCTCCTGGCTAACCAAGCCAAAGCCTTTGGATGTGGTTCTCACTGCAGGGCCAATGACTAACCAATCCTGACCTCTGCTTACATTGCCCTCACTGACTGGGAGAAGACATTTAGGTGACGAGGAGGAGGAGAGCCTAAAACCCAACTCATAGAAACGCAAAGAGCTGACTGTGTCTTCTCCTCTCTGACCCCATCTCCAGGCCATCTGGGTTCTCCAACGTCCCTCCCACCTTGTCATCTATGGGTCCTCCTTGTGGTAGAGACTTATAACATTTGAATGCTCAGGAAGTGGCACTATTTGTAAGAGATTAGGAGGTGTGGCCTTGATGGAGGAAGGTGTGTCACTGGGGGTGGGCTTTGGGGTTCCAAAGGCCCAAGCCAGGCCCACTGGCTCTCTCCTCCTGTTGCCTACAGATATGGATGTAGAATTATTAGCGCCATGTCTGTCTGCATGCTGCCATGTTTCCTGTCATGCTGATAACTGACCAAACCTCTGAACTGTAAGCCAGCCCCAATTAAACATTTTCTGTTATGAGAGTTTCTGTGGTCGTGGTGTCTCTTCACAGCAATAAAACATTCCTCATTCACCATGTGTGTGTGTCTGCCATACAAGAATCTGCTCCTTCAAATTACTCTACCCTCCCAATCTGCTCCAACCTCAAATGCATGAACATAAACTCCTGTTTGTTGACACTGCCTAGGATCCCTTGCCTTGAACGGTCATACATGAATGACTTCTTTCACCCGCAGACAGGGTACAGTGAGCTTCTGGAGGCCTTGGAACAGACACTGAAGACAGAAGGTGTCACTTTACTCCTTAATATCTGCCTTCAGCAAACATATGAGAGCATTTGAAGGGTATCCCTCTCCTCTCTACGTCCCTAGCACCAAGAACAGACACTGACCCCAGTGTCTAAAAAAATTACAGATGCCAACACATCTCATCTGGGTCTGTCAAATCTATAGTTTAAAATTTTCACTATCCTCCCATTTTCTCCTATTTTTGAAAATTATATTTTCATCTTACTACTAAATCTGTTATTACCAGTCACTTATAGAGAGTGACCCAAGGCACGGTAACTCATCTGTTAGAGAATTTGCTATTGGAATGTAGAGGTGAGGCCTTCAGGAGGTAATTAGGTGACGTCATGGAGAAGAGATCCGAGTTGACATGTACCCTCCAGAATGCTGGAAGAAAGCCTTCATTGATATGGCCCCAGATTCGTAGACTCCCAGCCTCCAACACCATGAACCAATGCTCAGCATCCCTAGGCGCTGTGTACAGCTGCAGCAATGGCCAAGCGATCCATCTCCTAACACTCAGGCTGTTGAAGGGATTCGGTGATGGCCTAAGTCACCACTTAACACTCAGGCTGTTGAAAGTATTCAATGAACTAATTCAAGCAAACTATTTAGAAAATTGATTGGAACAAAACAAGCACCCCCCCCCCAAAAATAGATATTTCTCTCCCTGTGTCCCTACAACACAGCCTTCCACCATCTCGCGCCAACCTTTAAACCCACTCACTAGATTCAGAAATACGCCTCAGTTTTCCAACCAGCATGGATGAGAAAGAAAGACACCTGGGCCAGTACAACAGTGGTGTGCCCTCTATCATAAATGCTGGTTTGGGATTCACCACTCCTGTTGTGAAGTTGGGGGAAGGGTGGCAGAGAGGGGACAATCCTTTACAGACGCTCTGCGGCTGTTTTCATTTTTAAATTGCCACTAACATTATGTGTTTATAGGTCTCAGGAGAAATACAATGCGAGGACAAAGGAGGGGCCTTTGATTGCATGAACTTGAGTTGGGATTTGTGGCTGTCTGTATTTCTACAGCCTCCTAAAGAAAATGAGAGCTGCAGGCTCACCGGAGTCATTTCAGCAACATGGATTCATGAAAGAAACTGAACAGGGAAAAGAGTCGATACAGCCTTCTCCACAGGTCTGAACTGCAATGGTGACTCAGCTGGATTGTTATCTAGCACTGTGACATATATTGGACGGTAGACACTTTATCATATGTGGACATCAATTAGCTGATGAACATTAAGGAATTAGATGCACTCTGCCCTTGTCCCTTGAGGACACGGCATGGAAAGTAGCAGAATCCTTCGCAGGAAGCTTGCACATGAATACCACTCAATGAAGATCTGCTGAGTGTGGAATGTACAATGAATGGTTCCAAGCATGCACATGGAATATGTACACCTCAGAACACACACACACACACACACACACACACACACACACACACAATCTCTGTCTCTTACTCTTTTGCTCTCTCCTTCATTAGAAAACCAAATATGCACACATCTTTAAAGTGCAATCATCAAACTCTAAATATGTCACATGCATTCTCCCACCCTCCTCCTGCAACCCTGTGTAGAAGAAATACATCGTGTGACTGAAACCCTGCAAAAGAAAGGACTGATGTCATGGGTTTCATGTAGCCACTGAGCAGGACAAAGGTCTGAACCCAGTTCTGACTGCCTCAGCCTGAGCCTTCCCATAGGAACATTCCACTTCCTTTGACGATGACATATTTCTCTCCAATAAAGTGCAGATGTCATATTGTCATATTTTCATGACTTGCCACATGAATTTCCTATTTAGAATCTCCCCTTCTCCTTCCTCCTTCTCCTTCCCTCCCCCAGCTCTCATACCACCAGCTCCAAAGCCCTCTGAATGTCCACCTCTGAATTTGCCAACTATATCTAAAGAGTTTACCGACTCTGCATTTCCCCACTGAAGCATATTTCCCTGGGAGATGAGATAACCTAAGTCAGTGCCTCATACAGATATATGTGCAGGTGTGTACAGAAAAGATGATCGTAAGGAATCAACATATGGTGGGGGAGCCAGGATGTCTTCAGGGTAAGTGAGTAAATAATGTGACCACCTCAACCAAACACATAGCACCGAAGAGCACTAGGAGAGGAAGTCAGTCCCTAGTCATCCACAATATCCCAGTCTTAAATAAGCGCGTCTAAGAGAAGGAAAGCCATCAAAACTCTCCTTCCTGAGATGGCTTAGGAGTCTGTGCCTGTGAGAAGACTGTTAAGAGGAGTCATTAGAGCCAGAGAGAGCTATGCGTGTCTCATCCTCTGCCAGCAGCCAGGACAAGCTCCAGTTGCCATCTTTACTTTCTCTCATCCTCACCTTAGGAAACCAAGTTCCCAGCCTGCCTGCAAGGACTTAGGTTTACACACCACACTCTTTTCTTTTTTAATAATTTATTTATTCTTTTAAATTTCATTATTCATTCCAACCACATTCCTCCTCGCGAGTCAGGACTCCCATGAGGAGTCAATAAAATCTGGCACAATAGGATGGGGTAGGGCCAAGCCCCTCTCCCATACATTAAGGCTGAGCATGGCATCCCACCATAGGGAGCGGGCTTCAACACGCTAGCCAATGCACCACACTGCACATTTTAAAGTATGACCATTGGGACAGGGCAGTGCTCGGCCTTCTCATCCACAGGAAGTCAAGAGTAGTCTGGCAGGCAGTTCATGGACGACTTCGTTATGAACTGTTCAAACTCCAGAGTCTAATTCTTTAGAAGTGTTGAGGGAAACAGACACCAAGGCCTTTGAAAATGTGTCACTCAGGGACATGACAACAGTGTGCCCCATCCACACTTTACCACATCTGAAACGGGAAAAGTGATGCAGTCCTTTAAGTATGCCGAGCATCATTTTCCAACATGGGATGACCCCTGGTTAGGTTCCCATCCCAAAGGAGCCATCCAGGCGGAAAGCATAGAGGTCGAAAGTCCTCTGCCTTCCGGTTAGAGGCAGTGCTAGGGGCAA
The DNA here is from genome assembly GCA_030556225.1 of Cricetiscus sungorus. Classification (NCBI taxonomy): domain Eukaryota; kingdom Metazoa; phylum Chordata; class Mammalia; order Rodentia; family Cricetidae; genus Cricetiscus; species Cricetiscus sungorus. The sequence goes on along the minus strand of JANBXA010000190.1, from coordinate 25,903,178 downwards.
CAGTACCGAGGGGCCTTAGCAGAGCCAGGGCTGGCAGCTATGTGTCCTCGGCTCTGCTTGCCTCTGCCTGCCCCTGGCAGCCCCATGAACCATGAACAACTCTGCCCTTTCTCAGCTTTTTTATTTTATTATATTTCTTTTTAAATGGCTTTATAAGAAATCTAAATTCTAGCTGTGTTCATAACAGAAATTTCCCAAGTAAAGCTTCCAACAAGACTGAGAGCCTGTGCGGCCCACGCCCTTGGCTTAAGCAGCATTCCCCACTGACTTGAAGATGAACCGCATGGAAGTTACTGAGACAAATGACCTGACATTGTCATTTGGTGAAGCTTAAGTCCCAGACTCTTCTCCTCCCTCCCACGGACTTGTTTTTTTTCTGGGAGGTCATCTTATAAGCCTTTAAACACTTCTCTCCAATTGAACTATTTAGTTTTAAAACACCCTCCAAGGTATTATCCCAAAAGCCCTCCATTAAAGAGTCATTACCAATGGCCCTGCTGCAAATGACTTTACCAGATAAGAATTCCCCCGGTTAGCAGGAGAGATGCTGGGAGAATTGTGCAGTAAGAGTTTAGTTAGCTCCTCACTGAATCTCTTGCCCTTGACAGCTCCTTGTATTTGCCGAATTCCAGTGAAGGGTATGCGGAACTACATTCATCGGTTATGGGCCTACATTGTCTTCTCAGTGTATCATTGTATCTGATGTTTCATCTAGTCACTGTTCTCCCAAAAGCTTTTGTTTCCAACAAGGTGCGTATATTTAGTTAAACACAATTCTTCTAATGCTTTGTTAAATTCAAGATATGCAAGAAATAATTTTTTACATAAATTGCTTAAATATATATTTTGCTAATCTAGACATTTTTATTTTACTTCTATTTTTATGCTCAGAGAGATATAGTGAGGCAATGCTAGTATAACCCTCACCTCAACAAAATGAACATGAAGACGTGCCCTGCTCTGATTAGGGACAAATCTTAGGAGTGATAGGTCACAAGTTATAACAGTGTTCTCTCAAAGGTCTTTGCCATCTCCAAAGACACCACAAAAGCAGGAGCTTTCCAGACTTTTACTGTCATACTAATTGTAACAAACAAGCTGTGGAATCAGCTATGGGCATCCGTCAAGAGAAGATTAAATAAAGAAGATGGGTGTACACACACAGAGGGGTTCTATCCAGCCTTAAAGAATCATAAAGAATAAAATCAGGACACTTCTAAGAAAACAGATGGAACTGGAGGTCATGTTATACAAAGTAAACCAGACTCAAAGACAAATACCAGATCATGTTTTCTCCCACTTGCAGGCCTTAACTTTTGTACAGATATAACACACACACACACACACACACACACACACACACACAATGCACTCATGCATGCACACACACATGCACACACATATACACATATGCACATATGCTCACACACATGCATACATGCACACACATGCATATGCATGTACACACATGCACACTCACACACGCATACTTGCAAACACGTGTTCATTACAGGAGATCAGAAGGGAGGCCTGGAGGAGGAAGCAGAGTAGCAGGAAGCAGGAAGGGGGATGAGCAGAGAGGTAGGTGTGGGAGGAGTATGACCAAAGTGCATGATACCCTGAAAGGGGTTATCCTGGGGAAGCAAATAAACAGCAATAAAACAAACAAATGCAATTCAAAGGCAGAGACTGTCCTTTCTAAAGAGGCTTGCTGCTTGAAGGTGGTGCCCACTTTCCTCCCTGCCCCCAAGTTCTCTGTGCACGTGTGACGCTGAATCCTGGAAGCTGAGTCAAGGCTGAACTTTGTTGAAACAGGTAGGGAAAAGCAGACGGAAAGAATGCCCTGTGCAGAGACTCTGCCTTTCCATCAACACTGATGCCAGAAAGTTTTTATCAAATACAAAACCACAATAAGGTATTTTATTAAAATAATACTGGCAAAACAGACACAAATACAAAATTACAGAAGGATTCAGCATTAAAACCACACTTTTGTTTGTTATTTGCTTTCCAAAGAACGCATCACACAGTCTGCCAGGGTTTCAAAATTACCACTAACTCTGTTGAGCCAAAAAAATCTCATAGCTTTTGTCCCACAAAATAAGAGAACAACCCAGTGGTGATCGCGTGAGTTCCTATTTATCACCATCCCATCTATATACTATCTCTTGGACAGAGTTGACAGGCTCGCAAGGACTGCTCCCCCACCGCAAACTCCAATGCCAACTGGGAAGTTATCTTTCCTCTCCACACGGTTCAGAATTTAGTATGAAGAAGTGTAAGTGGCCGCACAGACACCCAGGGCAAAGTTGCAGCCGAGAGCTGGAGTCGGTGCAGCCAGGCCTGCCTGTTTCCTCTCCCCGCCTGAGTACCCGAGGTCTCTGCACACAGACTCGCCTCAAAGAGGAAGAGACGCAAGCAGTCAAGACTCTGCCTCTGCCTCTGCTTGGAAACACTCAAGGACCTACAGGTCAGCTGCTGTGACATTCGAGATTTCGCTTGTTTGTTATTTTAATGCAACATCACCAAATTGTTGGGTTTTTTTTTCTATGAAGGATCAAAGAATGAATAGTTTGGTTTTGCCAGCTATGAAGTAGGTCTCTGTCTATACCCACTCTCCCACTGTGCAGGGATAATCCATTAATGAGTGTGTGGTTGATTTCCAATAAAGCTTTATTCACAAAAAAAAAAAAAAAAAAAACAAACAGTCAGTGGGACAGACTTAGTCTGAAGGGTACAACTTGACCACCATTGACACAGTCAAACAAGTTACTTCCTATCTCCTATACCGTTGGCACTCTAACAAGTAATTGAGCCCAGGGGTAGCACAATGGCAAGCATGATAATCATAACTAGATTTTGAAAGTTAAAAAAAATGAACCCAGAATTCTATCTATGATGCCTGATTTTCTAACCCCCAAGTCACATGAACACAGAGTTCTATCTCTAATGCCTGATTCTATCTCTGATGCCTGATTCTATCTATGATGCCTGATTCTATCTATGATGCCCGATTCTCTCTATGATGTCTGATTCTGTCTATGATGCCTGATTCTATCTATGATGTCTGATTCTGTTTATGATGCCTGATTCTATCTATGATGTCTGATTGATTCTATGATGCCTGATTGATTCTATGATGCCTGATTCTGTCTATGATGCCTGATTCTCTCTATGATGCCTGATTCTGTCTATGATGCCTGATTCTATCTACGATGCCTGGTTGGTTTCCTAACCTCCAGTCGTCAGGCGCGCTTCACTCCAACACTAGTCTGTTAATGCAGAGCTGCCTGTGGTCAGGAGAAAACTGGCTTCCCCTTGGCACTCAGGATTGTCTTTTATCAGTGGCAGGTGTGAGCACAGAAGGGGTTGCTTCAGAGAGGAAGTCCACTGTGGCGGTTACATCTCAGAGCCAACGCAATTGAGCAAAGTTGTCCAAATGTGCACACACTTTCCAACATATAGAAGCATCCTGCTTCCTACCTCAGGAATGCGAGAAGACAGTGTGAGGAGAGACACCTAACCAAGCCTGCAGCGCAGCCACCCTCCACTACTGTGCCCTCCCATAGCAGAGACCACAGAGAAAGGCACGGCGCACCCTCCCTGGAACCCTGCCCCTGGAACAGAATCTGAGAACTCCAATAAAGCTCATGTGTTCCTGTGAGCCTAGACAAAATGCAGAACAGACAATACAAAGCCCCTTTAAGACAGAGCCGAATGGTGGGAGCATCCGACCTCTACAGCACTTGGACTGACTTTAATTCCACTCCGACCTGACTGGCAATCTTTGTGTGCCCTCTCACTGCCTGCCAACGCATTTGCTTCACGCAGAAGGACAAGTCCCCTCGGAAGTGAGTGAGTCAGAAAAGGAAAAAAAATACAAGTTATAATGGCAATTCCAGATCAATATCATTGGGCTTCCGAAAGAGTTGATGTGGAACATTCTAAACGTGTGTCTATGTTGGGCACACTTTATTATTATTATTACTTGTTAATATTTTCAATTCTTGTCTGTGTGCCCAGAGACCTTGGCAAGATGAACATTTTATAAATCTGATAAATAAATAATTGAAGCCTCCCAGTCAATGTTACTCGGGAGAGAGGGAAGGAGGCACTCAGTGCTGCATCAAAGACAAGCCTGCCCTTGGTAACTGCCTGAGTCCAAGGCCAGGAAAGGCACCCCTCCCTGGAGTGAGTGCATGGCCAACTTACTTTTCACCAAGGAGACGGTGAGGACCCAGGCAGACCAGTACCCTGCACTCCACACGGGGAGCAGAGAAGTGTAGCAAGACATTTCCTGGAAGTCTGAGGAGGTGAAGGCCTCCAGCAGGAGCTGTGCAATTAGGAAGGAGGGCATCTTATTCCCGGTGACCTTCGCCAAACTGCAGTGCCAGCCCCATAATCTACCTTCATTCTGCCCAGCAGTGTTTATGTCAAGCATGGTTGGTAGAGCACTCTAGATCTCAGCACAAGACATCTGTGCTTCTGTGGTCAGGGTGCCTCAAGAGAATTCCAGGGTGTGTCCTGAGGCACGCAGAGGAGCTACACACACACACACACACACACACACACACACACACACACACACACACTAGGTCACAATCCTTACACACACACCTTAACCTGAACTATGGTTCACAGATTCCACAGATTGCTCAGCAATGCACTATTTCCAAAAAAACAAAATCACATTGCCGGACTGAGAATGTCACTCAGGCAGTACCCTGACTTCACGTATGTCTAGCTGTGAGTTGCCAAGGTCGATCGACAAGGCAAATATTGCTATAAAAGACTTTGGGAGAGAGACTCCTAAAAGCAATCCTTTAGCACAAACTACCTCATGCCTTTCCAGGGTCGCCACATGCCAGCTTGTTAAAGTTTCAGAAGATTTTAGATCTGGCTTGAAACCACCCATGGTGAAAACACTGACAACATACAAGTCGGAAATTGTTACAACTTGGGACCATGACTGCCCACCACCCCTGGGCTCTGACAATGTCACGTGCTTTATAAAGCTGCCTCTCCAGTTTCCTTTGGGGCGAGCGATCTACTGTTTAACAGTCAAGAGACACTCTAGAAGTCAAAGCACATATACCTTGTTCAGTATTTCTGGAAGGCTTGCTCTCTGTTTGGGTACACAGAGAAAGGGGAAGCACCTGCTTTGCATGCATAGCAAGCCCTTTGCAGACAAGTACTGCATTAGAGTCATTTATTAGCTTCAGCTTCCCCTGCTTTCATTTCCGTTGATACTTGTCAACGATTCACGCCTCTTGGGAGCTCTCAGGGGTTTTGCTTGTTTGTTTTTTGTTTTCATTTCATATGTATGTGTGTTTTGCCTGCATGCATGTCTGTGTACAACATGCATGAAGCACCCATGGAAACCGGAGGAGAGTGTCAGATTCCCTGGGACTGAAGTCACAGACGGCTGCGAGCTGCCGTGTGGGTGCTGGGAATTGGCCCTGGGTCCTCTGGAAAAGCAGTGTTCTTAACCACTGAGCGACCTCTCCGGTTTTCTCTTCAGTGCTTTTTCTTATTGTGCTGTATCTCTCCAGCACTAGGATAGAACAGGTTTGGTAACTGAATGGTCTGGCAAACAGCAAGAAGGGCCCCAGGTGGTCCCACTGTTTGTGGTGTATGGTCCTACTTAATCTTTGATAGCGCTTCTCTCCACAGTAGGTGCTTAGACAACGTCCGGGCTAGAAGCTGCTTTTCTCCTTGAGTCTCTCTGATAAAGATCACCTCTCATACGATCCAAAGATTAGGAACTGCTACTCCCATTGGTCCCACTGATACCTAAGAGCTGGAGAAAAATTACCATCCATCACTGGGAGACAGTTCTGCATGGGCCCTTAGCATACACGCGCCTTTGGGAGGAGAGATGTCATGTGCCATTTGCTCTGGGTTCTTTTCAAGGTGTCTGCAGAGTATGCATCTTCAGAGGGGACAAGGACCAGCCGGGGGTGCCTCACCAGCCATCCTCAGCCCTCACCTCTGGCTGTCAGACCTGGACCAGCTTACAACAAGCAGCCTAGCAGCCTTGGGTCATTTTCAGGACAGTTCTTAGCCCCAGAAATCAAACTTTCCATCTTCTACTTCAGGGGACACTGTGGGCTGATGTGAAAATCACAGGAGAGAGAAAGCTGGGGACAAATGGTGGGAAATGCCCCCTGAGATCTTGTGAGACTGCAGAATCCCACTGGTCTTGCCTGCTGTGCTTTTACCTGTCTCGTTTAATTTTTTGTGGTATTTTGTTTTGTTTTGTTTGTCCATTCATTTGTTTATGTAGCCCTGGCTGTCCTGGAACTCTCTCTGTGCATCAGGCTGGCCTCATGCTCAGATCCGCCTGCCTCTGCCTCCTGTACGCTGAGATTAAAGGCGTGGCCACCACTGACGACTTCTCATTGGCTAGCTTCCTTCTCCATTCATTTGCTCTCTCTCTAGCCAGAAGACAACCAGGGAGACAACGTGGCTTCCGAATCCCACACACCACCTCCTCATTAGTGGCTGCTTATTTTGTTCAAGTTCAGAGGCTTCATTTTCCAAACCTTTAACATCCATCAGCTTTAATTTAAAACCATATCTAACCACATCATCTCTCAGATGGTACTGGCTACCAATATTCAAACCTCCAACCATAACCTTCTTTTCTCACTTATAGATTATCTTGCCCCAAATGTCTGATCGATGGTCTCCACTGCATCTCTAATTTGTCAGTATCATTCTGCCCAAGCTGCTTAAATATCTTTGAAACAACTAACAGGAGGGAAAAAAAAAATCACATTCACCCTCACAAAACACACACACACACACACATTCTTTTCCGACTCACAGTTTGCCCAGCTTAGACTAAGTGTATTGAGGATTGGCCCTCTGCTTTGCCTAACGCCAGGCGGTGGTGACAGAGAGATAACAGAACCACTGACCTCAGCAGCTTTCAAGCTCCCAGAAGGATTCATAGGCAAATGTCTTCTTGTGCCTGATAGACTAAGCATTTTTCCTGGGTGATTTCCCACAGCAGTGCAAATTTTCTATAAGGGAGCTCTCCTTTCTGTGAGGGTCAGAAAGGATTTCTGGAGAAGGTGACATCTAATAAGCATCACTCTAAAAAGATGAGTAAGAAATGGCAAGAAAAGGGGGTAGAGGGAAGCTAGGAGGAGTACTATGCAGTGTCCAGAGAGATGTGACAACTCCCAGCCATCAGCACCACACAGAAAGAGAGAGAGAGAGAGAGAGAGAGAGAGAGAGAGAGAGAGAGAGAGAGAGAGAGAGAGAGAAACAGAGAGCTTCGTCCAGTTCTTATCAATTCTTGATCATTTGGTACCTGTATCCGCCATGAGTCATTCAATCTGGACCCATATAAAGAGGCTGATAGGAGTCTACCTTGATGTCATCAGCCCTGATAGTCTCTAAAGATCTGTCTGTGGAATACACGGATAGCTCCTTCGGGGATGAGAACGAGTGGTAAAAGGACACGGGTCCACACAGAGAAAGTTGTTTTCTAAATAGTGACTTGGTGGGCTATAGGCACAGGACAAAGCATGGCTACTCCAGGAGAACAGACAAGACAGAGCTGCCCATTGCTTGCCCTGGAAACAAACTCCTCCGGAGAACAGACAAGACAGGGCTGCCCGTAGTCTGCCCCGGAAGCTCATTGTCAGCACCCTGACCTGCTAAATTCCCCTCAACAATTTGGTTTCTACAAAATCTGCAAATTGTCAAAAATTAGGCAAAGATCTCTCTGTATACCATTCATTATTACTAACTCAGACCTTAAAACAATTTTCAATCACTCTCCTTGAGAGAAATTAAGTTTCCTATTTTATCTTTTAAAGAGATACACCCCAATGAGGTTAGCGAGTGGTGAACTTTGACATTGGGATGCCATTTTGATAGTTTTAAAAATAGACACTTTTAAACCCCACACCTGAAAGAGCTGAAACATCAAAGCCCGTGAGACGAAGCTTTCAACTGTGGTTCTGCCTGTGGCTAACTCTGTGACTCTGGTAGGTCAGGAGGCTCTGGGATTCATCTAGTTTATCCTTAAAACACAAAATGATCATGAAAAGCAGAAAACTGAGCCAACCCTCTAGCACACAGAGCCCTATCACTGGATAAATCTAAAGCTCACATCTTAAGAGTGGGTGTTCGTGCGTGCGTGCATGCATGTGCGTGTGCGTGTGTGTCCACACATATCCTAGGGTACACAGCTTGAGCCACAGGGCCCTTGCCCTTCGCCCTGTGTGAGAACAGTAATGTCTGTTCCACACGGACCCCGCTGTGTAGCCTGGGAACCTGCAGGGTTCCTGTCTGTCCTCTTATCTTGCCACAGGGGAACAGGGGCTGCACACTCCTGTCCTACTCTGCTTGGATTTGCACGACTTCTGGAGATATGAGCCCAAGTCCGTAGGCACGCAGGGTAAGTACCCACTTCAGTTAATTTTTGAGATCCCCCTATTCACACACACCTGCCCAAAACTAGCAAATGGGATATAAGAAGTCTTAAAGTGGTTGATAAAAGGTATCAGGGAGGTATTTTGTGGAGCTCCGACATCGTCCTGGGCCATCAGTGGGTTGGATTATCTACACACGGTGTTGAAGATGTATAAGCTGTGTAGAGTTCAATCAACTCAAGGCAGGAGAGAGAGTGACTCGTACTTCTGCTGGTACTGCTGAAGAGCAGAGGGGAGTGGAAGGAAGTGGTGGTACCTAACGCCACCACTGCCTCCTCTGCCTGCTGCAAAGGGCCATGGAGAAGAAATCCCTTAGCCTTTTGAAGGGGGGTGGATGTATACAGAAGGCAGAGTGAAAACGTAAGTAAAACCAGTGAAAGAGAGCTTGAGGGTATCTGGGCAATGAACTGCCATCTGTAATGTGGATCATGGAAATGTCTCAAAAATATAATATACCTCCGTAACTGTGTGGCCCCTTCCTTTGTGTTTATTACTAAACGGCATGTATTTAACTACAGATCATTCCGTGTCTTCCTCTGGTGGTTTATAAAGGAGTGCGTTTGGAGTCAATATTTCCTAGGGGCATAAAATTCGATTTTGAAAGCTTGCCTTCAGGCATCAAAAAGTGAGGTCTTCAACCTGCTACGGTCGTGGTTCACTGCAGCAGTGAGACGCACTTTTCACTGATGGGGAGCACGGGCTCTGCCCAGACTGCAGAGATTAAGCAAGAGCGTAGCCAGCTCCTCAATAGGAGCAACATCTGGCAACAGTGACTCCGTGATGCTATCCGTTATGTGTGCGTATTCACACAGCTCACCATGCTGCGCCAGCTCCTCAGTGTGAGAGGAAGCTGGCAACAGTGACCCCGTGTGCTGTCATGTATGCGTGTTCATACATGTCACGCTGTGCAGGGACTCTGAGATGCTACACATCTGGCTGCCACAGATCTGCAAAGCAGGGACATAAGAGTCTCTTTTACTCAGATAAACGCCTATAATGAAATAAATGTAATTAAATATATATGTATAAGCATTATATGTATTATATATTATAGATCTACACTGCTGTCTGTAGAAAGGAAATGCTTTTGTTTTTTGGCAAGACATCACTCAGAAACCCTATGGAGACAGTGAGTTGAGCAGTAGACCCAGTCATGAGGTCAGCTGAGGACTAACCGAATGCTATAAATGGCAGAGAGATATGAAATACAAGGATGACCTAAGTGATATTTGCATGGGTTTATCAGGATCATGAATATTTCCAACTCTTAAACTTCCCCAATAATATTTATAATTTGACAATTTGTAACTTAAGACAATCATGTCAACATGTCTGGAAGACAAGAAATGGACATAACAGGACACAGACTCTCTGGTTGATCACTCTAACTGCACCCCCTTCTGTGCATTGCCCATGCTTCTTGAGAATCCTGCTAGGTTGTTTTTCCCAACCCTCCTCCCATTTTCCTTGCCCCATCACCACCATATCTAGTAAGGTTCCTTTGCTTCCCTATTCACCCAGGTGATTTCTGCTCACCCTGGACTGTCTACAGCAAGAATCCTGTTAGGTTGGTGAACCTGAGAATTCCCCTGGCTTAGTAATGGTATAACTACTGACTCCCATCCTGTTCCTGCCAACACTGTTTGGAATTTTGTGCAATTATACACTAGATTTCCCCAATTACTACACAGCTCTTGTCTTCCCCTGCAATGGCCTGTGTATCCCTCTCCCAGAGACTGGCTTGGAAAGCTTTAGTTGACATTACTAATTAATGAATGGTGAATACCATGGTGGCCTGTCACAGGGTTAGGGGTTGTTCCATCTCAGGATCTCTGGGAATACTGTTGGAGCTTGGGTGGTGAATGAAATTATTACATGGGTACAGAAGGAGAGGGGGTTTAACTTAAGAATGACAGAATCTCTTCCTCCAGCAAATTCTCAAGAATCACTTATACAACAGAACACTTACAATTAGCCATTTCTTTAATGGAACCACTAGTTAGAACCATGCTGAAACTTGACCCAGCAGCACAAACTTACTCAGACATGGTCAAGTCTACTCTTACCATACTTGAATTCTGAATATTTGGACTGGCATTATAATCCCTCGTTGCTTTTCCACAAATTGTTTAAACTGAAAACCTTTGGGAATGATAAGAACATCTTATGCTGAGTAAGATACAAGACCCAGGACAGGAAAATCAAGCCAAACTAGTTTTCAATAGCAGGGTTATCTAAAATTATGGCCATTGCTTCCCACATTTCAATTTCACTGTGTAAATCTCTAAGATCTACTACAACTGCGGTAAGATTGCTGACATTTGGCTGGCACTTTCCAAGTTAGTACTCTTTTCTTTTCATTTGCTTATCCATAGGCGTATTAGATGGGAGGTAAAAGAACAGACTAAATATGTATCACCATGCAATTTATAAAGAGGAAAGGGTACACGATAGGAAGGAAGACTTGGGAAGATTCAACTTTCTGGGTTCATGAGGGAAGAATATAGAAGAAATTACTGTTCCCCTTTACCTGGAGTCAGAGGGGGCAACAATACAAGCAGTAAGGGAAAGAGGACAGCAGCTGCCCAAGACAGCCAACCAAGAATCTTCTCACACTGGGAGAAAGCAAGAAGGGAGTAAGAGCCACGGTAGCAATAGAAGCTAAAGGAGATGCAGCCAGAGGATAAGATGTCTCCCTGTGATTCTAGGAAGATAACTTAGACTGAGACGGTGAGGTACCAGGTCACAAGAAACAGACAAATCGAGTGGTGTCTTCTTTGGACATGATGGTCTTAAAACCTGGCAGCCTTAAAACTTTAGTTTTTGCCTGATACTTATCAAATAAAGTCCCAGGGTTCTACCTGATGTTTAACCATGGCGATGAGGAAATAGAATTCCTATTTTGTCTTGTCACAGTCTGAAAAGGCATCATTTGAGACAGTGATTCTTTTCCCCAACAGCAACTGGGAACTCCAAAAGATAATTCAACTAAAATTGTATCCGCCATAAAATCCACAATTAGGAATGGACCAAATCTCAGGGTAAACAGCTATATAGAAGGAATCAGACTAAAGGTGACGGTTGTAGTATCAAGTCAAGACATAATTCAGTCTTGATCTCTGCTGTCAGGAGCATGGTCATGTGATATCCACAGCCATCTAGGCATGTTATATGTGCCCAAGGCTGAGGGACTACAGATGATCAGTCCTTCCAAGCCATCCATAGGAAGAGCAGTATGGGGACTTGGAGGAAACTGGACCAGACTCCTGAAGCAGAGCTCAAGTTGACACTGGGCTATAATTTTATCCATGGTCTTGCATCAGGACCTCCTCTTCCCTGCCCCCCAGAGATGCATTTCCCCCATCTATCATTCATTATTGGAAATCCATTCAAAAGCAATACATCCACGGTGCCCATAATACATCTACAGTGCCCATAATACATCCACTGTGCCCATAATACATTCACGGTGCTCATAATACATCTACAGTGCCCATAATACATCCACGGTGCCCATGTCGAGTTTTTCCACACGCCTTCACAATGGTTGACATGTCCAAACACCTTGTGCCACCGCCCTTCACCAAAAGGAAAGGCCCCATCAAGGCTGGCTCAGTGTGAACAAGCCTCAAAACTACAGAAACAGAACTACCCCATGACCCATCTGTGCCACTCACAGGCATATCTACTCAGAACTATAGGAACAAACTACCTCATGACACAACTGTGACACTCACAGACATATATACTCAGAACTACAGAAACTGAACTACCCCATGACCCATCTGTGCCACTCACAGGCATATCTACTCAGAACTATAAGAACTAAACTACCTCATGACTCAACTGTGACACTCACAGACATATATACTCAGAACTACAGCAACTAAAGAACCTTATGACACAGCTGTGACAGTCTATGCATATCTACTCAGAACTATAGAACAGACCCACCTCACGACCCCGACAGTCTCAGGCGTACATACTCAGAACTATAGAACAGATCCACCTCATGACCCTGACACGCTCAGGCATACATACTCAGAACTATAGAACAGACCCACCTCACGACCCAGCTGAGACACTCTCAGGCATACATACTCAGGGGCTCTGTTTCCTACTAAGAGACACTGGCTCATCCATGTTCACTGCTCTATTCAAATAGTCAGGGAGTAGAAACAGCCCACATGCCCAACAGCTAATGAGTGGATAATGAAAATGCAGTACATTTACACAAAGGAATCTTACTCAGCTGTTAAAAAAATAAAATTATGAAATTTACAGATAAATGGATGGATCTGGAAAGAGTCATTCTGAGTGAGTTAACCCAGACCCAGAAAGGCAAACATTGCCTGCTTTCCCTCATTTGTGGGTGGCAGCTTTGGTTCTTTAGATGTTTCCGTTGGAATGCCCGCAGAGGTCAGTGAAATAGTGGTGGGCCACGGAAGGGAGTGATTCTGAGAGAGAGGAGACAGAGCGTGGGGCGAGTGGGAGTAGCAGGATGGAAGGGGTTGGATAGGGTGGGAGATGGAGCATCAGGATACTAGCTGGAGGAGGGGCATGGACAGCGATAACTAACAACATGGAGACCTGCTCCTTCTGTAGAAGCCTCCTAAAACATATCTATAAATACAATGTTTAAGTGGAGATACCCTATGATGAGGCAGCAGCGTCCCTGCTAGATGTCATAGGACAGGAAATAGGAAGCCCACTGCCAGGAATGCACCTCCCTTTTGGAACTGTTGGAAAGTATACCCCACAGACCCCAAACATTAATCCATTGACATTGTTATTATTGGTTTCCCTCCAGCACTTGGTGTCCCTACGCTTAAGACACAGTTTTGAGTCATAAGACACAGAGAAACCAAGCAAGTGCTCACCTGGAATCTTCGTCCCTACTGGCTAGCTTCCCCGGAGCTAGAAAGTGCCATGCATGTTCCAGGGGAGGAAAGTAATCGTCGGTCTGACCCAGTGCTGAGAACCCTGTGGCCGTCTGGTCAATAACACCTGGTCTGAAAAGACACGTCCACTGATGCAATAGTTGCATGAATGTGATGCACGTAACCACTCAGTTTCTGGTTGAATTTAAGGCCCCTTCCCAAGATGAAACTCATACCTCGGACTGTTATCAGTACCAAGAATGTGTGTTTACATAGATCAAAGGCCCTAGAGAAGAATCTATGTCCATTGTTCTGCTATGGAAACATGCAAGTCTATTTCCAAAACCTCCTTACTCACACTGGAAAAGAATAGGCTACGTGGGCGCCATATGAAAACTATCCACAGTTCTGTGATAATTCTAAAGCACCAACGACTTACTTTAGACAACACAACAAGACCAGCCTGACAGCAAGGAAACAGCCCAGCTATTGGGCTGGTCCCCAAAGTCCCCAGTGTTCCTGGAAGGTCTGGTTAAGGTAGAGCGAGTCTATAAGTGACCTGTGTGGATACTGTGGCCTCAGTATATTCCCATGATGACCTCAGGTTGGAAGCTACATCTGTGAGTGTTATTTCATATAAGAATAAAAAAGAGATTATGGATCCACCATGGAGGGGGGAAACAAACAAAACATATCTCATGCTACAATAAGATCAGCAGAAGGGCCCGCCAGACTCTTGGTGGGACTGTGAGATTACACCAAACAATTTTATACTATGATATCATTAATTCATACGAGAGGGGTCCCTTAGGTGATTTTTTTTAATCCTGCACTATTTTTGGTCTTGCCACACTTTTTTGTTTTGTAAACAGAGAATTCAGGAACCAGAGGTGTGGAATGTTCAGCTGGGTGGTTGACTATTTAGGTTTCCCTGGCATTGCAAGAGTTGACCAATGCCAGCAGGCTCCCTGCCTTCCTCTGCAGTCTCCCCTCCTTCTGCACCCATCCTGAGCCCATGCAGGCTGAGATAACTCTGTCTTCTGTTCTGCGTATTAATAACTTACTAAAGGCTTAAAAAGTTTAAATGAACCCTCCTCCCCTTCCTTCCCTCTCCCCGTCTCTCTCCTTCTCCCCGCCTCCCTCTCCATCACCTCTCTCAGAGCACGACGCTAGCAGATGACAGCAAAGGAAGCCAACGTGTCTCTGCCTTCACTGATGCCTTGGGCAGAGCAGAGGCTTTCTTCTGTCCTGCTCCCGTCCGAGGTTTGGCACCTCTCAGGAAATGGAGCATCTTGGCCGATGGTTATCATATGGGTGGCAATCTGTTACATGAGGAATTTAATTTCCCTAGAATATCTCCTTTCCTTTCTAGCAGGCTGTAAATACATCCAATTTAAAGTCTACTTTTTATGTAAAAAGAATCCATCCCCGCCATTGTGATGCCCCTCCACACACAGGGAGTCTCATTAGAGTCCTCGAGCTTGTGTTTCTAGATCTAAGCTCGGGGACCCAAGGCCGCCCCTCTGCGATCCTTGTCCTGCAGTAAATGCTCCAACCAGAAGAAGCTGTTAAAACTGATGCACCAAGCCAAATAACACAACAGGTTCCTTGTGAAGCCCACAACAATGCAAGCAGATGAGTACGCAAAGGACAATAGAGTCAGGAAGTGAAGTTGTCTGCACTACACACCTCTTAAAAGGGAAGGCCTCGAAATAAGCACGTGTTCCAGCAAATACTGAATAGTGACCCACTGCGATTACCATCTTGTCTATAAACCTCACCACTAAGCTCTAATGTATGTATACTCACGTACACTGTTCATGCAGGTAGTGTGTTTTTGCAATTCAGATTCAGTATTGACTCCGATTGTGATCTCCATTCCCCCCCCCCCACCAGAACATAAAATGTAGAACATAATTGCCTCTTAGGAATGAGCTTAAAGAATGAGGCGCTTAAACTCAGACCTGACTGTGCTTTTATGACCACCCAACATGGCGGGTTCTCTCCTTTACTTCATCAAAGAACTGAGAGACTAAAGCGGTGCCTGCAAGTAGGAAAGGCGCGTTTGAAGCCAAGGTTACCCAATCTGTGTGTCCAGTGCTTGGTTCCTTGTAGGAGAAACTGCAGCTGACCCACCCAAGCTGCAAGCGCCCTGCCTCCAGTGCCCAGGCCAGCCCACACGTGAGGCACTTCCTCCCTGAGCCAGGCCGCCAAGCCTGCCTCCACTCCCCAAGAAGCTGACACACAGACGCCTGACCAGAGACACCGAGGAGGAAAGGACAGTGCGGCCGGCCGTCAGCCACCCCAGCCAATGGAACCTTGGGAGGGGTGCAAAGGCAGGTCTAACTTCCTGAATCTACAGCACGCTCTGCTACTCACTGTCTCCCGGTGCCTGAGTCCTTGGTGCTGTGTGTGCATCTTCTCTCCCCCTCCCCACGGGGTGCCTGACCAGGGTAACCTGCAACATCTCCTATCCAGGAGAGTTCAAGACTCATGAGGTAACACCTTTCAGACTCAAAGGACAAGGCCCCTTATTTCAGCAGGCTGGCTTCCCAAGGGCCACGGGCAGCAGCAGTGCTGACTCAGTTACAATTATCCCCAGTCATTCAGCATTCTTGCCCAAAATAAAGATAAGACCGGAGCATCTGTTAGGGTTTGAGCCAAGTGACTATCTTCCTTTTTCACAAATCCTTGGGAGCCTGCCCACCAAAATTACACACAGGGATGGAGGCGGGGGTTAGGAAGCAGGGGAGAGCAGAGCAGAACAGCGGGATAAACAATGAAAGATAAAAAAGTGTCACGGGGGGCGGAGAGGAAAGATTTCCAAAGTCCCCTTCCGAGTGTGGCCTGTCCTGTGTGAAATGGTGGAGGGAAGCAAACGGCTGGGTTTCGACCCCCGTGGAGGTTGCCCTTGGCCTCTGACTTCTAATTTCTTCCGAAGAAATTGTGCGCCCTCAAATGAAAGTAGCAGTGTAGAGAGCTGCTTATAGCATCACATGAACTTCCTATGTTATGAGCAAGCAGAGCCTTTCCCTGGAGCAGCAGGCTGGATGGGATGACAATGGAACTTAGAGCTGAGGCTTCTTCCTCCTGGCAAGGGCGTTGACCCTGACGGATGTTATACTGAGCCAAGAAGGCAGCTTATTAACTGAGAAGTGTGGGCACCAGGAGCCGGGGGAGGGGGAGGAGGTAGATGGACAGAAGATAGCAGAGGGTGCGGAGTGCAGCTGTCTAGGAGGGGTGGCTCCTCATGTCTAGTAGTGCAGCAGGGTAACTAGCTGACCACAATCAGTGTAGACTTCAAAACGCAGAGAATGGAGGAGTCTCCTATTTCTGGCACAGAGAAGTAACTGTGTGAGGTAATCCATGGGCTGGTTACATTGATCTCATCACAGTGCAATGTGCTCGTCAGTTTTTATCACTATTTTTAATTCTTTGGGAGCCATCATATAATGTATTTTAAACATATCGACACCCAACTCCTCCCCATCACCCCTCCAAGGCCTGCCTCCCATATCTTCCCCTCTCCATTCCCTCTCTCCTTTATAAGTTTAACAACCCACCAGCTCCAGCGTATGTTGTCTGGGGCAGCCACCAGAGCATGGTGTGCTCAACAGGAGACATAACCTTCCAGAAAACCCACTCCTCCACCCCACAAGCTGTCAACCGACCATTGAGCAAGCTGCTCTAGCACGGTGTGAGGAGGGCTGCAGAGCCCCCTCACCTCTAACTAAGAAGCTATGAAGAGCTGTATTCAAACACTTAAATGTCATACCACATCCCGTAAACGTTTACAACTAGATTAAAATTTAAAATTAAGATAGTTTCTCTTACATGGCCAAGGGGAGATTGTCTGACTGTTCTGCTTCCTGTGTGAACTACTGTATCAATCAATCAATCCCTTCGAGTTCCCTGTGTCTTCACAATGATCTATACACATTGAGCATCCTCTGTCACATAAATGTCATGTAGATGCACGTAATGTTGGCATAAAAGTAACAACGAGAGCTGGACAGGTGGCTCAGTGGGTAAGAGCCACTGGCTGCTCTGTGCAGGACCCAGGTTCTGTTCCCAGCACCCACAGAGCAGTTCACAACCATCTGCAACTCCGTATTGGGGATCCGAGGCTCGCTTCTGGCCTCCATGGGCTCTGCATACATGTGGAATAGATACATACATGAGGCAACCACTCATACACAGAAATAAAAATTAAGTAAATATTTTTTTTAAGTAGGAAGAAATTTGGAAAGACAGCTTGTGAGCCTGGGAGGATTTATACCTCCAACCAACAGGAAAAGGGCCAGTCATTTCTCCTGAACTATATTTTAACTGTTAGTGAACTCTTTCAACTGACTTTGATGGGAGATGTCATTCTGTAAATGTGTTTCTCTTATTGGTTAATGAATAAAGTGCTGTTGGCCAATAGGAAAGCAAGATAGGTGGGACTCGGAGACGAGGAGGATTCTGGGAGGTGTAGCAGAGGAGACTCAAGATGTAGAGACTTGAGACAGAAGAGGGCAGGACTCTCCGGTAAGATAAGACCACGTGGAAACACTTGGATTAGGGTTAATATTTATTACAGAGCTAGACAATAAGAAATGCTAGTAACAGGCCAACAGCTCTATATCTAATACAGCGTCTCTGTGTGTTATTTGGGGCTGATGCAGCTGTGGGACCAGGCTGGTGGGAAAACTACTCGTAACACTTTTTATCTGAAATGATTAAGGACTGGTGAGTACTGAAATATTGTTTCCCCATTAAAAGATTCCTGAGATACACTATGAGGTCAGTCTGAGGCTGTGGGGAAGACGGCCAAAGTTTTTCCATGTAAACCTGCTTTCTCAGGTCCCTCTGGGAGGCTCCCAGTGCCTCTCATGAGGAGAGGAACACACAAAGTGCCATGCTCATCCCCACAGTGAGTTAATCGCGAGCTCTTCAAAGTGTCTTTTTGTTTTGTCGGTGACTTTCTGACTCTATGAAGTTAGAATAATGTTCTGAAAATGTCACACTAAAATTTTCTCAAGTGCCTTCATTCTCTGTGTCTCTGTATGAGTATTTCACACAGAATTAGAAGAGAAAGGGGATTGCAGAAGCCTGTGGAGCACACAGAACGAACCACGTGAGAAGGTTTGAAATAGGCTTTTACGGTGTGGACAGAAGGCCTTCGAAGACGTGTGGCGCAGACGGGAAAGATCACAGACCCGTCTCTATCGAAAGGCAAACGTTTCTCTTTACCAAAAATATTATTGAAGAGTTAAAAGATACTGATGTGGGGCTCACGCCTGCAATCCCAGCATTTAGGAGACTAAGGCAGGGTGTATTACAGGTTAGAGGCCAGCCTGGGCTACAAATCAATATCCTATACCAAACAAACTAACAAACCTTTCAAGACAATTGTTTAAAATCAAAAACAAAAGACTAGAAAAGGCAGGAATAATATGCTTAACCTATAAAAACTAATGCATAAAAATAATGTATACACACACACACCAATGATGTTCCATTTCTTCCCATTTTTCATATGATGAACACTCAACATTATTATTAATCAAAATATCAGCTTAATCTAAATAAATTCATAGAGGACTGGTAACAGTCACTATGGCTGGAATGATAAACATGTGCCCTCGTGTGCTGTTGTTAGAAGACACAGTAAGTAAAGGGCTTGTTCAGGCATCTGCTCACACTCACATTTGAGTGTGTGCTTTTTCCTCTCAATCGTCCATCTCCACCCATCTCTGTCTATAGATAAAATAATTTCCTGAAGTGTATTAAAACTTAAATGTCAGGATGGGTCAAATAAATCACGATTCATTAGCAACCATATGAACATATAGCAATTGTTGAAAGCTAGGAATGCTTGTGTTCCAACAATTAAACTCTGTTTGCTTTTACAACGGCTCTGTGAAGTGCATATTAGCATTGGCTGCTGTAACCTGGATCTGGAATGTTCCCCCAAAGACTTGTGTGTAAGTGGATTTGTTCTGTTTGGTGCAATCGGGAGGGGGCGAGAACCATGAAAGGAGCCATCTATAGCAGAAACTGGGTTATTCAGAGCCTGCCCTCAAAGGGACAGCTGGGTCCCAGTGCCTCCCTCTCTCCTCCTTTGTCTTATTCTTTCTGGTCAGAAGGTGCACAATTTTGCCCCTCCTGTGTTCCCACTACGATGAACCACCACAGGCCAAAAGCAACGGGACCAACTGACTGTACTCTAAAACCTCCAACACTGTGAACCAGAAAGAACTTCCTCTCTTCATAAGTTGATTGTCTTGGGTATTTCAGTAGCGTTACAGGAAGCTACTGTAGTCTCTCTCTCTCTCTCTCTCTCTCTCTCTCTCTCTCTCTCTCTCTCTCTCTCTCTCTCTCTCTCTCTCTCTCTCTCTCCCTGAAGATCAGGACTAGCTCTCAGCTACTTCTCCAGCACCACGAGTGCTACCATGCTCCTGCCAAGATAATATTAAACTAGCCCTCTGAAACTGTAAGCAAACGTCCAATTAAACACTTTCCTCTGTAAATGTTTTCTTGGCCATGGAGTCTCTCCACAGCAGTGGTACGCTGACTAAGACAGCTACTAACCCATGTGCCACTACAAAAAGGAAGCCAGAGAAGATGGAGATCTTGCTCCAAGCCACAGAAAGAGTATGAGACAGCAGGTTCCAGACTTGAGTAACCGAATGGCAGGATGCTGGGCAGCACAACAGGATAAGCTGCAGTGACTCCCCCACATGCTGCTATGAAGGGCTGCAGGTTAAACTGCACCCGAGAAAGGTGCAGCACAACAGGATAAGCTGCAGTGACTCCCCACGTGCTGCTAGGAAGGGCTGCAGGTTAAACTGTTAAACTGCACCTGGGAAAGGTGCAGCACAACCGGATAAGCTGCAGTGACTCCCCACGTGCTGCTAGGAAGGGCTGCAGGTTAAACTGTTAAACTGCACCCGGGAAAGGTGCAGCACAACCGGATAAGCTGCAGTGACTCCCCACGTGCTGCTAGGAAGGGCTGCAGGTTAAACTGTTAAACTGCACCCGGGAAAGGTGCAGAGCAAGATTGGTGTTATGACTTCCCTGTAGAATAAAAACGAAGCTATGTCCTGATTATCTACATAAAATTGGAGCTACGCACCTGATTGTTTGCATAGTGCATGCATGCATGCTGCAAGGTGTAGAGGCAGCTCTATCTGGGAGTGGAAACAGCAGTGAGCAGAGGGTGATGGGCAGTTCCTGGTTTTGACTTACATATTCCTAAGCCTTGTGGAAGTTTGGAAAACAGATTCTTGTTAGTGTTCTAATTTATCTACACGGCAAGTTTTTTCAAAACTGAAAGACGGGAGTGGAAAGTTTGTCTTTTCAGATGTTTGTGTGACCGTGTTTCTGGCTTTGGTCACATGTTTTCCTATTTGAAAAGCCGATCCAAATATGTGTTGGACTCCAAATCTTCAACTTTCTGGGCTGTTGTGAGCTCACAGAAAAGGCGGAATCTGCCAGCAGGGTTAGCTTTAGCCCTGCTGTGTTTATGGACGTTGTTAAACGAGCTGAATTCTTGGTGCTGAAAGACACTCCAGGTCATTTCAGAGCACGGACCTGAGTGCGAAGTAGAGAAATGTGAGTGTCAATCCAGGAAGCGCTGAGGTCGGCAATGCATACACGCAGGCTAGGGCTACAGAGATGAGATCTCTAGACTGCTGAGGCCAAGACAGAACAGACACCTTCTTCTTGTCCTGTGATCCCTTAGGGCCACTGAGATATTGCAATCTAGAATCCAAAGGGTGCATCGATGCTGAGGGAGAAACACCACACAAGTGTTTCCATCAGGGAGTGTAAGTAGCACAGGGATGGCCCAGCCTGGAGCCCGGTCCTCACCCGTGTGGTAAGTTTCAAGCCTGCTGGCTCCTTGCGATGTTTCTAGCCCTGCCTGTGGCCAGCCTCCCAGTGTAGAGCACCCTCCGGAGGACGGCAACCCATATGCCATGGATTCTTCTATTCCCTTCATGGGCCCCTTTACACCCTGGAGCAGAGAGGCCAAGAAGCCATGAGAGAGCCAAGTGAGCCTGGGTCAGAACAGGGGTGCACGCACTCACCGCACCGCACGCTAAAGGCCCCACTGTTCTAGCAACAAGACGCTCTGAAAATTCTCTGAGAGCCATATCATTGAACAGTAATAAAAATAAGCTGGAGGCAGCCGAAGAAGAATCAAATTATACTTACAGGAATATCAATTCGGTCACAAATGTAGGTAGACTCACAATGTATTCCATGTTTTGGTATTAAATATGCATAGAAATAACCCAGTGCACACGGCCAAACACTAATAGAGTAACTTTTTTGGAACTCCTCTATGCTAATAATAGCTAGATGTCCAACAAAACAAATAAACAAGGGGAAAAGGAAAGGAGAAAAATCTACCACTCGACATTGTTACTGTCACAAGTCCAATAGCCTATCAGACATTAGCAGCAAGATGCTTAAACTAGAGTAAACACGCAGGATGAAAAATAAATTCTGGGTGAACGGCAAAACATGAGCCTCCAGCTGACATTCTGCCAGCATCAGGTCTGCATGAAGACACAAACCCTAAAACCACATGTTCCAAGGCAGCAACTGAAGATGTCCCCACACAGAGTCGACAACCAAAGTACGCCTTGCAAACTTAGAAGCAATTGTTCAAAACGGAGTGCTGGAAAAGCCAAGTGCCCTGAGACAGGACCTGTGCAGACAACTTAATGTCAATGACCTTTAATTATTATCTCAAGTCACAGGAAACCGGAAGCAATGGGGTTTGTCCCTTTGGGACACTAGGAAGAAACCCAGTCTCTGTTTAGCCATTCACCTGTGAGTCGTGGTCCAGAGACTAACGACGTACATTGGGTGAAGATGGCAATCACCGCTAATAATTCATTCAATTAGAATTTACTGAGTACCAGCTGGACAAGGCACTGAGTAAATGGTAATGAGCAGACAGACAGAGCTGACAGTCAGTACCTACCTGTGCTGGGCTACACTATCAGCAACCTGCTTCCAGTGAGCAGGCAATGCACGCCCCACCCTTCGGCTGGTTCCAGCTCCAAGGACGACACCGCGCTCTCTGGCTGGATTCCCCCACCCCCATTCAACTCCCAGGTTTGCAATGCAGAGCTCCATGTCCCTCAGAAGCAATCTCATAAGTAATATTTGGGGTACGCATGAGGCTCATCCGTCTTTCCCTTGCCTTGGCTACAGTGTGGCAGCCAGAGGTTTCTGGCACCCCCAGGCTCTTCAAATCAACTGGATTAAACCATTAATTCATGATTTGAAAGCTTGTGCCACAAATTGAGATGGTTGACATCCAAGATAAGTGATGCTCCCCTCAACGTTCATGAGTTAGAAAGACAGAGCCAGCTGTGGCAGTGCTGAAAAGTTAAATGGCGTGTTTGAGAGATTGGCCCTACTGGGTGGTGGCTAGGTGATGGGGGCGCTGCCCGCGGAAGCAGTTAATGCTAACTTTGCGGATGAGTTAGTGCATGTGAGAGAAGTGAGTGACAAAGAGGAAGAGTGCTCCACCCTGACCTTCCGACTTCTGGACTAAGCACGATTCGGCGTCTCCCATTGCCAACCTTCCTCTGTGTATGGCAAGGGTGGAGGGAGGCCTCCCTCACCTCAGGAGAGGTGGCAATGCACTGTGTGGGCTTTCAGACTTCCGAACTGTGATCCGAACAGACCTTGATTTATACGCAGCCCCCAGCCTCAGACATTTGGTTATTCCTTAGTAGCTGTGGGAAATGAACACAAAACCCTGGACGCCTGACAGTTGGGCCGACAGCCATTCTCCGTCTTGATTTGTTCCTGAGAGGAAATATTTTGGGGTTCAAACCCCACTAAAGACTCTTGTAGGGTATACATTTCATTTGCATTGGCCCTCCTGCATCACTGCCATTGACCCTTCTTCTGGCCACATTTCTGGCCAAGGTTACGTGGTCCCTTCTACTGCTCCTAAGAAACCATGGCTGGGGTTTTGGTCTGATTGTTTCAGAAATATAATGTCCGCATAGCATTCCCATTTTGGGACATATGTTTTGAGCATAATCCTCACTCTAATAACATTGAAAGTGCATTAACACATTAATTTTTAAACACCACTTTACGTTCAGTTTTGTTTGCGCTTGACACATGAGCCCCATCTTAATTTCTAGATCCCCAAAGATGACAAACTCAGCGTCACCTCACTTGTTAAGCAAAAGCGTCCGATCGGGGTCAGTTTATGCGCACCGTACCACAGACGATACGGCAAAGGAATCAAAAATAAAATAAACCCCAGCTGCTCCAAAAGGAACGTGAGTCCTTGAGACAACATTGTTAATGTACTTTTTTATTTACTGCTTAGGAGTCAGGAAGAAAAACACACCCATCGCTGTTACCACTGGAGACACCATAGACTGCCCTGCTCAAGGCCAAGCAAGTTCCTCCTCCCGATTCATTGGGTTGTGTTCAGAAAAATGCAGGCATTTGATGGTAATCACCCAAATTATCCATTTAAAATACGGTTTGCTCTGAGTGCTGGGGTTACAGTATGCAACACAACCTTCTTGGAAACAAACATCTGCCTTTGTCTCCTTCCATGGCTGCATCACCGAGAAAACTAGGTTGCCATTTACAGACAGTTCTTATTATCAGGAAGACTTCCCAACTCACACTCCCAGGATTCCCAGCACCTCTAAAGAGCTCCCAGAGGAGCTCGGACATGTCCTTTCTCAGAAGAATCCACAGATGAAACTCCTCCAGTCAAATCCTTCAAGAAAGGAGTCTCGGCCTCGAGAGCCTGCTGCTCTCCAGTGTAAGCTGTGCTTGGGGAAACGTTCTCAGAATGCCCCCAAGGCAATAAAGCACCTGGTGAGGATGAGAAACATAAATGCTCAGGGTTCGCACCCAGCACGTGGTGAGCAGACAGCTAGTCCAGCTGGTGGCTTGGGGAGAAATGGCTGTTTGGATTGCATGGCAGCCTCACACTGTCACACTAGGAGAGAGATGTGACAGTCCACATCCATGACCTGGGCTTAGTGCTTTCAAGGCTTGGGCGAAAATAGCGTGAGCAGCCCCCGAAAACTGTTCAGATGCCAGTTTTCTGGTCCACACAGACCCGACGGCATCTGGAGGGGGCCCTGCAATACTTGCTTCTCTGAAGGTTTCTGGCACCCATTTAGGCTCAGGAAGCCACGGTACAATAACTCCAGTCACTCATGCAGCCTCCTCCCAGGTCTCACTGCTAGAGTAAAAGAAAGGGCTTCTCTCCTAAGGGACTACCACAGACTAAGAGATGGTCACAGGACGATTGGAAGGGTTTTATCACATTTTATTTTATGTCTGAATAGATGACAACTGAGAACCTCCATCTCAGTCACCAGAAGAACGAGGAGAGGAAACAGCAGAAAGGTTCATCCCTTCCTAGGCCCATTGTGCTGGCCAAGATACTGCTGCTTCAGCATCCCTTTCCAAGTGACAAGCAGGGTCAGACCACACAGGTAAAGGCACCCACAGTCCCCATCCTCTGCCAAATGCTTTTTACAGCTTTCCCTCCAAGGCACGCAGAGTCCCAAGCTGTCAGAGACCACACAAAGCACGGTAACCTCATAGGCTCAAATATCACAGCAACCGCTTCAGTCACGGGACTCTTTGCTTTGATATGAAAGCACGTTTTCCAGCGTCTCCTCATGCCCACCCTCATCTCAATGCATT
This sequence comes from Cricetiscus sungorus, assembly GCA_030556225.1. Taxonomy (NCBI): domain Eukaryota; kingdom Metazoa; phylum Chordata; class Mammalia; order Rodentia; family Cricetidae; genus Cricetiscus; species Cricetiscus sungorus. The sequence goes on along the minus strand of JANBXA010000190.1, from coordinate 25,878,145 downwards.
AGCCCAAGGGAATCACTTATCTGTTCATGGCACCACAGCTGTGGGCTCTCAGGCCTGGGAATTATCCCCACATAATAGGAACCAGTACCTATGTACTCACTCCACCACGGCGGCTTTCCTTATTTTGCTTCTGGTGGCGTTAATTTTCCAAAAACTGAGAATATAGGGAAGCAATGACAAAAGAAAGCCGGTGATGGAAGACTGGTAATCTCAGCGTCCAATGGGAAGGGATCATGTGCCCATGACTGCCCGTAGTGCCTCCCTGTCCCGGACTTTACCGAGGACAGCAGGAACACACAAGCACTGTCCCACACTGCTGAGCTAGTCCATCCTCGAGAAACCAGTCCACGCTTCCTGGCACAACTGTGTTCTCAGAAAAGTGGGCAGTGCTGAGTAATCATGAGTTTGTTCTGTCTTGATTTGTAGTATTATACCCTTGCTGCTATTTTTCCGACTTAAAAATCAGTCATCATAAATCCAGCCACTTCCTCCTTTAGTGATAATTAGCATTAGTCATGAGCCAAAAATGAGTCCACTTAAGAAGCAAAATAAGCATGGCTCTGCTTACCTTTCATGCCAAACTTGGAATGCCTTGCCAACTTGAGCAGAAGCAGCATCACCAGCAGACAGAATCCCACCACAGACGCAATCACCACCACAGCATAGACCTGGAGAGGGAACGGGCTGTGATGAGCTTGCAAAACCATTCCCTGCACTGAGATGACAGTGATGACCATAGCAGTTAGCATTGCCTGAACATTTGTTATTGTGATGCCTGCTCTAAACTTATAAATGGACCTCTAATGATACCATGTGAATAATCATGCCTGTTACTACATCCATCCATTTGTCCGTCCGTCTGTCCATCCATCCATCCATCCATCCATCCATCCATTTATCCATCTATCCACCCACTCACCCATCCATCCATTTATCCATCCATCCACCTACCCACCTGTCCGTCTGTCCATCCACCCATCCACCCATCCTTCCATCCATCCAGGACAAAGGAAAGGGGAAGAAGAAGGAAGAGGTGATAGATGGGAAAATGTTAATATTTTGATGCTAATGAAAGGTACAGTGGGATTGACTTTACTATTCTCATTGCTTTTTACATGCTTAAAAGTTGTTCATGGTGAATACCCTTTTTTAAACTAATGTCACAGCTTGCAGGAGCCAGGGCAAGCTGGAAGCAGGGCAGTGTTTTACAGAATGTCACAGCCCTGAACAGGACTGGAGGTAGACATCACTGGATGACACAGGCCAGAAAAGGGCTTTTACGTTTTTAAAAAATGGAATTACAACTTGTGAGTTATGCAAGTAGAAAGCGTGGCTGTGTGAATTCTGTCACAACCCCAAGACAGAGGTGACAATGGAAACTCAGTATCACTGCCACCTCTGCTTCCCTGGGTACATAGGAGCCTCTTGCTTCTTGAAGGACATAGTGACATTGTAGAAACAAAGATGAAGAATCCTAGTTTTCTTTCTGTTGCTGTCGTAAACACCATGACTAAAAGCAACCCGGGAAGAAAGTGTTTATTTCATATTACAATTTTAGGGGGCCACGGTAGGAGCCTGAGGCAGGAACCGTGTGGAGGAAGGGCTGCTCCCTGCCCTGCTCCCCATGGCTGGCTCATTTCTCTTTCCTACACATCCCAGAACCACCCACCACGGGGCTCCACCCACAATTGAGCCATATCAACAACCAATCAAGAAAACACCCACAGACATGCCCCTGGGCCAATCAGATGGAGGCGATCCTTCAACTGAGGGTCTGTCTTTCCAGGTGAGTCTGTGTCAGCTGACAAAAAGCAACCAGCATGCCGAGGTTCAGGGCAAACTTCTGTTTCACTCTGTCAGATAGAATGTACTTAGACTCTGCCAGGCACATGGCCTCTGTAGCAAGAATTCGGTTGAAAACAGCCATAGAAGATGTGGGAAAAACAATTCACAAGGTCATGTTCTAATAAAGCTTTACTCATAAAAACCGATGCTGCCAGTGCTTACTGTCACTAGAAAAATGTAAATGCTGTATGTCGTTCACTCTGTGGGCATCCCTTTAAAGCGGCATTGTTTTTCCCTCTAATGTAATCATTTATACTCCTTATCTAATTGATCTTGGCTCCTGTTTCTGGAAAATGCACTCCCTGCCTTATTTGTGGTTAGCTGCCTCCTCACACTCACTGAAACTGGTGTTAACAGGGGTGGAGAATGTCCTTGCCGGTCTGAGGTGTAGTCAAAGGTCCCGGTTCTCAACAAACAATGGTGCTGTCACTCAAAGACTCTTGGCAACTCTAGGCTTTGTCCTGGGACTTGGGGTGGTCCTAGTGGGTAAATGCCAGGAGCCGGCTAACCATCAACCATGGCCAGTCCTTAGAGTTACTCATCCCCAAACCCAACAGTGCCAAAGCTCTTCCTGCCTCTGAAGCTTTCTCCCTAATGCAATGAGAATCAGCTCTTGAAAGGGCAGCCGTGTGTCAGGCAGGTGCTACAGTCAGGACGAAGCTGAAGAGACTCCCGGTAACACAGACAGTGAGAGAAACCTTTAGGGTGTGGGGATGTCTGTTACTACAGCATAGCATGCGCTGTAGCTGCAGACTGTACCTATTTTAGAACTGACTTCTCCCTGGGTGTGAAATTCAGACGGGCCCCTCTGCTTCTCATAATCTTCGCTTTTAATAGTTCTCTGCCTTGAGGATTGTAGAATCCTCGGTGGGTTCATACAGACAGTGAACTAACCAGTAAATAACATAATAATTAAGATGACGGTGGTACAGATGAAGACACTGTCAAAACTGAAACTCATAAAAATGCAAATAAACATCCCAAGGTCACACAGATTGGAATTGAACCAGTCTGCCCAGATATTTAAAAAAGAGAAAAAGAAACCTGTAGTTCATTCACGAGTGTCTGGTTCACAATGAAGACAGGAAAATAAAAATTCAAGGGCAATCACTGTGCAGCTCCACTGTCTGGAGTCAGACAGGAACAGCACGAAGTCAGTCACAGAGCACCCAGAGGCCACCGGCAACGGCCTCCTCGTTGCGCAAGAGTCTGAGAGCGGCAGAGCGGGACTTCTGTGGCTTCAGCGCTTCGGGACACAACTTCAGCAAAGCTTTGGGTATGGACTTAGCCTCACCAGGCTGCATGTCACTCACCGAGTGGCAACGCTTTCCTCATGACTGCTGGTGGGCCACCTTCTTCTAACCAAATCCATCACCTTCCAACGTGCCCAACATACCCACACCGCGTGGAGCACTGGTGTGTTAGTTACTGGCCACCATTCGCATGCACCGTGAGAAACGCTGGCATGCCACTGCAGAGCTGATGTTCAACAGTGTCTGCCAGCAAAAGGACTGAGACTGTGCTGTCATAATTGCAAAAGTTTTATTGGCGTTTTTAATCTATTACCAAGCCTAATTTATAGATCAAACTTTATTGTGGATTTTTGTAGAAAAAAGAAAACATAGCCGAGCTTCAAAACTACCTGAAATTTCAAGCATCTGCTGGAGATCTTAGGACGTGTCCTTCTCGGTGAGAAAAAGGGGCTACTGGGCGGGTAAGGAGACTCCAAGGGTGAAAAACCCAAGCCCTGGGACCACAGCAGAGAGTGGTCCTGTAACCTACACATAAACACCGAGGCACGCCCAAACATACACATTCATCATACAGATGCACACCACACACACACACACACACACACACACATACACATACACATGCACACATGCGTGCACACACACATACACAAACGCACACACACAGACACACATACACACACAAACATACACACACTCATCATATAGATGCACACATACACACGCACACATGTGCGCACACACACAGACACACACGCACACACAAAAACATACACACTCATCATACAGACGCGCACACACACACATACACACGCACACATGTGCGCACACAGACACACACACACACACACACACACACACACACACACGAGCACGCGTGCACACACATGAGCTGTGCTAACTGCCGTGTGTGTTGGCACATGGTGCTAAAACTGACACAGGAAGGCAGGAGTGGTGAGCACAGTCAATGTTAAAAGCTACAGGGTGAGTTCCAGGCCAGCCAAGGCTACACTGAGAAACCCTGTCTCAAATACATTAAGTGTGTGTGTGTTACATTTTGTAACCCAGAGGCATATAGAAAAATGTAAGATAAAATGTTATTTTCCATTTTATGGAAACTTTTTAAAATTTCAGTTATGTATGGTGTAGACATTTGATGCATAAATAGTTTCTGGTTACAGGGAGGAACTGTTCTATCAGGAGAAGAGTTACAGGACAAGATGCTGACAGGAAGTGCTGACAGAAACGTTGAAGGCATCGTGAAGGCATTGCGACTATAATAGCTGCTAGCAACCTAGTCTGATTGACTCACCCACATAATGTAATAAAAAAATTAATTAAAATTTTGAATTTCAGAGGACTTTCCTGTCACAAAGCACTATTCCTCTTTGGATACTTCTCCAAGCCTGGTTAAAAATGTAAGGCCTAACACTACCCGCAAACCATGTCCTATGGAAACAGTGACAATTTCTCTAGCGTGCAAGTGTCTAGAATTGTCATAACCGAGCCAGGAGGCGCCTGTCTACCCCACTCACCGAGAGATGCTCCCGATTGCTTTGGTCAGCAGCATCTGTGGAAGGGAGCTCGTTGCTTTTGTTGGTGGTATCCCCGATGTCGGTTGCTGCTGTCCAGTCTGCAATTGGAGACAAGAGGAAGAGGAGGAATAGGAAGTCGTCAATGAGCTGCCGACACACACAGGGCCACAGTGAGATCCCACACGATGCAAGTCAGATCCAGAGAGTCCTAACCACTGTCAGGACAGCCTGGCTGTGCAGGAATGCGCCTGGCTGCTAGGCTCAACGCACAAAGGCAGCATGAGCATGGCGTTCATTTCCTCTCTCTGTCGCTGTTCTGCCTGTCATTCAACCCTGCTTTAAGACGCCTCCTTTGCTCTGAAGGATCCAAGCATCGCCTTACTGATGCCATCTTTAAAACAACCGAGAATGGGGGCCACAGGTATTTTTCACGTGAACTCTCCTCTCCGGAGGGCAGATCTGGCTGCCAGTTCCAAAGCTGAGAAATGTCAGCCTGAGTGTGAAATGATGAGGCTTAGGGGACCAGAGCCACACAGCCACCCAGATGGTAAGGAAACAGTGATGTCTGGGCAGGAGAATAGACATGCCAGTATTCCATTGAATAGGCCAGCAACACAACTAGACACACAAACATGTCTCCGTTGCCATAAATCCTGAAGGCTGTTGGCGTGTTCTAGGCCAGCTTTAGTTTGCATGGATTCGGTGACTGATTTATTCTTATAGCCATCAGGGGAAATCGCCAGCAAACTGACTGCAGACAACGTTGACCGTGTCTGTGCTGCAGTTCTAGCTAGGACAGTGCCCCTCCTTTTCATCCGGCAAAAGCCACTTCATTAACTGAGCCCCAGCCAAGGTCCCCTTGGTAGGATCATCATGCTGGCTTTAGGGCAAACAATTCAAATTACATTTTTATTAACAGCATGTTCCTTTGAATGCAAGTGAAAAAAATAACAGGAAAAAGTACTTATTTTCTTTGTTTGTTGTTGTATTCTTAATGCCAAAACCCGAATTTTAACAATGTTTATTTGGAATATCTTAAAACTCACTGATTTCAAACATAAGCAGACATCATTTATTTACTAATTTTTCTTTGTAGTATAGCCAAGTAGCCAGGCAAAATTTAGACCATTTTAAATGTCTCTGTTTAAAACCATGACGTCTTAGCCAAAAGGCCCAAAGTGGGAGTGGAGGCCATGGGAAAGATGACATTTTTAACGTTTTGAAGTTACTGAAAAGAAATTCAAAACATAATTTTAAAACGTAAAAGTCACTGTTCAAACCTCATGCTGTATGGGATAATCTGAGACGTATTTCTCTTAAAGTCTCAACAGGTCAAATAAAAACACACATCCAAATCACCTGCACAAGACTCAGCCAAGCCACAACTTGGAGGCAATGTAGATTAGCATGCAAACACAGAGAAATCCCCAGTTAAAATTAGCTGGAGTTAAATACACATGTGATCAGCATAGGGTGGCCTGTAGCTTATCTAGTGGAGGTCCTCTCTGCACAGTGAACACCGATTATGATCATGGCCGCCGAAGGGCACGCTACAGGACCACGCAAACGGGGTTGCCAGATAACATGAACAAGCCGGTGGAAAATTAAAGAACAAAGGGCTTGTAAAAATATAACATTCCAGCTAATCTAATTTTAATCATTATTAATTTTAGTCCCAAGCTCAAACCCAAGCCTGCCACGTGTCTAAATGCGGTGGCTTTGTGATCCCGGGGCTGTTGGGAAGTTTGCTAAAGCATGTTTGTGTCCATCAGTGCACCCTTGGCATTGAATCAGCAAGCAGAGGAGAGATGAGCAGCTAAGCATCACTAACGTGGCTTTTGGGTTCCTCCTCCTCCATGTTCCCGGAAAGAACTTCACTCTTCTTAGGTCTTAATCCCCCACCCATCCCCAGGAAAATTGGCCTGCTCTCCGGGGATGGGTTTAGCAACTCAAGGCTATGTAATAAGAAAGGTTAGATGGTCCGTGGCTGGGTCAGTCACTCACAGCATCTGCCCCCACCACAGAGGGAACCAGTACCCAGCAAAGCTCATCAGTGGACGGTAAAATGTGCAGTGGGGACAAGGAGTCCGGATGACACCGTGCAGTGGCGGGTCCAGCTGCCTCAGGCAGGCCCTTAGAAGCTCTGTCCAAGAGCGGCAGCCTCTGCACTGGGCAAGAAGCACGTTCATATGTGTCCCTGTCGTGGCCTGAAGGTGATCCCCCTCCCTTCCCTTGGTTGCCACGGCTTTTAAACAGGTAATTAGTCCCCGATTACGGAAACACGATGTCTGTAAGAGCAGAATGGATTTAGTACTTCCAAGAAGAGAGCCTGGGAGAGAAAGTGCTATTTACAAGCACTGTAAATACCAAGGGGAAAGAGCCATCAATACTGGGCGATACTTGAGATATTATTTTGACCCATGTAGCACTTAAAAATGTGTATTTAACTCAGCTTACAGGTCTTCTTCCAGCTGATTTATTATGTTACACACAAGCATTCTGAGGAAACACAGAGTGAAGAAACACGATAGCTACCTTCGTAGAGGTCTTCAGGATAATTTGGGTTTGTCTCTGGAAAGCAAAACACATTAAAGACTTGTAAGTATGCATTTTAGAGTTAAAAATCACTTAGCTCTACCAAGCAATATATGTTACATACACCCTCAAGTTTTTATAGCCAGTGAGACTGTCCCCAAGGGCAAGTCCATAAGAAGAGTGAGGTTCGATCTCCCCTCCTTCCTTCAATTCCATACCTCTCCCCCCCCCCGAAAAAGCAAAAGAAACTGAGAAATCAGTTTGGAACAAATTAGTTCATTTTGGCCTTTTCTCCTGTACTGTCTCCATTATACAGTTGGCTATGCACCATAGTTCCCATGGTTTTATTTCAAAGATGGTAATTTTCACAGTGCTCTGATTTTGGGGGCTACTGTCGGGTTATGTATCCCAGAACCTCTCACACACAGGTCCCTGATATGAGCCTCACACAAGTGCTTTTGTTTCTCCACCCTCCTGTCCGGGAAAAGGTGAGTCTAGAGTCTCTATGTCCTAATAGCAGAGACATAAAGTGCATTTCCCTACTACCATCAGTGACTAGCATGAGGCCATAAATACATTTTCCCGCCAGCGATAAATACAAACACATAACAAATTCACCTCATTTGCACCGCTGTAAAATCACAACTTGATCAGATTATCTGTGGGAAAGTGAGCTTGGAAACAGGCTTCATCCTAACACTTAAGTGATTGTGAAATTCACTGACTTTGCCTATCAACAGCAGAACTTCTGGCCATAAAGCAAATCCATTTCGCTTCTGAGCCCCTAGCAGAAAAACAGCATCATGATGGTTTTCAGGTCCTGAGTTCCCAGTGAATAATAACTAAGGTTAATCTAAATGAATAAACAACTGAAAATGGCCCTGTGATTAAATCAGAATTGCAACATGCTTCACTAAAAGAATTCCTGTTTTCCAGAGGAAAGAACGAGATGGATGATGTGTGCTTCAATTCAAGGATACTGTACCTCTCACTGGAGTCTATGTCCACAGCATCACCCCAAAATGCACATTACACAACCTGTGCAGCCTCCTATGACCACACCGTGCTAGTTTATACAAAATCAATCATTCAAGAAAATGTCAATTATCGTCACTGCCAATATCAATTTTGAAATAGTTTTGAAATGTACTATCAAAATATGTATCCTTAGATTACAGCACCATGAAAAGAGGCTGACTTGGGGGCTGCCCGCAGGCAGTCTGGGGATCACTTGGGAATTAAACAGTGAGGAGCCTGAGATTGTCAACTCCCCGTGTCATTTGTAAGACATTCTCTGATTCTCTCAAGCCTTTTCTCTTTGGAGACACTCCACACCAAATGTCCTCCACGGTAATGGTTTTGACCCTTGGGGGAAGTTTCACAGCTCGAGGGAGAAGTCATCTTCCAGCTCCCCATGCAGCTATTATCTCCGATCCTACACCCAACACTCCCCACAGGAGGTGCACCGTCTAACACTCTCCACACACGGGGCACCGCCTCACACACACCCTAGGAAGATCCAAGAACATGACATAGATTCAACAAAGCTGACTTTCATAAATAAACAGGTTAGACTACCACCTAGAAGACTGCATTTTTCCAGACTCATCCGTGCATCATGCCCCTGCTACCAAGATCAACCACAAAGCTACATTCAAACTTGCTGACAACAGAAAATCACATAAGACTGCTCACTGCCCTTCCTCTTCAGTCACACATCAGGGGCGGCCATGGATGTGACAATGAGACCATACGGGAGCAGCAATCACCATGCCACATTCTTTATTGTTTCCTCCCAGGCACAGGTGACCTAAAGAGTCACATTCCACAGCACCAAAGTGGCACATGGGACACACATGAAAATAAGATAACAATTCCTCTTCACACTTCTGGCAACACAAATTTTAAAAGTACTCAAGTATTCCCCCTTTTTTTGTCCTCTCTGTAGTGCTTTGGAGCCTGTCCTGGAACTAGCTGAGTAGACCAGGCTGGCCTCGAACTCACAGAGATCTGCCAGCCTCTGCATCCCGAGTGCTGGCATTAAAGATGTGCACCACCAACGCCTGGCTTCTTTGCTTTTTTTTTTTTTTTTTTTTTTTTTTTGTCCTCTAATGAGATAGAGTCTTACTGTGTAACTCTGTCTGGCCTGGAACTTGCTAGGAAGGCCAGGCTATCCTTGAACTCACAGAGATCCACCTGCCTCAGCCTCCTGGGTGCTAGGATTAAAGCTGTGTGCCACCACACCTGGATAAAGCCTATTTTCTAACTGGTTCCTTTTGCTGAAATCTAAATGATGCTCATTGTACCGCCTTGGAGAGTGCTGCAGACACTCAGCATGGAAAGACAGGCCAGACAAATGAGAAAACAATCCCACCAGAAAGAATGAATGAACAGTGAAAAGGGGTTTCCACCCAAGTCATTGCCTCTCCGTGGGGCTGGAGAAGCGTGGTGTGGCATCTTCGAATATACCCTGGTCCATCCAGCCCATCAAGTGGGAAATTACTGATTTCAACATCATGTGTGCTTCGAGATTCCACATAAAAATATGAAAATGTAGGCACTTCATTCCACCCACTGGGTTCTGCATACAATGTACAGATTTCATCCCTCCACAGCCACTCCAGAGACATCATGGTCAGATGCCAGCATCACAGCAGAGAGAAACTGAGGACCAGGGATACGGTGATATCCTGGTTCCTAGAGAAGTGTCCTCAGGTGCTGTGGGTATGCTGGCTTTGGCCTGAGGGATTGCTTTCAGAAGTTATAGAAAGATGTCGGCAGTCCAGAGTGACTAACTTCCACAGGGAAAAGAACCTGGCTGCATTAAGGCCATGGTGTGGTGATATATCATTTATGACTTATTAAACTTGCCTAGAGCTACAGAGATCAGGCAGCGGTGGTACACAGCTTTAATCCTAGGACTCAGGATTAAGAGGCAGACAGAGTAGGAGGCCACCCAGATCTGCACAAGAGGGATCCAGTCCTAAAGAGAAACAGCTCACACAAAGATGATCTCAGCACCTGGGATCGCACGCCTTTAATCCCAGCACTGGAGGGTATAAAAGACAGGAGGGGGTGGGGGAGGCTTCAGTGCTCAGTATCAGGATTCATTCTGCAGCCTCATTGAGGACAGGAAGACGTTAAAGTCTCAGGGTTCTCCAGCCACGCTGAGGAGAGGCAGCAGCCTGAGGTTTGGTGGAGCCAGGGTCTCATTTCTGTCTGAGGTAGAGTGAGAGCGAGTGCCCAGCTGCTTTGCTTTTCTGATCTTCTGCCTGAAGCTTGAACCCCAGTATCAGTCTCTGGGTCTTTTATTTTATCACTCGGCACCACAGACGCACACCATCAGGGATCCAGAATAAACTTGAAGAGCCTATACCTCCAAAGACAGTGCTGAGGGCGTGAGCTTGCACACGGTCAATATCAAATCATCGGTTTTCTTTCTTGACTCAGTCAAGCTCCAACACTTAACAACACCCTCCTTCCATGTTAATAACCTCAAGTCCCCTCGCCCCTTTTGTTTCATTTTGACCTTTGCACTTTTGGGGGGGGGAGGCAGTGGCTCGCCCATGCTGGTCCCACACTTGAGTGAAGCTCCACCCTCGGTCTCCCAACACTAGAATCCCAGGTGTGCGCAGCAGCACGGCCAGCTCCGTTTAGCTTCCGGCATCAACCACACCTCTTTGGGTTTCTGGAAATCTGCCTGAGTAAATTAATATGACTTGTTAAACTGTAGATTCTACAGTTAAGTAGAAACCTAGTCAGAGGGTAAGAAAATGAACAGGGGAGGCAGAGGTAACAGGAAATCAGCCGTCTTGCTTCCACCACAAGATGAAAACAACAGCTGGGCCCAGGAGGACACAGCACGCCCTTCCTTCTTTTAAAACGTCTCTAAGGCCCTTAATTTTTAAGATTTATTTACTCTACCTGTCTTAATGCTTTGCCTACACGCGTGTCTATGAACCCCATTCATGTGGCGCCTATGGAGGCCAGAGGAGGGCATCGGGTCCCCTGAAATTGGTGTCACCAAGGGTTGTGAGCCACATGTGGGTGCTGAGAGCTGAACCTGGGTCCTCTGCATTCATTTACCTGCTGAGCTGTGTCACAGGCTGCTCGAATGAGTCTTTGTCCTTGATTTTATTTGGCAGATTCTGTGATCTTTAAAAGCAGTTAAAGAACCCTTATGCCAGGAAGCAGAAACACATGTTCTTTTCTAGCGGGCAGCCCTTCCTTTGGGGCAGCAGTGTTTTCTGACTTGTGGCCAGCAGCCTGTGATGGCACAGCCAGGCTGCCCCCTCCGAGGAGGAGGCTGAGCCCAGAGTCTGACAGCAGGGAGGGCCCATTCCTTTCTCAGTCACAAATTCCCTGAGAGCACTGAAGCTCCTCTTTCCTGTCAGAATGGGGTCTCCCACGGGATGTCGGAGGGTGACAGTGTGGCTGTAGGGAACGCTCAGGAGCCCCTACAGGTGTAGTCAATTAACCTTAGAACCCTGGAGACGCAGAGAACTGTAAGGACGGATCTTAATTATCATGTCTATCACGTGCGTTGCCTAAACTATAGTCTTGGTTTCTTTTGGCAGGAAAGTATGTGGGGCTCTGTGCTTTCAACCCTGGGACAAGAAATGGGTTCCCATTAATGAGCTAAGGAAACAGCAGGGGCTTTGCAGGCCTGGAACGCGCTCTGTAGACCAGGCTGACCTGGAACTCACAGAGATCCTCCTGCCTCTGCCTCCATTCTACTCACTGGTTTGTACACAGCCTGGTCCTGAGCCTAAACACAGCAGACCTCACCTGCCCCTCGGGGGCCTTCTAAGTGCTGTGGAGAGCGCTCAGTTCACCCTACACCAGCAATCTCCTAACAAACAGCACTGGAAGGGACTGTGGGGATGGCTTCCGATATTTATTATGTTTGTCCCCGAAGCGCACTTGCATAGGAGCGGGCTGCTTCTGAATCAGGAGCAGAAGTCGCTAACTCCCACTACTGTGACTGCCACTACCGAGTGTGTGGGACAGAGAACTGCAAGCTTCGAAACTCTCGTGCTCTGATGAACTGATTACCCTTCTCTGTGATGACAGATGGGCGACCTTCCCGCAATCAGTGCGCTCACGCATAAACACCTGACCTTCGGCATTCTTGGAATTTGCACTATTTGATCGAAAACGTGTCCAAATTCCTTCCTTGTGGCAAAAAGTCGGTTATCTTTCTATTAGTTTTTGTTTCAAGGCTTCCCTAGAAAGAGACCCGTATTACTCCTAACCTCTATTCTGTCTCCATGCAGCTTTGCCTGCTCACGAGATTTTTCTGCACTTAGGATCGAATTCCAATGAATTCGGCGGCATGGGGAATCGAGTTCACCTGAGATGGGCCCTTATTTCAGGCCGGTAAGCTAAATGGGATACGGCAGCGTCTCCCGGTGCCTCAGCTGACCCCAGGCTGTCTGGGGTCACTCGGTCTCTACCTGCTTCCCCATGACCTCCATGACCCCCCACTGAGTTCATCCTGGTGTTGCCAATCCAATTGGAGGACATCATTTCAATCATTAATACGATTTGCTATCCTGGATGAACCAGTGGAATTTTCTGGAAGGATATTTGAATAGCTCCTTCAACAGATCCTTATGAAGTGGAGCTCATTAGCAATGCGGAATCTCTGGCTCCTTTCCGTTCCTTCACTCATATCTGCAGTTTGGCAGGGTCCCCACAGGGACAGAGTCAAGTTTGGGAAATCCTGGTTTATACCTTGCAAAGTTTTGCTGGGTCAAAAAGTCCCAGTGGGCATCAAACCCAACAACTCTCCAATAAAACAAAGCAGTGGCTAGATACTCAAATCCCGAGAGCAGAGTGTCTCTGGCCACAGCTACAAAAAAAAGTTATGAAAATGTGAAGTCGGTTCCAGTTACAGTGACATATGTCTGTGCCCCACTCCAAAATGGAAAAAGGAGTGCAGAAAGGGAGGTTCAGACATGAGCAGGCCCACCCTCACCCACCCTTTCTATGAAATGAGCGTTGACTATATGTTCCTCTTAAAGGCTGGATTCTAGAGGTTTGCACAGTGACATGGCAGAGTCCCATTGAGGCCAAGCATCTGGATAAAGAGGGAGGAGGAATCCAGCGTGCACTATAAGGATTAGGAGGAATCCAGCGTGCAATATAAGGATTAGGAGGAATCCATGTGCACTATAAGGATTAGGAGGAATCCATGTGCACTATAAGGATTAGGAGGAATCCATGTGCACTATAAGGATTAGGAGGAATCCATGTGCACTATAAGGATTAGGAGGAATCCATGTGCACTATAAGGATTAGGAGGAATCCAGCGTGCAATATAAGGATTAGGAGGAATCCAGTGAGAGGAGACGCACAGGCCTCTGTTTTATATGCTCAGCTTAGCTGAAAGCGAGGACAGGCACCTGCCTAGTGGCTATTGGTTCAGCACCACACCTCTCAGACATGCTTGGCTCCACAGATGCCTTCTAAGTAGCTACTAAAACCTCCCCCTGCAGATAGAAAATCACACCCTGGTGTGGAAAAAACAAAACAAAACACACTGTAAGCTCTATAATTGGTCAGTTCTGGCTCAGATCTGGGGTTAAAAATCAGATGAGAAATGCTGTAACATGAAAAATAAAGACCCAGAGACTGATATTGGGATTCAAGCTTCAAGCCCAAGACCAGAGAAGCAAAGCAGCCAGCCATTAGCTTCTTACCTCCACCTGAGGCTGAAAGGACTGATCCTGTCTCCACAAGCTCTCACCAAGCCCTGACTGCTGCCTCTCCCCAGCATAGCTGGAGAACCCAATGCCTTCCTAACCTCAATGTGGCTGGAGATTGAATGCCAGCTCTGAGACCCTGTTCCTGTCTTAAATACCTCTCCTGAGTCCTGGGACTAAAGGCATGAGCTCTATTTTTCTTTTAGACTGATTCAATCTTGTGTAGCCCTGGGTGGCCTTGAACTCACAGAGCTCTGTCTATCTTTGTCTCCCCCGTCCTGGGAGTAAAGGTGTGTGCCACCACTGCCTGGTGTCTATGGCTAACAAGTATGGCTGCTTTGCTGTTTTGATGTCCAGTGGCTGTAATAAATCATAAACAATAGATCACCACAAGACACCGGCTCAGGGTCTTCCCCATGCCCATGCGCCAGACACCAGGTCTGAAGAAATCATCTAGAGGGATGTCAGGAACAGCTGGTCCAGAGGTTCAAACCCTGTCGCAAAGGTGCCAGGGACGTATGTACTTTTCTCGGACCAGTGACTTTCACCAAAGAGATGCAGTCACCTACACTTCCCACACACCTTCACCCAGGTCCTAGAACTGAAGCAGGGACGTTCATGGGATCCTGAAGTTCATCTGTTAGAACCCGGAGGGAGGGAGGGAGGGAGGGAGGGAGGGAGGGAGGGAGGGAGGGAGGGAGGGAGGGAGGGAGGGAGGGAGGGAGGGAGGGAGGGAGGGAGGGAGGGAGGGAGGGATGGAGGGAGGCATCCGTAGAGAGAAAACTGGGGTTAGGAAACGTCGGTGCTTCGGCTTACTGCTGACCGGTGCTTTGAGCACTTTCTTTTATTGGGAAGAGTGGCCGAATCCTACACTACCCCCTGCCCCCTCAGTCCCGAGAAATCATTGTATCTGCATTGTTCCCAGACTCCAGAAAGAGCTCCATGCTCGAAGGTGCCCAGCTCCCAGTGCAAGGCGATGGGAAGACGGCCTTCTGGCTTTAAGGTAACCGGCATGAACGTGCATAGGAGTCATTCAGAGGCAGAATTCACAGAGAAGAGGGCTAAAACCTGTGCCGCGTCATCTAGTTCACCCTCTGGTCATAAGTAGTCCCAGAGCGAGGACAAGGCCTTCTAAGTGATCATCAGGAAGTGCTGTGAGCTGCTCTCACCGGGCAGTCCCCTCAGAACCTTTCTGAGGGCACCCAGCGTGCACCCTGCAAGTGGCAGGCTCAGAAGACCAGGCCTGATGGCAGCCATGGAGTGTGGGCCGCATTTATTTCAACCTGTGCTCCCCAAGGAGTCAGGTCAAGGGATCTTGAGTATCCCCCTGGGACCATGTGATCCCAACAAGGGATTAAGTGCCTGCAGCACTCTCTCGTCTCCTAGGGCCCCTGGAAATACAGAAGGACCCCGAAGTCATGAAGCTCCCCGTGGAAAGGGAGTCGGTCTTGCCAGCTAAAGGAGAGATGAGCTCGCTCCTATCACTACAACTATAGAAAAAAAGCGTTTGCAAGAACACAGGAAAGCTTCCAGGGAAGAAAGCCCGCTAATACCACAGGGCATTATTCCCAAGTCTGAAGGGCTCCAGGCGACTGTCCTCCCCCACATCACCCTAGGGAACAGAAGGGCTAAAGCCTCGGCAAATTCCAGATCTAACCCCTGAAGTAGGGGAACCTGAGCAAGATATCAAACCCAGTCTTAATTCTATCTCCAATATGATAAACTGTATTTAAATGTATGTTGATTTTATGTGTATGGGTATTTTGCCGGCTTTTATGTCTGCCATGTGCGTGTTTGATGCTCACAGAGGCCCGAAGAGGACATAGCATCCCCTGGAACTGGAGTTACTGACAGGTGTGAGCCGCCACGTGGGGGCTGGGAATAGAACCCATGTCTTCTGGTGTAGCAGCCAGTGCTCTTAACTGCTGAGCCATTTCTCCAGACCAGGACAAACTTTTCAACAGGGATTCCTTCTGTGGCCCAGACACCTGGAAGACTATCTGTCGCTCACTAAGGAGCAGGCACTCACCCTTGGGTGCTGCCTGAGTATCTTTAAAAGGGAGATGCCAAAGGCTCACTTGACCTGAGTCAGGGCAGCTGGGGTCAAGCCTCCGGGACACACACTAAACTGTAGCAAGGCAAAAGTCCTGCCTGAAAGTCTCCAGCAGACTCTGATGCACAGCAAGACCGCCCTGCTGGGCGTCTGGGACAACTGCTCCTGGAAACTGCTTTTACAGGAGCAATGAAAACCAAAGATAAGATAGAACTAGCATGATTTCCACAAGCGGTGCTCCTCAGCGCACTCGACAGACAGGCAGCTTTATTCCGCGGCTGGAAGCTGCATCTTCTACTCTGAACACTGACCAAACCAGCCAGAGCCGGGTTCGGTTCCTAAAGGCAGGACCCAAAATGGCCCACTGCAATGCCTGGGACCTAGCAAAAGTTCCTTCTCTCTTTCGTGAACCGGTCCAGGTTTTCAGTAGCTAACATCTGGGGCAGGACCTGGGTCCTGTGGACACCTATAAACCAGACAGCACCCGTCACTCCGTACATCACCCTGGGGTGGGGGGTGGGGAGCTTAGTCAGGTACTATGGTCCAAAGACACTTTATGGAGACCTTGCATTGTTGGGTTTCTCTGGTGCCAACCTCACACCCTCGGAACTCACATATGGCACCCTGGGCCTGAGAAAACCAGTTGCTCCTCTATCTACCCCCACCCCAAAGCAAAAGCACAACTATCCAGAAACAGTGACTGAAGAAAAATAACTCAGCCTAGCCTGGGTTGTCTAACTCAAACTTTGCAAAATTTTGATGTAGAGAATTTTTGTTTTTGCTTGAATTTTGATTTCTTTCTGTATTCTTTATTCTATGTCTCTTAGATTCCTATGACTAAAAAGCTAAGATGAGTAACAGACATCCCCCAGGGATACCCAGACTGCCTTACTCACTCTTCTGGCTTTGTATAGAAAGGCAGCTGACATCACAATGCACTAGGGCCCTCCATACTATGGCTTGGACTTTCTTCTCTACATTCCTTTCTAATCATCAAAAACACCACCAGTGAAATTAGATTAATCCTCACCACAAAGATTGTGAGAGCTAATGGCCACCAATCACTACGCGATGGCAGCAGAAATGCAGAAGGGATAAGAGCCTGGCTTGACCTTCTGTTGTCCTTGATGTGGAATGCAACACCAGGAATATGATGGCTGTATTTCTCCTCTTCTCTCTGGTTGCTTCTTTAATTTTAAGGGGGTTAGGAAGGAATAGAATCGATTCTGAGGAAGGTTGTTATCTGCTGAATGATATGACTCTGGATCTCATAAATACCCAGCAAGACTCCATCCCACAGCCGACTGAGGCCAATCTCCAATTAGTCACATTGGTTTATGGCCCACTAGGGTCATCTATATCTACTGTCACCCAAGACCAAGTCCCATAATTTTCTCTTTCATTTATTATTCCTTGATTGCTGGCCTTTGAGTAAACAGTTAAAGACAGAAATAAATGAGTCTTTTTCTCAAAGCGCACATTAACAGTTTGCTTGCTTTTCCTTTTCGATTGCATGTGCATGCCAATCCATGCACATGCTCCGTGTTTGTAGGCCTGTGCTC
This sequence comes from Cricetiscus sungorus, assembly GCA_030556225.1. Lineage (NCBI taxonomy): Eukaryota > Metazoa > Chordata > Mammalia > Rodentia > Cricetidae > Cricetiscus > Cricetiscus sungorus. Next base: position 25,860,655 of record JANBXA010000190.1, on the reverse strand, counting down.
TGTACGAATGCACGAAGGTGCCAGAGGACCCCAGGTGTCTCCCTCTATCCATCGCCCTCCACCGTATGTCTTGAAACAGGGTCCTTATCGAGTCTGAAGCTCCCCTTTTTAGTTAGGTGGCTTGGACCACAAGCTGTCAGGGTCCACCTGCCTCTGTCCCCAGCTCTGGGGTAGAAAGCACGTGAGGCCATGACTAGCTCTTCCACAGATGCTGGGCATTTAAACCCGGCATGCCCCGCTTTCAAAAGCACACTTACCTTCCTGAACCATCTTATTTTAAAGACATAATAAAAGTGAGTAAGTGAGGACCAGGGACAAGGAGGAGGAAGAACAACTTTACAAAATTCAGATTAATTTAGGGCCCAGGCACCTGCTTAGTCTGATGACCTAAGTTTCATCCCCAGGGTCCAATTGGTGGAAAAAGAGAACTGACTCCTATGAGTAATCCTTACACACACACGCACACACACACACACTCATACACACATACATACACACATACATACATACATACATACATACATACATACATACACACACATACACACACATACACACATACACACACACATACATACACACACATATACACATACACATACACATATACACACACACAGACACATACACACATACATACACTCATACACACATACATGCCTAGACACACATACACACATTCATACATTCACACATACATACACACATACATACATGCACACACATACACGCACACACATACACACTCCCATACACACACACATACACACTCCCACACACACATATACACACACATACATAGACACACACATACATACATAGACACACATACACACATACACACATACATACACACATACACACATGCACACACATACACGCACACACATACACACTCCCACACACACATATATACACACATACACACTCATACACATTCCCACACAGACACATACACATACACACATACACACACAAACACACAAAGTATAATAAAAATTTAGTTGAATTTTTAATTTTTATAAATAAATCCTTTTTAAATAGAGAGACAACACCCCACCCCAAGTTATGACCAAGCCAGGAAACAAAACTAACAACTGATGCATTAAACATGAGGCCACATGGGTAAGAGAAGTTTAGTCCAGCCAAATATTAGCAACACGGGGGAATGCTCACAGGAAAACACAGCTAAAACTGGCCCTTCCGTGTATGAATTTCAAAGGACACAGACCTGCTTTGCAGAACTTTCAAATTCTGGGCCTTTACATGAATCGAGTTCCAGCCCAAAGAACTTCAAAAGGCTGTTGGTGGCAAAATCCAAATTTAGCTTAAAGTTGGGAGAATTATGACACGGCAGTGCCCTGTTCTTTCTTCACGTGACAGATAGACCACAGTAACAGACGGTGTCAACATTGGCAAGCCTGGGCAGAAGTTTCCAGAAACTTTCTGACTGTCTGCAGCTTTTCTATAAACCTAAAATTACTCACAAATAAGAATTTTACTGAAGAACAAACGTAAAGCTGTGGTCCCGAGTTGGAGTGTTGCTCCCACAAAGACACAGAAGGCAGCAGCTTGCCCATCCAGAGACTGACCACAGCCAACACAGGCAAGCAGCTAAACGCTCATTAAGAGGAAATTTAATGGGGATGACTACCAACAGCCAGGGTGTCTAGGCGGCCTTTCCTAGTACCACTTGCCTTATGTACCCCGCAGGGCTTTTGGTAAATAAGCTGACATAATTCAAATTACACCTCAAACACGCTCAGGAAGCCTGTGTGTTTAGAAGACGTTGAGAAAATACCAAGCAAAAGGGAGGTTCTGACATAAGCACATGACTGCGCCCTTATTTACTGCTGAACAAATTCACTTTGCAGGAATGAAGGTCATTTTGCTCGGATAACCTCTGCCCACAACACTGCCTTGGGAGTCCCCCTTCCCCCGGGGAGAGCCTGTGCAAACAGTCCCTTGCCTCAGATCCCCACAGCTCCCCTCCCCTTTGCTCAGCCACATCACTTATGTGACTTAGACTAACTCACACGCAGGTCTGAACACCACAAAGCAGGCTAGCCCTACAATAGAGCAATCACCCAAGCAACAAGACAGAGAGGACAAGGCACTCTTCTGAACTGGAAAAGCTCTGGCAATTGTCACTCCATCACTGGAACCCTGATTGACAGAAGCTTTCCTGAAGGTTAGTCACGGCCATCTGCTCCCCAGATAAAAGGGTTGCTCACCATAGCCGGGTAAGCAAGATCCATAGTGTTGGTTGCTAACCATAAATATAAAGGTGGGATTCTGGCCCCAAATGGATACGAGGGTCAAAAATAAGTCTTGACTATTTCATGAGCCAACCACTTACTCTACTCCTGGTTTTCTCATGGGACTTAGCACTTGACATGAGATCTCATCAAGCATGGAGGCGATGATGAGAATAATCTTTTCCTGACCTATGGACACTCTCCATCAGTGTTCCTGTGTGGGATCCTCTCCTGACCTATGGACACTCTCCATCGGTGTTCCTGTGTGGGATCCTCTCCTGACCTATGGACACTCTCCATCAGTGTTCCTGTGTGGGATCCTCTCCTGACCTATGGACACTCTCCATCAGTGTCCCTGTGTGGGATCCTCTCCTGACCTATGGACACTCTCCATCAGTGTTCCTGTGTGGGATCCTCTCCTGACCTATGGACACTCTCCATCGGCGTTCCTGTGTGGGATCCTCTCCTGACCTATGGACACTCCATCAGTGTCCCTGTGTGGGATCCTCTCCTGACCTATGGACACTCTCCATCAGTGTTCCTGTGTGGGATCCTCTCCTGACCTATGGACACTCTCCATCGGCGTTCCTGTGTGGGATCCTCTCCTGACCTATGGACACTCTCCATCGGCGTTCCTGTGTGGGATCCTCTCCTGACCTATGGACACTCTCCATCAGTGTCCCTGTGTGGGATCCTCTCCTGACCTATGGACACTCCATCGGCGTTCCTGTGTGGGATCCTCTCCTGACCTATGGACACTCTCCATCAGCGTCCCTGTGTGGGATCCTCTCCTGACCTATGGACACTCCATCAGTGTCCCTGTGTGGGATCCTCTCCTGACCTATGGACACTCTCCATCAGTGCTGCTGTGTGAAACCGGTCACTGCTCAGACTTGTCCAGCCCCCCTTGCTTGACACAGCTTCGCCCTGTGGGTCACTTTAGACCCATGGCCTTTACCGTAAAGAGGAACCATCTCAACAAAGTCTCCATGTTCCTAGTGGTCTACACGCCACACTCACCACGTGGAACAGATCTGCTGTGCCACTAATGCCAGGTGGCTTCCGACCCAGCCAGCACCTTACTGTGCCGATCTACCTTCCCCCAGGTGCAAAACCTCCAGGTTCTCACCGTAATCAATGCCAGGTCGGCCCATGAAGTGAGCAGAAATCTGTCTCTCATCTTTTCCATACTCGTTCTTGGCCATCAGAGTGTAGTCTCCATTATTCATGTGGGTGGGATTATCCAGCTGGAGGCAGCCATGGTACTCCGTGTGATTGGTCACGTGAATTTTAGTGCAGATGTATTTGGATTCGTTCAGTATTGCCCCATTATAAAACCACTGAAGCGCTGGCTTGGGGCTGCCTCTCACAGTGAATGGAATGCACCAGTGGTGGTCTGAGGTTGGAGATTCCAGAAACGTGATAGTCGGTGCGACTAAATGGAAAGAGGAAGAGTTAATAGCACCAGAAAGCTTGGACTCTTCCCATCGAGTTCTGTGTTACTAAGAAGGGCCTTTATTTAACCATCATTTACTTTAGGAAGACCCACAATCTGTAACCTAGGTCAATCATTGTGAATCATCTGACTGACTTAACTCCCTTCCAGGAGCTTCAGGGAGCAACTTAGCCCTCTCTGCTCATGATCCACACAACACGCAAGACTCTATGGTAGGAAGCGCTCATTTGACGTCTACGTTGGCTTTGTTCATGCACACACACCTTAATATCATATGAATTCATCATAAATAACGAGACACTTTTTCATTAGTAACTCTTCCTTAAATAATTAAAATTGCTATAAGAATCACTAACTTTGGAAATGTTCCCTGAGTCTCTGACCCAATAGGACACAGTCACTGCCTATGGGGACACACACTGCTCTCACTACGTACAATGCACGGTGAGGTTCACAGAATCATGATCTTCTCCTACGAGGTTTTCTGCCACACAAGAGATTTGCTTCCCACTGTCATCAGACGAAATGTTCGTTATCCTTAGGGAGCCCTGTGTGTGGCCCGTTTCATTCTACAAATAAATTAACAGACAAAAAAAATTACCTTGATTAGAATCGAACCCAAAGTATCACCTTTTCTTCCTTAAGTAGAGTACACACACACACACACACACACACACACACACACACACACACACACACACACACACACACATGCACACACACATATATACACACACACACATACATATGCATGCACGCACACACACATACTTATACACACACATGGGCACACACATTCTCTTACACACACATAACACTCATGTAAATATACTTACATACCCTCTAACACACATTTATACACACACACATTTACACACAAGCTTACACATATATACACACTTGTACACAAACATACACACATATATGTATATTATATATACTCTCTTACACACACACATACATACATACACAGACACACACAGACACACACACACACACACACACACACACACACACACACACACACACTTCTTTACAGGTTCCAGAGTCAAATAAGCATAAGTTTTTTTCTCGCTCTGAGTTTCAATTGCTCCATGTCTGTTTGGCTAAATTCCTGGATTCTTACCTACCTTCCTCCAAGGGCAAAGACTACAGCCTGTGTGTCACTTCCTTGCTCAGAATGACATAGAATGCATTATTATCTAAAGACTCTCCTCCAATCTGATATGAACAGATAACTAAAATGTAATCTTGAATTAGCCTGATCTAATTAAGAGAAATAAATGACATTAAAAATTCATTTTATTAGGAGGCAGAGGCAGGTGGATCTCTGTGAGTTTGAGACCAGCCTCATCTACATAGCTAGTTCCAGAACAGCCTCCAAGGCTACACAGAGAAACCCTGTCTCAAAAAACCAAAACAAACAAACAAAAAGTTACTTTAAATGCCTACTTGTGGGCCCATAAAATATTGGGTAGTTTTGATGGTTGGTAAAAATGATCAACTTGGCGATTCAGGGTCAGCTGGGAAGGAACCTCAATGAGCAGCTGTCGGGGTTAGGAGAGTCTGTGAGACAGCTTCTTAACCAGATTAATACAGTGGGATTTTCCCGCCCTAAATGTGAGCCATGCAGATCAAACCGTTTTGATTTTGAACTGATGAAAAACTGAATTGACACAGGCATGCATTAACTCCCTGTCCCCTGCTCTTGACTGTGAATTTAACCTGACTGGCTCCTTCAAGCTCCTGAGGCTGAGACTTCCCAGCTACGAACCCTTCTCCTTTATGTCACTCTTGTCTGGGCCTTTTTATCACAGCCACAAAAGGAATTGGAGAGAGTGGTCGTCAGCATGCCTAATATGAGCTCCCCATCCTCACACCACAAGACAGAACTGAACGCACGCCTTACCGTGTGTTTGGAAACCAAATTCCCAACATCCCAGTGCATCGTGGGGAGTGGATCGCCCACTACACTGCAGGAAAGTGTGACAGAGCTTCCTTCTTCCACGGTGAGGTTTGGGGCAGCCAGGCGTGCAGATGGCAGACCTACAAAAGAGGAGAGCACACAGAAACAGCAGTTACAGCCAGAGTCACATGGTAGGACACACCTATGTGTTCACAGACCCCGCCCCTTTTCAGCAACTCGCTTCTGTCTAGAAACCTACCATCAGACCTAGAGTTCGGGAGAATCAGGCTGTGAAGGAAAACTAATTTGAAAGCATTTCTCAAGGACGAAACTCAACCCGTGACCATGTTAGAATTCTCTAAGCCGAGTTAGAATTAAATTGAGCATCTTGTTCGTACCAATAATGGGAAGTTATAGGAATCCTCATCACAATGAAAAAATCCTTTGTTTTAAAATTTAAAAACCTGAAAAGTGTATTTGTTGTTAGGGGAAATTGTGAATATTACACATTTTTTATTTTATCTTTTCAGTGATGTGGGTTTTGTACTTTATATTCCAAGAGTTAGACAGTTGTTATTTTAACCCCTGATGTTTTCATTTCTTCAGGCAATCTCTCCTTCCAGGTGGGCACACTGCCTTTCCCTGCCAAGAATCTCAGCACACTTTTCCCAGAGCAGGGCTTGCAGGGCTAGCAGTGTGTTGGTCCTGCCAATCAAAGCAGCGCCCCCAATTGATATGAGGACCATTTGGAGGGACTGTGTTCCCCCCAACAGCCAAGTCTTACAGTGATGGACCACTGTCTAAGAAGCAACTCATCTGCAATCACTCCTAAATTATAATTAACCCACCTATTTGCTGGCAGCCAGACTGCCACATTTCATACACAAACTCTTCATTACTAACCAACCCTCACTGGCTAAGCCACTGTTCTTTAGGACTGACATCACACCACACAATATTTGTGCACAATATTTGTGTATCTCTCATGGTGTTTTGACCTCTGGGAGAGGACACCCTAATACAATCTGGCTCTCGGGGACGCCTGGAACCTCCTTGCGGTGCACCTTTCCCTAAGCAACCAATGGAGAGGAACGTTACATCTCTTGGTGGTTTCAAAGAGCCCAGGCTATCCCCAGTTTCCCAAGGCAAAGAAGCACACAACAACAGTTAAGAGAAAGAAAGCACAGACAACAAAACCGGGCCTGAGATGGTAAACTCCATTCACAGGAACTGTGTCAACTGGGAAGCAGGTCAAGACAGACAGACAGACAGACAGACAGACAGACAGACAGACAGACCACCATTAAAGGTAGTGGTGTGGTCTGGGTGACTTCTTAAAAGCTCCTGTTTTCTTTATTTTTAGCCTAGCATGCAGTCTTGTCATTTAAAGAGTCTGTAATCGTATGGCGCTTGTCACAGATACCGAAGCTCCTGGGTGAGGAGTCGGTGGCACCTGCGCAGCGTGGCTTCCTGCCCCCAGGGACACCCATTTCATCCGTTTGCGTCTCTTCTTTACTATCGATCTCCTCCCTGACAAATATTATGCTGGCACTCCCCTTGTTGGCTTTCAGTTGCAGAATCACCTGGCCATCTCTGCCAGGAGAGCTGGGGTCTACTCCCGTCTGTGCACCAGCCTTTCTTTCCCACCTGCCCCCTCCAGACCCGGCACAGCTTCACCTTCGCATGGTTCCACATGCTGTGCAGTCACCTTATCTACTGGGGACGTAAACTCTGTCGTGATGCGTCAACCGCACTGAGAGCTGGACTGTCTAAAACCCATAGAATTTATTCAGTTACTTTCACACCATTTTGTGGAAGAGACCATTCCAAGTACTCAGTCCGATGGAAGGATTATTGGACACTGTCCTGATGCCCTGCTTCAATGAGACAGAAGTCTATAAATATTAAAAAAAAAAAACAATATGTAAACCCATGGTGTTTTCTATGAATGCCATAGCCTGAGATCTACCTGGAGCCTCTCAGAATCTTTGTCCTATTCTCTTTACAGAATGCATCTCCAATTCTCCCCTGAGGAAAGAGGTTCACACCACCTGGACCTTGTAGAATAGAAAGCATGCTGACTATGAATATGTCCAGGCTTTCAGCCACTGTCTACCATGATGTCACCCACATGTTGCACTTATAAATAAAAGACCCAGAGGCTGTTATTGGGGTTTAAGCTTCAAGCTGAAAACCAGAAAAGCAAGCAGCCGGGCAGCCCTGATCTACCTCAGACTGAAAGGCGACCCTGGCCCCACCAAACCTCAGGCTGCTGCCTCAGCGTGGCAGGAGAGTCCTGAGACTTCAACGTCTTCCTGTCCCACTGAGGATGGGGAGAATGAGTGCCTGATACTGAGACCTAGCCCCTGCCTTATATACCTTCCTAATGCCGGGATTAAAGGCGTGTGATCCCAGGCGCTGAGATCATCTTTGTGAGAGCTGTTTCTCTTTAGGACTGGATCAATCTTGTGTAGATCTGGGTGGCCTTGGACTCACCAAGATCCGTCTACCTCTTAATCCTGCGTCCTAGGATTGAAGATGTGCACCACCACCTCCTAGCTTCAGGCTGCTGGGATTAAAGGTGTGTATCACCACCGCCTGGTCGCCGTAGCTTGAGGCTGGCTTTGCTTTCTGAATCCTCAGGCAAGCTTTAATAATTCATAGATAATGTATCACCACACTCACATTAACACAAAGATAAGGTACGTCATAATCTTAACTATTCCCATAAAATTTGGCTTCGTCTTTCTTTCCTGACTGCAGTTTAGAAGACTAATAGCCCTGAGGGTACTGATATTCAGTAGTAGCAATGGTAACATTTGCTAGGCGCTCTTTAAAATCTATGTTCTCATCCAGTGTGGTACCTTATCAAATCCTTATACCTAACCCTGAAGACAAACACTTCGTATTTGTTTGAGTAATGATGTCTGTGAGTATTATAAAAATCCAGCACATCTTTCAAAGCTGCCCAAGTCAATGTAGACTGAGAGATTTTACCCCAAAAATAGAAGGGCCTCCACCACTACCGTACATTGTCACCAGAGCTGCTAACATTCCCCATGGTGCAAATCACACGTACCATACCACATCCATGATCTGAGAATTTGGTTCATTTGAGAAGAGTTCTGTGCCTATTTTGCCAAGGAAGGATGAGTCTCCTTACTATAAACTGATCGTCTTGCCCTGTCACAGGAGTCCCCAAAGGAATCTGTGCAACATTGGCCACGCTTAGATCTTTTGAATGTAAAGTCTCCTGCGGAGGAGAGAGCACCTGTCTCCAGCACTGGTGCGCTGGCCAAGACCCAATAATGGGGAAAACAATCTGTACTTGAAATATCACTTGAGGCTTAATTAGCACAATAAAAATGAATTGGGAAGCACGGGCCGCAAGGCGGGGTAAACCTCTTGCCAGGCAGTGCTTCCTGGCTTAATAAGGTTTGAAATCAGCACAAGCCCAACAACTCTTCCGAACGCTGCTAGCACTGTGATAGGCCTGATTGCAGACACCAGGCTGCCTCCCTTCTGCAAAGAGAGCCTCACTGGACCTGAGAAACTGCCAGTGTCCCCAGCAGACAGACACCTCCAGGTCCATGCTCTTGGCCTGCATTTGTCCAGGAAAGAAGTGTTCACCTGCCATGTAAGCTGGACAAAAAGCATCAGCTTGTCAAAAACAAGGGACCTTGTCGCAAACGCAGCTCCGTCGCCGGGCAGTATGGGTTGAACCCAGAGGGTTTGGGTCTCTAACGTTCCCTGCTCCCACAGAGCACAGTCTGAGTAGAAGAGGCTTAGACAGTGGGTGTTAGACAATTGCTCACTATGCTTTGGTTTCTACAACTATCATTCTCAAACTCAACAGGGGCCTGAATCTCTGGGAGATTGTGAAATCTTGGGATTCCCAAGAAGCATGGCAGGAATCAGGGCCAGAGGCAGAGGCAAATGCAAGACAGAAAGGAGAAAGACTCTATAGAAAGCTGGGTGTTTGCATGCATTACCATGTAACAGCCCTGGGCAGCCTCTCTCTGAAAAACAACTCATATAGCCACTGTTGCTCCTATAACCCCACAGCGACTTTAGTGCGAGACTCTTTGAACTGAGGTTTTTGCTACTTTTTCTCTGAAGCAATTTGACACAATGTGACATATTTAAATGTAGCTTAAGAATTTTAAGTCCAATGTCAAACCCGTTGAAAGCCGCATGCTCACTCTGGTGATATTGAACAACTACATTAGCTGTCACCTATGAGATTCTTAAAATGCACCGACCCCATCTTAAATATGTCCATGCAGTCTCTCTTCTGCCACCACAAATGTCCAAGAATACAGGAGCATCTGCATTTTCCAGTGAGGAAACTCAAGCTTAGGAAGCACTGAAACTCAACAGAGCCTGTTAGCCCTAGCTGACCCCCTCTCTGCCCATGGCTTTCCCCTGGGTGTGATTGATTGACTGCCAGGCTCTGCTCCACCCACGATGTTACATAACCCCTATTAGTATTGCAGCTTACATTGTCATATATTCTTACCTGTGGCAACCTATGTAAAATTAAGTTTATTCCCTTTCTGGAAGAATTGCATATTATATTTTGTCATATTGTGTGAAATCTTTCCATTTATGATGTTTTATGCACATTATCCTTGCCATATGCTATATGTGTATACTTTTGCTTGTGTTCAAGACATTTTGTTATTGATACAATTTGGGATATTTATCATGCTGCCCTGTAGAGTTCTACCTCTTAAGATCTGAATGGAAGGTCTAGAGTCTTCAGTCACTGGCCTTTCTGATAAATGAGAAAATTACTTGGATTATTAACCAGAAAGATTATTATTGGTCACTGTTCACTATGATAGTGAGCCTTGTCAATTTGTTCAGCAGTTCTGAGCTCTGTTTATGGCAGGTTGGGCCACCATTCATGTATAAAATTAGCCCAGTGAGTGAGGCTTTTGTCTTCATTTTATCTTTTCCTTTCTTTTAAAGATTATGTTAATTTACATAGTTTTATGTTTGAGTGATTTGTTTGCCTGAGTATATGTTCAGGCACCGTGTCCATGCAGTACCAACGGACGCCAAAAGAGCATCAGGTCCCCTGTAAGCAGCTGTGAACTACCTGGAAATCGAACCCAGGACTCTGGAAGAGAAGGCAGTGGCCCTAACCACTGAGCCATCTCTCTAGCTGCCCCTCCTCACCCCTTCTCCTCTCTAAGCATAAAGAACCCTTAGAATTCTAGTTTGGAAAAAACAGTCTGGACCTGAACAACAAAACACACACACACACACACACACAGAGAGAGAGACAGAGACAGAGACAGAGAGACAGAGAGAGACAGAGAGAGACAGAGAGAGAGAGAGAGAGAGAGAGAGAGAGAGAGAGAGAGAGAGAGAGAGAGAGAGAGAGAGAGAATAAGATTGATCTGTTTGGATGGAACTACTTACAAAATCCAGAGGGGGTGGGGAGAGACAGAAAATCTTCCAAAGCTCAAACTAGAAGTTACACATGTAAGCTTTTATGAGTCATGGTAGAGAAGTGACAACTGCCAGACAACTTAGAAACAAGAATTTCAGTGGCTCTGTTTGACATTCCAAAAGGATAAGGAAAAGCACCAACCCACTGTGGGCTTCCCTTCATTTTCAAAACTAAAAAGCAATTGTAGTAAAATGAGAGCCGGCCAAACAGGGCACAGAAGTAGAAGTGTCTTTCCGGAAGACAGAGGCCGATCAGCATTAGGACGCTTCGCTGAGCTCCGTCCCACACTGAGCAAGGGAGCAGTTTTCCCTTTTCATCCAGCAATGCAGAACCCGTGCCGCTTCAAACAGACAAAAGGTATGTCCTGCTACGCAGTAAGCAGAGATGTGCTACTACACACTGTAGCTGCAGCTAAGAGTAAGTCATAGACGTAAACCCCCCACACCAGTTCAATCTCCGTCCAGGGCACTGCTCTGGTAGACAGATCCCCAGCAGCAGGCACTCCTGCCCGTCTGCACTCACCACAGGACCATCATTCATTCCTACAGTAACTGCTTGCTGGTGAGCTCGTCTGACACAGCCCAGAGAAACACCATCTTGCTAACTTTGCCGCTGGCATAGAACAGGCCATTGCCATCACTGCTGATGAAGCCTCCTTCCAGATGATAGTAAGTCATAATTGTAGTAATTTAAAGTATGAATCCCAGAAGAGACTATTGAAAATCTTCTACTGAAAAAGACTGATGGGGTGGGCAGAAATTGAACAGAAAACATTTAAAATAATTTATTGAAATTCTAAAAGAACCTGATGTTGGTGGCTCATATCTGTCACTCTGGAGCTCAGGAGGCTGAGGCAGGGGGATTGCTGTAAGAAACCAGCTTGAGCAACACAGAGAGGACCTTTCCTGATTCTGCCCCACCCCGGCAAAAGATGAGTCTGCACAACCCATCAGCACTGGGATCCATTTGTAGGATCCATTTCAGTCCTTCAGAAACCTGGTCCACTGCACCCCACATTCAGTTAACGTGGAATATTCAGTTGCAGGAATATACTGTCACCTCACAACAGATCATTTCTCCAGAGTTTAAAGGGGTTGTGCAGAGAAACAGACCAGAATCCGTGTCGCAGCATAAATAAATATATCGTCATTTGTTGCAGGTTGGGAACCTCTGTAAAATCCTGTTGGGCATTTGATTGTTAACAGCGATGGTGCCAAACTCTTAGACCTGCCCCCAGCTTGACTGATCAATACAAAGTCACGAGAAGAGAGGGAAGGAGGTCCTCTTCGGTGTGCCGAGGACAGGCATTCCCTGGAAATTGAGGGTGGCACTAAGATTGAGCTTAGCGCCCTGAATAGAGGGTTGATGGTAGAACCGCCACACTAGACACCACCACCCTCCTAATCCAGCAGAGATGAGCAAATGTCAACCCTCTCACAAAGGCATCAGACATTTCAGTCTAAGAAGAAGGGGACTTGGGATTGCCGAGATGGCCCAGCGCGTTAAGCTACTTTTCTGATGACCTGAGTCCAGTCTCTAGATTCTGCTAGCAGGAGACAATTGATTCCCGTAAACTGTCTTCTGATGTCCAACCACATGCCATGCCATGCGTAACTTCAGACCCAGAGAGGAGACCTGGGCTGACACACGGTAAGTAAGGCCCAAAGACAAACACGGGCAGCGGAGGCTCTGCCGGGGGCTCATCTGACCCGGCATTAGGTCCATGGGCATGCGGGGAAAGTTTTCAGAGAAAAAACACAGCTGAACTCTACTATGACTTAGTCCTCTCTGGACACGGTAAATGCATCCAGCAAAAGAAGAATGGTGAGATGAACTTTAAGAAACAAAAAGGGAGAAAGAAAGAAAAGAAAGGAAGAAAGAGGGGGGAGGAAGGGAGGGAGGGACCAATAAACTAATTCTAGACGTGCAAGTCCCAGTATAGAAACATAAAAAATGAAATTTGTGAAAGAAACGCAACCCTAGCATGGAAGCAGTGAGAACAGATAAGATCATAAATTTATAGTTAAGACGCTAAATATGTCGAGCAAAGGAAGTGGGTGAAAACGGCAGGAGAGACACCCATCACACATAAAGGCGGGCTCGCCCGACAGAACATTCTCAGGAGACACCTTAAAAGGCAGGGAAAGGGTTTTAAGGTTTTTGTAAACCTTAAAGAATTCAGCACAATATATTTTCAATCTCTGAAAGCCAGTGATTGCTAGCCCAGATTGCCCTACCCAGCAAAAACAATCTCTCATAATTGAGGGAGAAAGAAAAATTTTCCATGATAAAAACAAACTGAAGGAATTCATGACCTCTTAGCCAGCCCTAGAGAAGTCAGGTTAAAGACTCCTCTGGGCTGAAGATGAAGATAAACATTTCCAAGGAGCTGCAGGAAAGAAGAAAGCACATGAACTGCAATTGCACAGAGGGGGGACACAAAGCCCCAAGCGCCATTAAAAATGACAGGGTTCAATATACACCTCTCAATAACTATAAATATCAATTGTGCCAATCACCCCAATCAAAAGACACAGCCCAGAAGACGCGATGAAGAGTGTCCTTGTTCACTTCGGTGCCTCCAGGGCTGTGTGTCTTCATCAAAGACGGGCTCGATTTCGGGGTGAGAGGCTGAAAAAGGAATTCCAAGCAAACAGAACTAAGGCACAAGCAAATGTCACTGTTCCGACATGTGACAAATTAGACTCAAACCAAAACCAGTCATAAGATACCAAGAAGGCCAGTCCATGTTACTCAGGGAACAATTCACCCACGAAGGGCATATTGCAATTCGAAACATGTAACACACTGAACAGTGTACCCAATTTCATAAAAAAAAAAAAAAAAAGCGCTACTAGATGTAGCGGCAGATAAATCCCAACACAGTGAGGTTAGCGGACCTCACCATCCTGATCTCAAAGGGAGACCGGTCAGCCTTTCACTTTCACACATACCTTTCAGGAAAACAACGCTATTGATATGAAAACCGGGTGAAGACAGATACAACAAATGGAAAATTACAGGACAGTTCCCCTGATGACCACAGCTGCAAAGATTATCAGGGGGAAAAATCAAAACAAAACCTTGCAAACCAAATACATGCACTCATCAGAAAGACCATTCGGTGTGCTAAAGTTGACTTCATTTGAGTGGCACAAAGGACAGCTCAGCGTTTACAAACCAGTAAATGGAATAAATACATCACAGAAACAGAGTCCAGGACAGAAATCTCGTGGTCATCTATCTTCAAAGACACAGAAACGGCTTTTGACAAAATACAGCATGGCTTTATAACAAAAGCCCCAACAAAGCTAGCAAAGGGAAAACATGAAGGCTGTATGTAACAAAGCAATTACTGTTATACCATATGAGGGATTCCAAAGCGTTTTCACTAACACAGGGAGGGTCCTCATCCCCGCCACTCTTACTTAAAATAGTGCTTGAAGTATTAGTTAGAGCAATAAGACAAAGGGGAACAAAGAAGATACAAACAAGAAAGCAAGAAGCTGAATTGTCTCTACTTTTAGATGACATACATGAGACCCTTAAAGACTTCCTCAGAAAATTCTTAGAGCTGATGAAAAGTATTTTCAGCAAAGTGGCAGGACGAAAAAAAAATATTCAACCTCACTCACCATCAGGTGAGGGAAAATCAAGGACTCTATTCTACCCTGCCCAGCCAGAATCACAGACATTAAGAAAACGCATACTAACAAACACTGCTGAGGATACGGACCAAAGGGAACCCTCATGCATTGCCAGAGGTGATGCAGAGCTGCCCAGCCACTGTGCACACAGCTATGGAGGCGCCAGAAAACCAAGCCAGAGGCAGCTGCTGCTGCAAATCCATGCTCACTGCGGTTCTACTCACAGCACCTAAGTTATAGAACACGCCTGGGTGCACACAGGCAGGAAACGGAATAAAAATCATGGCCTGCTTTCCAGCCACTCAGAAGAATGGGGCTCTGTCAGTCACCCGCGGAATCAAGGCCGTCTCAGAAAGACGAGCTCGCGTTATCTCTCATCCTCAGGCCCTGGACTTTGTACAGATGCACACAACCACGTATATGACATAAATATAGAAGCAAAACTGTTCGAGGAAACAAGGAATACTAAAGGACAGGAGGGGTGAAAAGGGGCTTGGGGGGCACAGACAGGATGCACTCAATATATATATATTGCACTCAATATATATATCCTAATTGACTGAAAACGTCCTTAGGTAGCCCAGTAGTATGTGCAATAAGTATGCATCAATGGAAACCTTACAGTATATTTTTGAACTTTTGAAGCATTCCCTTGAAGCATTCCCATGAGCACCACTGTCATCTCTGCAAACCCTCTCCCTGTGATTTAGTCGTGTGTGTGACAAAAGTATATATACCACCACTGGCGGAATAGGAAGAAATAATTCTAGTGTCCTAAGTAAAATCCCAATCACCTATTAATTCACCTTTATAAACATTTTTCAAATTATGTTATTTATGTCCTAATGCTTTGGTTGTTGTTACACAGCTAGAAAATCCTGGCATTTGTATCTTCTGATAACTGTGAGCTTTTTCTTCTAATGAGTGGCAGTAAATGAAATCCAATACAATTGTCAGTCAATTGCTTATGAACGATGTTTTTTTTTTTTAACAGAAAAAAATAAAAACAAAATTTAAGGTGATAAAACACTAAGAAATAGATGAAGAAATGCAGAGAAATGTAAGAAATGTAAGTACTTTTTTCTCTTTAATGTTATAAACTCTAGACACTTGCAGAAAATGCATGCTGAAATATATGTAGTAAATGTTTTGGATTTATTATTTTTCAAAAAAGAAAAAAAAAACCCAGAAGTATATTTTATCACTTTCAAACAATTAAGAAAGCAGAAACTAAAGATGAAAATAAATGAAAGAAAATGGAAAATGCCACAGAAAATTAAGGAAAGCTTAGAAAGAGGTGCATTCTTCAAATCATAAAACAGTTCACGATGCACCGAAGAATACTTAATAATCAGGAAAATGCAGACTCAAAGGCCAGGAGGCACTTTGGAGAGAGACAAACTGATCTCAGGGTACATGACTTGCTAGATTGGTAAGTTAAGGGTGTATCAGACTTTAACAACACGCATGGTATAAGATAGAAGTTCAGCCCCTCTGATGTCTTCTGAGGATGCCCTGGGAACGCCTGATGGTAATACTTTGGGAACTGGGGCTGGAAATGTGTCTCAGCAGCTGAGAGCTCTGAGAGGTGGCCCACAACAACCCCTGATTCCAGTTCCAGGGAATCAAATGCCCTCTTCTGGCCCCTGTGGGTACTGCAGGCCTGTGGTGCATATACTGACATTCAGGCACATACACATACAAATTTTTAATCGAAAATAAATTAAAATAAAATCTTTCTTTAAAATGTGCAATAAGCCAAATAGCTATCAACATGAAACACAGTGTAATTAAGATACATTTGACCACAAATGCTATGTAGTAGTTAAAATCTAATGGGTCAGCCACTACCGACTTAAAATGATCATAAATTTTAAAACATGATTTTATAGAGAACAGGAAAATACCTTTTATGACAAAATGTATTGATATTACCTATGCATTTGCAAATAAATAAAAATACCCTGAAAAACACAAATGAGTAGGGAAAAAAAAAAAAAAACAAACTCTGCAGGACAGTGTCAGATGCCTAAGTGTGCAAGCTCACTGAACCAGCCCCAAATATTGTTTTAACAAGCTCTGATAACACAGAAATGGATTAAATGGGTTACAAATATGACCATTTAGTCTAACTCTGTCAACCAAACCTCGGCTCCCTTGCAAGAGGAGGGGGGTACGTAAGAATGTTACTCTCAAGCACAGAACCCCTTAAGAACTGTGTAGAAAAGCAAAGGACATGGAAGATAATCAAAGATAGACTAAAAACATAATATCTGCTTACATTCAACATCACTTCTATTCCTATCTCACTGGTAAACCATACCATCAATGGGTGAACCCTGACCCAACGTTAGGACCATGGGGCCACATTTTAAAGACTGATAAAAAGCAAGGGTTGGAGTCGGACAAGGACAAACCAGACTCCCATCTGGAGGCAGCTCATTGGAGAAGAGCTTGTGTCAGATGTTCTCTTTTGCGTGTTTCCCGGGACAGAAGGCCAACGCGGCTGTGGGGTCCTGGGTGGGAGCCACGTCACGTGGCCAGGTGACTCAACAGGGAGTCTGGTGTCTCTCTAGGCAACTTCTCTCAGCAGTGCTAGAGTGTACCCAAGCCGAGAAGAGCCATCTCCTCTCAGCTGGGAACAGATACGTACTAAGATATTTGGTGTGCTGGGATTTTTGTTTTGTTTCCTAAGGTTGGCTGGCAAAGAAGACTAAGGGAAGCTGACAGGAGAACAAAGCAAAATTCCCCCATGAGGAGAGCGGAAGACTCTGCCTGCCAGGGAAATCTGTGTGACAGGCGAGTGACGTTCTGAGGCCCTTCGGAGTAAGGAGCGAGCGCTCATTGTTTATGGTCACAATTAAATCCTCATCAAGAGTAAGCAGAAATAGTGTTGTTCTTAATAAAAGTGAGACCTCAAACGGACCTCTGAAGCTAAGCGGCTAACACACATTCCTCGTGGACGCCAATCAGGTGCTATGTAATTCCCTGCTTTGTCACCAGCCGCCAGGCAAGAGGAAAGGGCTTGTTTGTGAGCTTGCCAGCTGCTGGGCTGATTAAAATTGTGATGAAGGACGGACATGTGGGTGTCATAGAAAAAGTCGCAGGATCCTAAACCCCTCTCCATGTCTCTAGTTTCCTTCCTTTAGGGGCATTGGCTCTCACCGAGAGCTGGCTTTTTGTCCTACAGTGCCCTTTGAAATGCTCCAGATGGAAATGTTAGGGGACATGGGACGTAACAATGAAGTGGAAAGCCCGAGCCCAGGCAGGGGACAAGCGAGAGGAAGCAGAGCTGGTCACAGCACAAGAGACGTCACAGCAAGGCAAGCCTGGCGCTGTTTGCTGTGGCTGGGGACTCTTTCACCACCCTGGGACCCTGCCCTCTGCACCGCCTACGTGCCAATCACTCAAGGTGACCCGGGAAGGGCTGTACTCCTGGTGGACGTTTTGTAGGAGACTGGATAGGTGGGTGGCTGGATGGTGAGTGGGCTGGCAGACAAATCAACAAGTTAATTAACAGTATACGTCTTTCTCCCTGTCCTTTAGCCACTCAAGAGCGGTGTTCTACTTGGAAAGACTTTTCACGGGAGGGGCTCCGGGCTGGCTTGCCCGCACCGCTCACCAGAGACATCCACAGCACACTCTGCGAAGTGGGGTAGTGGTTTTCTTCCCAGACTCACTCCCATACCAAGGCAATTAGAATGATTAACTGCAACTAGAATGCACTGATTTAAAAGTAAATTACCACAATTGGGTATCTGCAGGTTTGCCAGGGGGGTATTCTTGCTGCTGTCATTGAGGCAGTACAAATCCTGAGTGTCCGGGCTGGATCTCGTCTCTTGGAGAGTCTTGATCCACATAATGTCACAGGAACACGTGAAGGGGTTGCCCGCCAGGACCCTGCATGGAACAGAAGAGCAACCCTGATCAGGCCCCTGCCTAAGTTTCAGCTTCACTGGCACCCGTGAACAACCACAGGAGAGCGCTTCTTAGCTTATCAACCTTTGCGAGCCATACCCACTTTCATGGCGTGACAGTCATACCCACTTTCATGGCGTGACAGTGCTCATTATTCCCTCCATTGTCTAATAACTACTGTGCGGCTGTTATGTGCAAACAGAACTGTAGAGGCTAAAGATAGCAGAGAGACGCGAAACGCTGCAGAACACGTAGGAAAACAGATCTGAACAAACACGGTTACAGCAGCGAGCATCCTGTGGTGGGGGAAGGTGCTGCTTCTGTACTTATGTGAAGGCGTCAGTGGTAATACTTCAGAAGCACCAGCACACCTATTTCTGACCAGGTTAGAGACACTGGAGTTCTCACTTCAGTTGGGGAGGAGAACTGTTTTTTTGTCTCCGTTTAAAATGAAATTAGAGTTAGGACCCAAAGCTGAGGTGCAAGAGTCGGGAGACTGCTTTTCCTGCCTTTCCGTGGTGGGTGGGCATCAGCTGGACGGAAGACAGAGAACACACATGCACATCCTCAACCCAGCGGCTGAGACGCTGGACTCCACACACAGGCTGGCTGTGCCGTGCGGTCTACTTCAGGAGGCTGTGCAAGAAGACCTCCTCAGCCTTGCTGTTTGGACACTTATGTACTTCAGTGGGTGAAAGAGGAAGTGGTCAAGAGGAAAACAAAAACCTCAGGGAAAAAATCTTTAATGCTATTTATAATGCTCAGTGGCCTATTAAAGATGAATTCCATTTATGATAATGAACCTTTAAACGAGGCCATTTCCAATCACTATATGACTGCCCGGCGCTAACCACAATACTTAAGATTTCCTGAGGACGGGACCTGGCTTTTTGTAGCATCGTTTACTCCTGTGGTTTCCTGATTGTGTTCTAAGAATCTCAGAGGTCCCTGGAGACTTTGCTGCGAGTTTCTGGGGGATGTGGTCATGGTAGACTGGTTTAATTTATATCTGCTCACTCACCTCCGAGTACCCTGCCAACATCAAAATAGGATTTGATGCTATGAGACAAGGAATAAGAGGCTCAAACTCAAGTCACCCAAAGTATCTCCTAGAGTTCCGAGTACACAAATAGCGAACGTTTCTCTGAAATGAGGCTGTAATTAAATAAACCGAGTGGGGGAAAAATGGAAAAGATGCCTCAGTTCTGAACCAGGATGTTCACAGGATCTCGGGCACTGGCAGAGAGACGGCTCCTTTACTCCTCGAATGCACTGGTTTGCTTAGGCTCCCACCCGTCTCACTAAAAGATGGAATCCTAGACACAACTTTCCCTCCTTCATCCTGACAGGTAACTGACGCACCACTGGCACCTGGCAAATGAGTTGCTGAGCAATGCTGCTAGTAGGATTTTGAAGCACGAACTGGAAAAAAGGGTTCTAGTTTTTAATTTGTCCAGGAATCGTATGCAGTGGTGCCCGACACTTGCACACGGAGCACCACGCCCTGCATCACACCCCCGCCTTTGAGGAGTCACATCTCTTCCTGTGTTAGAGACGCTGAGAGAACAGAAAGGCACATAACACATGTCCTCACTCACGTGTGGAGCTAATCAAACTGCTCTCAGGTATAAGGTGTAGGATAGTGGTCCCTGGGAGCTGGGCAGGGTATAAAGCACAGCTAGACAGAAGAAGTCAACGCATTCTGCAGTGCAATAGGCTTACTACGTTAAACGGTAATGTATATTTCAAAAGAGGCAGAAGAAAGTATTTTGTGTGTCAAGTATTTGGGATGATATATGTGCATATATGTATATATGCATATAGAGAATCACTGTATCAGTGTATAAGATATGCATGCATCCTTATACACTACATACAGTGTCAAACATCATACTGTACCCCAGAAAAGTGTGTAACTAGGCTCAATTTAAAGTGACTTAAGGGAATAAACACCAGTGCTCTGACTCCCAGAAGTCAGCTTATTCCAAATAATTTCGAGTTGCTAGGACTTTCAGCATGTGGCCCCTTCCTGCGTGCACAGCTGTGACGCTCGGCTGGGGGAAGCCTCGTGCCTGCGTGATGCCCACGAGCTTAGCGAAGGACCCTCTGAATAGGACGCACCTAACCCAATGGCGTAATTTGAGGACCACACCGTCACCTCCCCCTCCTCCTCCCCCTCCCCGCAGTCTCTTCTCCAGTCTGCTCTGCTGGACCAAAGTCCTAACCCCCCTCCCACTGTGGCTCCCTTCTGGTTGAAGCTGTTCCCGGGCTGCTTATGTGGAAGTGACAAGGGACTCCGCGGCTGGAGCAGCCAGCACTCAGCCGTGCTTGCCGCAGCCTGGACGCACCCGGTGCGCATGCTCTTGGGTAACCTTCTCACACGCCAGCCTCGGAGGCTGCGGTTCCTTCTCTAGGGGACTTCATCCTGGTACTCAGAGCCCAAGCCATCTCTTAGCCCTGTCTCAGCCTGGAACCGCCCCAGATGGGAACAGGGCCCAGGCTCATCCCACCTCTCTGGTGTCTGGGAGCAGACTGGGCAGTGGCCCTGGAACCCACTTCCTCTACCCCGAGCTGGAAGCCTCGCCCAGCCCAGAACCCTGGCTCTCCCTTTCAGCTCTGCCCTGCCCGCACTCCTGACTTTCCAGGAGAAGAGAATACATAAATGGATGGTTTTAAGTGGCTTATGCCAGTGGTTCTCCCGAACCTCCTAGGCCCCACAGAGCCCTTGGGGATACCCCAAGCACCTCCCTACAGCAACCACAGCTGCTCATATGTTTGCCTTGTGGCGATTACACCAGGAACTGAAAACCATCGGAGATGTTGGCTGTTAGCAACACATCTCAATGTTTCTCCTATCCTTTTACAGCAGAGGAAACGGGGACATGGGGGTGAATACTGAGTGTGGGGGTGGGGTGCAAAGAAAAGCTGCCAGGGGTGGCAGGGGTTGAGAATAACCTCTCCCCCACTGCTGTCCACACCCAAGCCTACCCTGGCTGAGGCTGACAGCACGCAAAGCTGGAAGGGCTTTATCGGCTATAATTTCCTCTTTGATGAACTTGCTTTATTTGGGGGCTTGGATAGAACAGGAGCCAGATAAGATAAAATATACAGCCACTTTAAAACAAAACTCCCTGCTGGCTTTTTTTTCTCTTCTCCTCTATTAGAAAATAAATTATTTATGCATAAACAACATTCAACTGATCATAATGACATAATTGAGATTGAGATTTTAATCACCCAATTGGGGCAAAACTAGAGAAATCGAGAAATCGTTTTTTCGAGAATTCTGGTGCAACATACACTTGCAAAGGTACTCATTAAAAAAAAAAAAATACTTAATTATCCTCCCTTTGAAAATTTTCCCCCAAATGCCAGACAAAATCATTACTTACAGATCAGACAGGTCAAGGTGTCGGAAATGCTTCCTGGACAGACTGGTCAGCTTGTTTCTTGTGAAGTTACTGAAAGAAATCAGATACACGACGGTGTGAATTCAAAATGGTATGGTTTTTAAATGATGTGTTGTGATAAAGATTTTGTTTTTCAAATGTGATTTTCTTGGGTTGGGGTACACATAAGCGACCCTGAGGTTTTGAACAACACAAGCTCAGGAGAACAAAAGCTTGACAACTGAAAAGCTTCCTGAACACTTTGAGGTACATGGTAAACAATGTGGAATAACATAAAACTTAAACTGTCCTTCCGGGAAAGAACGCACCCACTGGCTGAAATGGTCCTGATGAGACTGGTTACAGAGGGCCTCCATGACTGGGTAACTAACTCTATGTAGAGCACAGGATGGGGAGTGGGTGTGTCTGGCTTTACCCTGAACTCTCCAGACACACAGCATCTTCAGATTGACATAAACGAATGGAAAGATGCTCTATCCATGGCAATAAATAAATAAATAAGAATAGAAAAAGCCAAAAGCGACAACAACAACAAAACCTAATGAATTTCCCAGTGTGTTCCAAATTTGCGATTTTGTCAGGTGCGTGGACATTTCCAGTGATGGGAAATACCCAGCCATCATCCTGGCAGCTGAGTTTGCTTACCGTCTAGTTTTTACTTAACGTTAATGAGGTACAATGTCTGATGGCCGTGACCTGTACCTGAGGCCAGTATGCTGGTCTGTGTGAACTGTCATCTTCAGAGAGAGACAGAAGCTTGGGAGCTAAATCATGAGTTAGCACCAGTCAGCTGGTGAATAGAGAAAAATGCACCTTCTCGTGACTCAAGAATGAGTGCAGAGGCAGGCCGAGCTCTGTGAGTTCAAGGACAGCCTGGTCTACAGAGAGTTCCAGGACAGCCTCCAAAGCTACACAGAGAAACCGTGTCTCAAACCACCCCCCTAAAAGGGTGTGTCCATCCAGTGAACCTCCTCACAGGGATCTCCACCCACCTGAACCCCGACCCACAGCAGCACACTCTCCTGCCTCCACACTTGCATCTTCTTCATTCCCAGCAGGGCATACCCACAGGAAACGGTGTAAGGACTCAGGCGTTTCTCTGGCCTGCCCCTGTCACCTGGCAGAACGCACTCAGGCAGTGCCCTGGTCAGCCCAGGGTTCCATGGCTACATAGTCTTCATGCAGGTGTAAAGGACCCTTTAAAAGAAAGGCCCCACCCACCTACCCTCTCCCACTATTCCCCTGGGGCAGACAGGACCTTTCCCGTCTTCCTCTTCTCTCTGCCCTCTCTCCATCTCTGTGCCCCTGTGTCTCTTTACATCTCCCCTCTCTCCCCTTTCTAATAAAAATTCTCACTCAAGCTCTGTCTGCCTGGCGTGTTTGTCCCCCTCCCTGGTCACCCTCGCCTGCCATGGAGTCTGCCAAGGTTCACCTCCAGCTTAAACAAATGGTATCCCACGTGCAAGTATAATCCACCAGGAAGTTGTAAGTTCTTTTGGAACAAGAACTAAGAATGGCTTCAGTGCAGGGCGTCCATCAAAAACTCCATCCCTGTCTTTAAGGCTCAGGCATGTTCACATTCATCACAAATCCCAATCCTTCTGAGAAAATGAAAAAGAAAAAACATCTTCCCTCTCCCAAAACAAATAAGAACAGAGGCGGGAGGGGTGCTAACAGGCAGCCTCCCCCTCCCCCACCAGCTCCTTGCTGCCCTCCCTGGAAGCCTCTGCTCTGGGGTTACCGGCCAAAGAACAAGATGAGTTTTATAAGTATACTTAGGAATTGGGGCCAAAAGCCAAAAAGGAGGAAGAAGGAAGAAAAAAAATCCAACAATCCTCTCACTGTTTGATTGTAAGACTTTGTTAAGAGCGTAATTAGCACCTCGGCAAAGCCCCTGGAAAACACACAGGCTGGTTTTTCTCACAGCCCCTGAGGTTTTAGGGTCTGGGCAGCAATGAAAGGCACCTAGACAAACGCTCAAGCTCTCGGGGTCACCGTGTGGGGCTACCGTGGACCAGGCACACTGAGGCAAGGGTGAGCCAGGGTGCCCCTCCGAAGTGCCCTGAAGTCCAAAAGGCAATCGATAGGCCGGCTTGCCCCATTTCTGCACAGGTGGGGACCTCAGAGGGGTTGTCAGGCCAGCCTAGGACTGGAGAGGGACAACTTCAGGCACGCATTTGTACCTCACTTTGTTTTAAACCGAGGTCAGTGCAATCTGTGTTCAGGAAATCCAGGGGAAGCAAGCTGCTCCCCACGGTCCTCAGACCCACGCAGAGGCCGGGACGGATGCAGATAGATGCTAGAAGTGACCCCGCTACATCCCTGCCATCCTCCAAGGCAGGCTGCCGGGATCAGCGTCGTTCTGTGGCGGGAAGAGCCCCTTCCTTCATGTGGAAGCCCCAAGCTCCCTGGCGTGTCACCCCTCTGAGATGCCCGATGCTTGCCTAATTGTATTATGCCATACTGCTTCACAATAATACTCAAACCAATAAAGTCCTTGAACTTTGATCACTTACTGGCTCCTGCTTGTTGTCTGGTAAGGAAGCTATGTAGAATATCTACCCCTCTTTAGCTTCCTATTTTTAAATAAGACCATGTAAAGAGGCAGGACCAGACCCATGGCGTTATGGATGTGTGAGCTAGAAAACCATTAAATTGTCCTATCACACAGCAACACAAGAACCACACAAGAGCTATCGATAGAATTACAATTAGCCACGGCCCACTGTTCATATTATAACGGGGGCATCAATCCCCTGAGGAGTCAGACAGCACGCAATGCAGCTGCTGAGCGATTCGGGTCTAAGGTCATCTGTAATGACAATTCAAAAACTTAACTACTAAGGTCATTAATTACTTCTGAGACTGCAGTGGGATGTTTCTCCATTCTTATCCTGCTGTCCCATCTGTGTCACCAAGGGCTACCAACACATCAGGTTTGCCCCAGCAAGCAAATCCAGACGGGCTGTCAAGAAGTGTTTCAAGGAAATGTGTTTTTAAAATGTGCCCAGAGTTTTGTTCTGGTTTTGCAGAGTGTTTTATATCTTAGAAAGTGACTTCATTATTCCTGTCACATATAAAATATGAACTCATGATAATGACTTTATGAAATTAAGGTCTTCAGTAATATCAACACATCTCCACAGAGCAACCAGGCAGGCTGCTCTAAGACAATGAATTCTTTAATAACCGGCATGGAAATCAGGCCGGGAACTGTGGTCCCCAGGGAAGGGAAAGGGGACAGATGTTGCAAGATGATAGCAGTGGCAGAAATGTTATCTTCTTTATTCCTGTGCTCAGAACATGCTGAGGAGCTGGCCACCACCGGGTAAGCCCCACCCTGGTGGGGAGTTTTGCCTATGAGCTAGGAATAGAGGCTCCATTCTAAGCGCATGAAATCCAGGTGAGACCCAGCAGATAAGTGTGAAATGCTGAAGTTATCATTGCAAAGAGATTCTGGTCCCCAAGAACACAGATGACAGCCACTAGCAGATTGATGCCACCTGAAAATGACAGTGCTAGGGACTCCGAGTCTGGGGAGGGCCCATGAACAATTTCAGTCTTTGGGGTGACCCTCAGGAAGCCCATAACTGATTGACCTAACTGGTATCATTGAGGGGACTTACCAGAAAACCATGTAATAATGCTTACCTCCTGCATTTCCAATTGAGTTCAGTCAACAAAATACCAGCATGACTTGGGGGAAGCAGTTCTAACTATTAAGAGTCATCTGAACCTTTAGCTTATCCAGTGATTGATTTTTTTCCCTCTATTTTTATCAATCCATGGCCCATGCTGTTGAGAAAATAACGGCTCAAATGACCCTACTATAAGGGAAAAAAGCATTAGTAATTTTTATTTCCTCAAGCCGTCCAAGGCCAAGTCAGCGTCTTGATTACTTAGCTTGATGTCTTCCAGGGAGTGTGTCTTAGTCCAAGGAAAAGAATCAAGACCTCTGTACAAGGACATCGTTTTCACATCAGAGTCCTTGCGTTGGCCCAGTGCTCTGTCCAAAATGGAAATGGCCCAGAAATCCACAAAAGGGAATGAACAGGCTGTTCTAAGCACCCAAACGTCTTTCCGAAATCAACAGAATCAAAACTGACGGTCCTAAGCTGTTATCGGAGCTATGCTACCTCCCAAAGAGAAGGCTGGGGCTGGAACTAAGCACGGGAGAGAAACACTGGATGCACGTGAATCAACACGCACACGTTAATCAACGGAGCAGGGCGGCCTCTACTCACATGTGTTGCAGGTTGCTGTTCTTCAGAAACGCTTTGTGAGCCACAAATTTTAATCCAGAGTCCACGATCGTCCTACAGGAAACACATACGGCATCCACGTGAGAGCTAAGCATCGAGACACCTACCTGGCCACAGCAGAACAGGAGCGTGCATGGGTGAGGAGTACTCACAGGTTTCTCAGACCCACGTAAACTTCAACGTCATCCTCATTGATGATTTCTAACCGCTTCTGATTTGCAATGAAACTGTAACAAAGCAGAATGGAAATGTGGGTGACTCAGACTGCAGGCGAGAAGGAGGAATGATGGGTAACCCCCATGCAACCTTACCAAGGTGTCCGAGGAGTCCCTTCTGCGCGACGTAGCTGCGTTCTTGCTTTTTACTCTAGCGTTGGGTCTTTGAGAGCTTAGCACAATTTATTTTGACCACATCACCCCCATTCCACCAGCAGCCCCTACATCCACCCCCAGCCCTTTCTTTCCAGTGAAGGCAACAGTTAAACTGACCAGATCCCTGAGTAGACCCCCGAGTGTCTCATCATTCACCACTTTCCTGCCTAAAATTTTCACTTTTCCTCCCCCTTTAAAGGTCCCATGCTGTACAAAGGTGAAAATGTGTCCTGCAGTGTAAGAAAGGCCACGCTTCTGCACGCTCCAGGAGACACAACCCCTCCTCCTTCTGTCTCCTAACACAGGGAGTGCATTTCCCCTCTCCTGGGCTTTTCTTGACCAGCACTCTTTCCTTGGAATAGTCAGCAACTATTCCAGTATTTCCTTTGATGAACCCCAACCCACAAGCCCCAGGGGGCCCTGGGGAGGGCTCGGTAGGAAACTATCTTTCCTCCCCAGTCCCCAAGGCTCCTAAATATAGGAGTTAACTACGGACTCTGGCTAATGACAGAGAATAACAGTTCCTTGGCCATGATGATTGGCTGAGACATTAGTGAGACCAGTTGAACTCTTCCTAAGATTTAACGCTAAGAATCCTGGGACAGAGGTGTTGAGTCTACTTTCTCCTTCTCTAGACTCATAGCTGAAGAATAACACAAGCTTCTAACAGGCAAATTTTCTACCACAAGAAAGAGGCCATCCAAGAATGAAGTCAACAAGAAGAGAGTTAATGAGACATAAAAATAGACAGTGTCCTCAAAATGCTACTTGGGTCTTTGAATCTAGCAATTTCCAAAGTAGATATTACTAACGTATTTGATCTGGATTTCTGTCATGTGCAATCGATAAAGTCGCCAATAGTATAAACAGAGAACTATGAAGACTACTATCCTGGAAAATTTTGTGCTCTGCTTTGTATATGACAGCTATTTAAGAACATGTGTCATATTCTTAGGTCACAATCTTCTGGAAAACAGAATTGTTTCTATAATTCTTAATATACATCACAGCTCCAAAGTTAGTCCCTTAAACAAAGTAGGTAGTACACAGATGATGGATGGATGATGGATAGATGTGAAATATAGATGACAGATGAGAGGTGAATGATGGATGGACACATGGATGCATGGATGGATGGATGGATGGATGCATGGATGGATGGATGCATGGATACATGGATGGATGCATGATGAATTGGTAGATACTGGAGGATAGATGAGTAGATAAATGGATGGGTGAGTCTAGATTGTGTATAGATATGGATATGAATGAACAAATGAATGAACGAATGAATGAATGAATGAATGATAGTATAGATGGATGGATGATGGAAGAATGGACAGGCAACTGTGGCAGTTACAAAAGTACTACAGGGGTCATGGTAAATTTTCCTTTGTCATCTTTGAAAAACATTAAGATGTACAACATTTTAATTAATCCATTAAAGCCAACCGTACAGCTCTTCTGTTAATGATGAGTTAAAATGAAGCAAATGTCTTGAGTAATGAGACGTGACAGCACTCAGAAACTCTGGATCCCTTCCCAATAGGCAAAAGAAAACGAGGAGACGACTGGTAAGAACTTAGGCAAGCTAGGGCTGAGGAGGGGATAAGTAGATTGCTGAGCAGGCATGAGAAACTGAGATGATCTCTAGAACCCCCAGGCAAGTTGGAGATATGCACCCGTAACCCTAAGTCTACAGGTGTGGAGACAAGCCAATCTCATGGCCTGCTTGGCCAGTTTGGCTGAATAGCTAGCTTCAGGTTCAGCAAGAGACTGCCTGAAAAAAAAAAAAAACAAACAAAAACAAAAACAAGATAGAACACAATAGAGAAAAATATCCAAAGTTGAGCTTTGGCCTCCTCGTAAGCACACAGAGGTTAGTATGCTCTCTGCCCTCACACAGAGGTACAGATAGATAGACCACACAGATACACACACACACACACCACACACACACACACACACACACACACACACACACACACACACACCCATAAGAAGAAGAAAGGGGAAGACAGAATTGGAGCACATTAAAATTGAAGTTGAATGGTTGAGTATGCAAACTACACCAATACCAAAATCATTTTAAAAGGAGCCGCACACACCCTACATCAGAAGCCCAGCCCCAAAACAGGCCAACCACTTCCCAAATGTTCAGACTCCTGATCCAAGACCAGCCCTTCACAGAACACAAAACAAAACAGAAGTGAGCGAAGAGCTAATGGCCGCCCCCCTGCTCCTAGCCAACACAGAAGAAGGAAACCATTCAGGACCTGAACTGGAGGCTCCGTTTTTGACATCAAGGTTTTATGAAATGTTTCAAAATCATCACATTTTGCAGACACGTTTCCAGGAATTTCATTGCACTGACGCTTTGGGTAAGACCATGATGAGCTCATTCTTCTCAGTGACCCGCACTAAGACCTGGGCTCCAGAACGCTAAGTACTTTTAGCATTTTCTTTATGCCACAGCAGCAGGAAAGGAACACTCAGTGGGGGAGGTTCCCTTGGATTTGCCGCTGGGGCAAGGGACAAGCACACCTTTCCTCCGTGTGTGCCCCAGTTAGCGCAGAGCCCCTCATTCTTCCCAACCCTCTGCGTTCCGCTTGTCTTCCTGTGGGATCATCACTACATTCTCCCTGACCAGGAAAAGCACCCGACATCTGAGCAGCACCCGTGGCAAAAACATTTATCTTCACTTCAACCTTTCTTTTAGTTGTTTGTGCCATTTTTAGATGTTTATTTCTTTTTAACCCAGTACTCAGGTTAGGCATGACCCAGTTGTGCTCAATAAAAGGCAGCGGGCACAAAGAAAAACAGGAGCAACGAGCCAATGAGGTGAAGGATTAAGGTTAAAAAGCATTGACGTAGCCGGGCATGAGACGTAGAGGCAGGTGGATCTCGGTAAGCTCCGTACCAGTCTGGTCCACATAATGAGTTCTAGGACAGTTAGAGCTACATGGCGAGACCCTGTCTCAAACAAAACAAGAAACACTGACTTGTTAGAAGAGTCTAATTTTTATTTTTAAGTTTTTTGGGTTGCAAATACTCAAGAAAGCAAGGCCAATTTTGTCAGTGATAAATGTGCATTATTCAGGAAAAAGTAAGCATCATCAGACCCAGCAAAGGCAAGTTGTTTGTGGATCTAATACCAGATGGATTTTTCTGAAAACCACTCAAATACCATACGACATTATAAAAATGACTGTAGCGTGTGAAGACATGAACGCTGGGTCAAAGGGAATGTGTCCTGAGTGGGCAAAGTCCCCAGCCACGGACGCTAAGGTTGCGCCTGGTTCTTACCTGGAGAAGGCAACAGCCCGGCTGCTAGCTATAAATTACCCACGTCATCTACCCCTAAGATGTTCTGCTTAGGCCTGAGGGGATGGCTTGGCAGCTAAGAGCACAGGCTGTTCTTCCAGAGGACCCAGGCTCAGTTCCCAGCACCCACATCCTGGCCTACAACTCTGTGTAACTCCAGGTCCAGGGCATCTCGTGCCCTCTTCTGGCCTCCACTGGTGTTAGGCATGCTCATGGTGCACAGAAATACATGCAGCAAGACATTCACACACACAAAAGTCTAAGAAAATAAAAATAAAAAGGGAATTCTGCTTTTACCCCCAAGTAAGAATTGTAAGGAGAAGGGGAGCCAATGAGGCTTCCAGGCAATCCAGAAACCATAGTGACCAGGACCCATAGGAAGCTACTCACCCTCCAGGATTCTGACACACGCAAGCAAAAGCAACACTGCCATATGTCTCTGTCCCACTAGATGGACAAGGTGTCAGTCTTGCTAATGACATGGGGGTTCCCTCACGCTGTCAGGAAGGGTGTGCCTGGAATAACCTCTCTGAAGGGGACAGTGCCAGCATTCCACAAAACCATAAACTGGTACCACGTGAGGTCCAGCAACTCTACTTGTAGGTAAGACCCAAGAGGTATTCTCACGCGTAAGCACAAGAGAGCCGATGAAGGCACGCTCATGTGGGTGTGTGGTTGCTTTCCTGGGGTTCCAGCGCACAGGCGGGGAGGCAGGAGGGTCTCTAGTTCAAAGCTAGCGAGACTTATACAGGGAGGATTTTATCCAAAGAAGAAGAGGAGGGATTTTAAAACAATCAGAAGGCTGCTACAACAGAGTCGAAAGCCAGGAATATGCACCCATAAAGACATCGGGAACTTTATGAAGTAAAATATACTAAAAACATAATTGAACTGGATCTCATACACACACACACACACACACACACACACACACGCACAGAAAGAGACCGCCATGAAAAGTTTTAAAAGCATCAAAATTATACACTGATATAGACATGTGAAACAATTTACTTAAATGTGTGCAAAGTGTAGTAAGCTGAAGGCAATGAAGGTTACCTTGGGCAGGGAGAAATAAACTGACTAAATTGAAACCCTATTTTATTTTTATAAAGAGAAAAGATTTGCAAGAAAGAAAGCATTAACTCTTAATCCCAGAGAGTAGAGGAAGTTACTCGTGATGTGCTTGTGAATATTTTTCACTTTATGAGGAGGAAAGGAAAGGAGAGAGGGGCAGAGGGGAGGAGGAAGGAGGGGAGGAAGGAGCCCACACAAGATGGGGAGGGAGGAAGGGGAAGAGAGGAGTCACAGAGTGAAATGAGTATAGAAGGTCTGGCCCCGGCTTCTCCGGGCCTCAGTAAGCGACACAGCTGAGCTCGAGTCCCCAGGTCTGCGGATGGCCCCTTGTCAGCCTGTGCTATGTACTGTGACTTACACCTGGCCATGAGGCTCTCCAGCACAGCAGCATGTCCCTCCAGGGACCCCTCCCCATGGTCCCTGGGAAGTGTTGTGGCGCCCTGAGGGCGTGGTCTTGGCCTCAGAGAAGGCCTTTTCTCCCAAGGAGCCATGGCAAAGGCCAGGAATTTGGCAGAGGAATGTGAGAGCTTTTGCCATCACAACCCCCAGCTTCTCTGTGCCCTGGCCTAGGCTTCTAGAAAGCTCCAAGCTCCAGACCCAGGGGGCTCTTTGGCCCAGGGCCCCCTTTCAGCTCTGCCTCACAGGGCTTCACAGGAGGCCAGCAGAACAGTTTCTCCTCAGAAATCTAGGCTCCCCCCTGCTACCCTGCAGAGGACGACTTGGCCCTTTCAGGCAGGCTGACAGTCACCTTTCAGTCACTAGGACGAGACTGGACAATCGAACAGTTAAAATGTGTAGTCCCCAGGAATCCTCTCAGCTCCCTGAGCCCTCAGGTTCCTGCCCCTCCCACGTCGGTGGGCGACGCTTCGGAAGTTCTTCCGCCTCTCTCACGGTGTCCAACAGGCTGTCCTCAAGTCCAGTCTTATTTCGGGACTTTGTATGTGAGCCCTGCTCTCACCACGATTTCTCACAACTCTGCTATGCCCCAACTGGCCTAAAAATCGGATCCCACATGGTTGGGCTATCAGAAAATCCCCCAAAATCTATTCAGAGATGCTACAGGCCTGTGACACTCCTTAAGCAGCAGGTAGGCAACACCCAAACTTCCCGTCCCATCAGAGCACATTGAGTCCACACCACAGCTCCCAGCACTCCAGAGTGTGTAGTTAAGACTTAGAGAGAGAAGGACGCCTCTTGAACCAACAATTCAATATTTCTACCGGCCTGTCTGACACCCACAACTGAATTGTTAGCTCCCCAAGTGTAGGGCATCCTGCTTGTCACACATATGGCCATTCCCTGGCATAGAGTAAACTGTCTATCTCATATGTAGACAGGCAGACAGCCTCCATTTGGAGAAGCTAGACAGACACGTGAATGCTGGTATACAGTAAGACTCAATGAAGTCTTACAGACAACATCTTGAGTCATGGAGAAATCAAGGAAACAAACAGAGGGCAGGGTGGCAATTTCAAAAGAAAAATTTATTCAAATTAAAAGCAAATTTAGGGGCCGGAGAGACAGCTCAGGTGCCAGCAGCACCTACTGACCTTGCACAGGACCTGGGTCTGGCACCCAGCACCTATGTAATTGCAACCATCGGTAACTCCAGGCCCAGGGGATCTGAGACCCTCCTCAGGTCTCTGCATGTATCCAGCCCAGCAGTGGTACACTTATAAACATGCAAGCAAAACACCCATGCACATAAAATAAATAAATTTAATTTTAAAATTTTAAAGTGAAACTATATTACTGACATGCAAGTGATTCAAACCAACTGTGCATATATTTTTAATGGTAGCAGCTGAATACTCAAATGGGCTGTGGCCACTGCTTGAGAGAGGACAGTGGATGCTCTCAGGTGGACAGTGTTTGATAAGCCACAAAGAGGAGGCTCCTGGCAGAGACGCATGCGCCTGCCACGGCAGAGACGCATGGGAAGGAACCGCAGACCAGGCTGGAAATGCACATATGTGCACACACACATGTGAATGACTTAGCTGGAGAAAGTGACTTCACATCTGCCTTCCCGTCTACCAAATAATCCCAGCAGGAGGCCTCCCCAGCACGAAAAGAGGCCCTGCGCAGTTTTTCTTTAATAAACACTACCTTAAAACTTGTGAGCGCAATAGTATGGATTCCTGATGCCCCAGACACGTGCTGCCTCACCTCCAAATAGGTAGATGATAGATAGGGATCAGCTTAAGGAAGGTTCAGTCCAGAGCTGTGAGGGTGGCTGCCCCCCAGGCCTGGAGCCCTGGGCTGGGCCCTTCCATCTGATGGAAATCTCTCGCCACGAGCATCTTTTATAGGACATATAACCATTTCTCAGCTCCCAGGAGTTGTTGTATTTGTAATGAAACAGAGCTCAGTGGTAGAATTGGGAGGCAGGGTGTCACTTGTCACGGGAGAGGGTGAGAGAGGGCTTATAGGGAAATAAATAGGGTCACAATACATTGTGAAAATGTACTTAATAAAATCTCAATCGATTAAGAAAAAGAATGCCCCTGCATCCCCCCACCAATGCAAGACAACTCCATTTCCTCTGTGAAAGCTGAGGATAAAAGTTACAAAGTTAACCCAGAAGCAAGTGTGAGGGTTACTGTGACCCGTTGGCACAAATTGCGGGATTGGGTTCTCTTACTGTGGTTTCCCCTTTGAGAGAATGCCACATAGCTATGGCAACATGAATGCAAAAAGTATCAAATAAGCTTGCTCAAAAATCTTAATTTCTGGGTGGGCATGGCATTTGCCTTTAATCCCTGCACTGGAGAGGCAGAGGCAGGCGGATCACTGAGTTCTAGGCCAGCCTGGTCTATGTAGAGAGTTGCAGGATGACCAGGACTACATAGAGAAACACTGTCCCAAACAAACAAACAAACAACAACAACAACAAAAATCTTAATTCAGCTGGCCAACTAGTAGACACTGGGACAACTTCAGGATTTCAGCCTCCCCAGAAGTGGGCCGCAAACACTCCTCATATGAACCACTAATGGGGCTAGGCTCAGAGCTGCCAGTGACATAAAAACACCGCCATTGGACTGTTTATCATTTCCATTTCTTAAGAGGAGGAAACCGAGCCTCCGCCATCACAGGCGGCTTCCCTAAGGTCATGTAGTTGCTGAAGACTTGAACCTAGATTTACAGCCTCTGAAGTCTGATCTCAGAGCCACAGTGCCAAATCACTGGATTTTTGTCTTGTTTTGTTTTGCTGTGATAAACCACCATGACCGAAAGCAACCTGGGGAGGGAGGGAAGAGTTTATTTTAGCTCCCAGTTTATAGTGAGGGAAGTGAGGGCGGGGACTCAAAGCAGGAACCTGGAGGCAGGAGCTGATGCAGACGCCATGGAGGGAGCTGCTCACTGCCTTGCTCAGTCTGCTTTCTTATAGCACCCAGGACCTCCTGCCCAGGGAAGGCACCACCCACAGTGCGCTGGGCACACCCACGTCACTTTAATTATTAGCAAAGAAAATGGCTCACAGGTCTAACTCCAGGCCAACCCGATGGGGGCATTTTCTCAGCTGAGGTTCCTCTTCCCAGGTGACCTTGACTTTTATCAAGTTGGAAAAACAAAACTTAACTAGTACAAGAATACACTTATAAGTCCAGTACCTGGTGGGGGAATGTTCATGTATGTATGCATGTATGTATGTATGCATGCATGCATGTATGTATGTATATGTTCCCCTTAATGGTTGATGAATAAAACACTGATTGGTCAGTAGCCAGGCGTAGTATAGGTAGGCCTACAAGAGAGATGCCATGTAGAGACCAGGAAGAAAAGACGAGCCAGGCGTTCTCTGGTAAGATAAGGCCAGGTAGAAATACGTAGCTTAGTAGTTATGGTTTAATAATTAAGATAGAGCTAGCCAATAAGAAGCCATAGCCATCAGCCAACAGTTTATAAATTAATACAAGTCTTTGTGTGTTTATTTGGAGCTAATCCGCCGCGGAGCCAGGCTGGAAAGAAACCCCAGCTACAAGTACCTTCCACAGAGAATTTCTAGAATTATGTTTACATAATGTTTACAATTAGTCATGACCTAAAAGCGATGAGGAGTAAGGACATTTTCCGGGGGTGGGGTGGGGTGCCTCACACTGTACCTACGTGGGGCTGTAACAGGAGATAGGAAGTTGCCCTTAGTTTCTTACACAATGCTGACCTCTGAGCACTGAAGGACAGCTCCAGGGGAGTTTATCAATGGAAGTGTCTGGAAACCAGCAAACAGTGGGGTCTAAGCACAGAGCTCCTCTTCCTGTTAGCACCATGACCTGGGGAAAGGGCTCAAGTTCGGTTTCCTTGTCAGACTTGGAAAATGGCATAACCACCCCGCCCTGTGGAGAAACAAGAACCCTGCCTCTTACATGGAGCCCTCCCTTAGGGCTGTTTATGCTAAAGAGCACTGCTGAGGCTGGGTGTCCGAGCTACTCACTGACAACCTGGTAAGCTTAATCGAGACACCTTCACATCTGTGGCAGAGCCATATGGACCTAACAATATTTCAGTTCTCTCCAGTGCACAAACTGTGAGAAAAGTTCCCTCAAGTAATTACGGACAAAAAACGTTACCCTCTGCATTTTTCCCTGAGAGTTTGGAGAGCCCTGAGCGTCTCTGTGTCTGCCAACATGAGCTTTCCAACAAGGAACAGTACCATTTATCATCAGAAAACATAGTTGGAGGGGTAGCATAAGGTCTACATAAAACACATCAGTATCTACCAGGAAAATGTAAGTTTAACTGAGTTATTACATTTTCTCCATGCAGATCTAAGGCTAAAATCTCGCCAACAAGTGATGTGCCAAATCCTAGAAGTGGATCAGGCAGCTGCAGCTAGCCACGTGGTCAGACTTCTTTCTGTCGCTGTGATCAAACGCTGACCCAAAGCAATCTAGGGCAGGAAGGGGGGATCCTTTCAGCTTGCAGGTCACATTCCACCCTGTGGGGGATCCGGGGCGGGAACTGAAGCAGGGCCTTGAGCGGGATGATGGAGGGTTGCTGCTGGCTGGCTGGCTGGCTAGATGCCTCACTCTTAGCTAACGTTCTTGGATCGCCCAGAACCCCCTCCATAACGAGTGATGCTACCCACCATGCCACAGACATGTCCACAGGCTAATCTTGATGGGAGATGTCATTCTGTAAATGTTTCTTGTATTGGTTAATGAATAAAGCACTGCTGGCCAATAGGAAAGCAAGATGGGCGGAGCTAGGAGACCAGGAGGAAAGAGGAAGTAGGAAGGAGAAGTCAGCATGTACAGACCGGAGAGAACAGAGGTCTGGGCCCGCTATCCTGTAAGATGAGACCATGTGGAAACACTTAGATTAATAGAAATGGGTTAATCATTAAGACAGAGCTTGCCAATAAGAAATTAGTAACTGGCCAACAGCTTTATATCAAATACAGAGTCTCTGTTTGTTATTTGTGGCTGGATGGCATGGCGTTGGGACCAGACGGCCGGTGGGAAAACATACTTGTTACATAATCTGACCTAGGCAATTCCTCAACTGAGGCTTTCTACTCAGGTGACTCTAGGCCGTATCAAATTGGCGATAAAAACCATCCAGGGAGCCATGTCACGTCCTGATGTGCCCAATACAGCATGTTTTTTCTCCTAACCTTTAATGTTTTATTAGTCGCTAATATTTTTAAACTAGAAGTTTACATATTTTAGAATCTGAATCTCCCCTTCTTTCAAACACACAATAAATGAAATAAAATGAAATGAAAATCTGGAGGATGGAGGAAAGTAGTGTAGTATTCTAGATCATGGGATGACCAGCTTCCCCACCTCCAGGGGAACTGTGTTTCTGCTTGTAGCTTCCTGACTGGCCTGGGCTATTTCTCTGCTGCCTCCTAGCAAGGTTTTATGATGCTGATTTATCCTTGGTTTTAATCTCCTCTGAGACATTAATGCCCCATACACTCTACCTTGACCGGAGTTGCCTAGAGATCCCTAAAATGCGCCTCATGCAATAAAACGTCACAGACAGGGCAGTAAACACCTCGCTTTACAAACAACAAAGTGCTTCCTGTTGTGATGTGGCTCTGAAATCCCCCAAAGACCAGATACTAAAGGTTTGCCAGCTCGTATGCTGATGTGCGGCATCCTTCTATAAGTTGCAAATATGTGCTGCCTTTACTGGTTGACGAACAAAGCTGCTTTGGCCTATACAGCTAGGCAGGAAACCCAAGCAGAGATACAGGGAGAAAGAAGACGAAGTCGTGAGAGATGCCAACAGTCGTCCAAAGGAGTGAGATGCCAGAGCATTATCCAGTAAGCCACAGAACATGTGGTGATAGCAACAGTAATGGGTTAATTTATGTGTAAGAGCTAGCTAATAATAAGCCTGAGCCATCAACCAAACAATTATAGTTAATATTAAGCCTCTGAGTAATTATTTTATAAGTGGCTGCGGGACCTGGCAGGGCACAGAAAAGCCTCCAGCTACAGGGTGACTGGGAGGAGGTGGTTCAAGCTTTGGGAGGTGGAGCCTAGTTGGAGGACAGCCAGCCCCATCAGGAGCATCTCTGCTCTACACTCCCTCGCACACTCTTCCCTCTCCACAAGCCAAGGGTCACATACGAAATAATTCTCTGCTCCCTCTAACATCATTGCCTCGGACGTTGTGTCCCAGCCCAAGAAAGCTGCGTGACACACTTTTACTTCTTCCAGAACATCTAGAAACTCCCTCTGTTGGTGAAAAGAAACAGAGCTGGATGAGAGGCACAGGCAAACATAATTTAGTGCTCCATGTGGTGGTGAATAAATCCCCGGTGGAGAGCAACGGTAGACTCTTCATGATAATTTTTAAGACTCCAAGGGATGTGCGATGGCTCACTCGTCAGGCTTTGTCTCCGGCAGGTCACGGTAGCCTAGCACAGCCCGTGGGGAGACGTGGCTCCTCAGGTAGAGTGACCCGGCTTTGAACTGACCGCAGGAGGACTAAATGGTCCCAATGCTGAATGCTAGCACGAGGGTTACTCCAGTCTCTGCTTAGGCAGTGCATTTGTTTAGGACAAATGGTTCAACGGGAAGTGTGTGAAGCACGAGCTCAGTTGGTGATTTGGGTGTAATTCACCCTGGCAGGTGCACAGGGGACCAGCCTCCTCAGTTCAGAAGTACCGCAGGAGCCCCAAAGAGCATTCCTGCGCCGCCAACTCTACCGGGCCCAGGTGCCAGGTCATGTCGGCCAAAACCACCTCTGCTGCCCTGTTGGCACAACTCTGGGCCACTGCCATGCTCCAGATTGTGGGAAGTCACATTGCTGCTTCCCAGCACGCCCGGGTCTGCCTTCTGGGTCCTTTGCAGCTCATCTTTATGTTCAGGCAGGGTGAGGCAGGGTGGCTTCCACCTGGATGAGCACGCAGGCTGGGCTGCTCAGTCTTTGTGAAAAGATGTCAGTCCCCACCATCTGCTTGTCTGGTTTGCAAGAATAGACTAGAGTCTGGCCTTTCTCAACCAGAGAGATGAAGAATTTCTAGGCTCTAACTAGAGGAGACAACCTCGAAACCACACGGGAAAGCGTCTGTCAGCATTGTACTCACTAAAGAACAGGTGGTGACAGGAGTCTGGGTTAGAACATGTATGACCCCAGCGGGCAGGGACAGGAGACTGGGTTATAACATGTATGACCCCCGTGGGCAGGGACAGGAGTCTGGGTTAGAACATGTATGACCCCCGTGGGCAGGGACAGGAGTCTGGGGTTATAGCATGTATGATCCTGTGTGGGCAGGGACAGGAGTCTGGGTTAGAACATGTATGATCCTGTGTGGGCAGAGAAAGGAGTCTGGGTTAGAACATGTATGATCCTGTGTGGGCAGAGACAGGAGTCTGGGTTAGAACATGTATGATCCTGTGTGGGCAGAGACAGGAGTCTGGGTTAGAACATGTATGACCCCCATGGGCAGGGACAGGAGTCTGGGCTAGGACAGGGATGGCTCCTGGAGAATAAACTCTCCATCTCCTAGTCTCTGCAGACTCTGTGTCACTGTCATACCCCTGCTTTCTGCAGATACACTGTCATCTACCCATGGACCTTTGTAAAATCCGTGCACCGTGACACTCACTATCCTCGCAAAGAAATTCCTTTCCACACAGGCACAGGCACAGCTGCGTTCCTGCTGGATTAGGAGGCTGTCTCCTTCCTAATAATTAGGTTTTCTTTTCACTGCCAGGAAGTGGTACAAATGCTGGACTCAGTCACAGTAAGTGATCCAAGCGTTCGGGGTAGACGAGGATGCTCTGATCTCTCTCCTCTAAACCCCTCATTTCCTCCTATTTTTGCCCTGTTAACTTTATTATGTAAATTTATCATCAAGGGTTCAAACTAGTGAGGAATTTCTTGCTGTGCTTCCAACATCTACTCATTAAAAACTATGTGACCATAACATATGTTTACTTGCTCTTGCAGGATGGTGATCTCACAGGATACATACTGATTACAAAATGAAAATTCCACCAGAAGTGGTGGCGCACGCCTTTGACCTCAGCACTTGGGAGGCAGAGGCAGGTGGATCTCTGTGAGTTCAGGCCAGTTGGGTCTATCTGGAGAGTTCCAGGTCTGCCAGATCTGCTTCGGAGTGAAACCTTCTTTTCTTGAAACCTTGATTCCCATGCAGGAATTGCATTTTTAGATCCCTTCTCCTCTCGCTGTTACTTGAGGTGCACCACTGTGCTATGGATGATTCCCAAGGAAGACATGGCGCTGAGGAGCCCAGGCTGCAGACATCCTACCGCCCCTCAGCTGACGCGAATCAGCAGAGCAGCTCTGGAAGCTGTGGGCCTCTGGGCCAGACAAGTCGCCCCACACAGCCAGAGTCTGGAGACGATAACTGTGCCCCTGATTCAGAGTAGGTCAAGCAAGGGAGAGGTGGGTAAAATGTCAACGGGGGCAGTGGGAATGGGGAGGATTTCCGGCCTCTGTGAGCTTGAGACTAGCGGCTGTAAGGGGGCAGCAAGGAGGGCTGCAGTCCGCTCGGCGCTTCCGGTTCCTCCACCGTGCCTCACCTTCCGTGTCAGCGTCCCCTCGTGTCTACACAAGGCACGACTCACTTTCTTTGGGGTCAAATTACAAGCATGCTCGCGAGAGTGGTCCCGAGTGTTGGAGGCTGCTGTGTGACCATCACGTGCAGAAAGAGGGACTGTGTCTTCAGCTTTTAAACAGACCCCTCATCAACTCCCTTATTCATGGATCATGATGATTCAAAAACCACGCTTCTGAGCTAGTGGGATCACTCACAGCAGAAAGTAGAAGGATGTGGGAGCAGCATGGGTCTGGCTGTTTGATGTACAGTCCAGGATTGCATTCAGCAAAGACCTCTGCAAATGGCACCGGGATGGCACAGACCGTGGATGAGCAAAATGCCAGTCGACCAAACCTTCAAAATGCTTGACATGCATATGTTTTGTAGAAGCCTTGTAATTGAAAAATAATAATTGGGGGGAGATTGGAGAACAAACTCCAGAGTCCGAAGTTTGGTAGGCAAAGCGGACAGGTCTACTGGACACACAACAGTTGTAGAAAAAGACGGCGACCTGAATATCAATGGCAATGTTTGCCCTTTGCTGCTCATCACACAGACGGTCACTCAGCTGAGCACAGCAGGTGACACGAGAGCCCTGGCAACGCAGCCCAGAGGCATCCCACCCACCGTGCAGTAACCGGACACACGCAGTTCACTCGAGTCTGTGCTCCGAACCACAGCACCTGATCACAGCCAAGGTCAAGGGAAGTCCTCTTGCTTTATTATAGTTCTTCCTCAGCCTCACAAATGCCCCACAAAATACAGTTGGGGGCAGACAGTGAAAACCTGAGCGTAAAGAG
The DNA here is from genome assembly GCA_030556225.1 of Cricetiscus sungorus. Taxonomy (NCBI): domain Eukaryota; kingdom Metazoa; phylum Chordata; class Mammalia; order Rodentia; family Cricetidae; genus Cricetiscus; species Cricetiscus sungorus. The sequence continues at coordinate 25,819,740 of JANBXA010000190.1, read as the reverse complement.
TAAACCGAGTCCAGCACTTTGCATGCATCTGCTTAATTCAGCCTCACCACACCCTCCAAGAAAGGTTCTCTAGTTACCCTTTTCCAGGTGAAGAGGCAGAAACACCGAAGCTAACCAGCCGGTGCAAAGTGGCAGAGGCGGCCTGGCCCACTTCCTAGAGCACCCAGCAACTCGCCTGGTCCTATAGCATTGATCTCACCCAGAGAACTAGAGCACCTAGCAACTCGCCTGGTCCTGTAGCAGTGACCACACCCAGAGAACTAGAGACCTAGCAACACGCCCAGCCCTACAGCAGTGACCACACCCACAGAACACGCCCCGCCCTACAGCAGTGACCACACCCACAGAACACGCCCCGCCCTACAGCAGTGACCACACCCACAGAACACGCCCCGCCCTACAGCAGTGACCACACCCACAGAACTAGAGACCTAGCAACACGCCCAGCCCTGCAGCAGTGACCACACCCAGAGAATGTGGGAATGAACTTCATCATCTTCTTGCCTATGCCACCTGAACCAATTAGTTTTTGATTTAAAAAAGAAATCTTCACCTCAGTCAGAGTGGCTGTCATCAAGAAATCTGACAACAAATGTTGGAGAGGAAACTTTAGTCACTGCTAGTGGGGTGCAAATTAACACACTCATTATGGAAGTCAGTTTCCTCAAAGAACAAAAATAAAATGTCCACATGACCCAGCTATTTCTCTCCTGGGCATATGCCCAGTGAGCTTTATATTCTACCAGATATTTGCACATCTGTGTTCATTGCAGCTCTGAGTGTGATAGCAAGGGAAGGGAACCAACATACATGTCCATCGACAGAAGAACAGGTAACAAAACCCTGGCACATGTGATAAAGTGGAATGTTGTTCAGCTCTAAAGACAAATACAATAACAACATTTCAAAAAGGATAGACTTAGAATGTGTAATACCAACCTGAGGCCACCCAGCGTCAAAAAGAAAAAGAAAGCGTGCTCTCCCTCAGACGAGGCTCCCAGCCTATAATGTGCACGTGCTCCTGTGGTACAGTAGGACAATTAGGAATGAGAGTAACAGAGGGTGACAGCTAAGGGTGGGATGCAGGTAAAAGACACACCGTTAGCAAAGAGGGCAGAAAGCAAATCCTTTTCCCAGCTTTCTTATCGCTTCAGAGTGGCCGTTCTGACTGTCCACAAGGTTTAAAGAGCACTGGACTGGGCCGGCGTTTGAGCGGCTTCCTTAACCCACCATGAAGCTATTGCTTTTAGGTCTTTAAAAAGAGAAGAAGAGGGGACTTTCCATAACATCTATTCCCCTAGGACAGAAGACAAGCGATGGAGGAGAAGGGACGAGACCACATCCTGTGCATGCTGTCCTTGCTGGGAACATGGCTCTAAGTGTGTCACATCCCTGCAGAGTTTGAGTCTCACAATGAGCCCATGGCATGCTCTCAGGGAATGCACGGCATGGTGACGCTGTTCTAGAACATTCGCCCAGCCCAAACCCATCTGCTAGACAAGCTGGGCCGCAGGCCCTTAGCTCTGGGGAGTGACCTGTGTAGCTCGAAGGTGCCCGCCCTTCTGTGTTCTTTCACCAGGTCAAGAGGGGGTCGAGGGAGGGGAAAAAGGACATCAGCAGGCTCCTATCTGAGCCAGACCTCACTTCTTGGCCAGGAGTGCAGGTCTCAGAAACCCTAACTAAACAAATCCAGAGGTCTGCGCCCTTGAGTGTAACCTCCCAAGAGTAACCCATGCCGTGGGTATGCACATCCCTAGCCATGACAGAAAACACAGCGGGCCTTCTGTGGTGGTGTACTGGGAAATCAGACTGTTGCCACATGCTGTGGAAGGTCGCATGATTGTTGAGAGATGGACAGGGTGGTCCAGCTGGGTAAAATGAAGGCTTTATTTGTGCCTTTTAAGTGGGCTATATTAAAGGTATTGTAAGAACTGGCCTGTTCCAATACCCAGAATCCAGAAAAACACCAGAGAAGACATTTTTAACATGCATTTTTTGACTGACTAATGAGTGAATGCCACTCGGACAATGGTGGCACACACCTCTGACCCCAGCACTCAGGAGGCAGAGGCAGGTGAATCTCGGTGAGTTCAAGGCCAGTCTGATTTCCAGACTGAGTTCCAGGACAGCCAGGGCTACACAGAGGAACCCTGTCTCAAAAAAGCTACAAGAGTGAATGCCTTGGCGTATACATTCATAGACACATATCCCGATATATCAATAGGAAAAAGACAACGCATTCATGAGAATCTCATCACTCTTTGGACTGAACATGTACAAATACAAAGTGAAATACAGGGGAATAACTGGTTCCATGAACTCCAAGATGGGTTGGGTTAGCTGTAAGCCCAGCACCAAGAGTCCAGGGAAGAATTTTATCTGTCTGTTTATTGTTTTGTTTTGTTCTGTTCTGTTTCTCTGTCAAGAGAACAAATCCTTAAAAGAGTAAATAAGATAGCTAAAAAGTTAAATTCCCCCAACTTACCATGAGACTCATGGCTCTACCAAAATGAGACCTTTCTTATCACAGGTCGACATTACAGTTTATTAGTGATTCCCTTTTGAAATTCTTAACTTCCAAAACCATGGGGAAATCTAAAAATATATAAGTATATATTTACATATAAATATGTGGCATTATATAAACATAAACAAATGGATGTTATTTAACTCACGGAGGAATTATCTGTTTAGATCTTTCAACACCATCTGTTCACCTATAGATCCCTCCACTCTACTTCTAAAAGCTTTCCAATCTCATATGGCTGTTATTTTATGATCAGTTCTGTAAACAACTATAAAAAAAAATCTCTCAGATGCAAAATAGCGTTGATCGCTGTGAATGCAGAAGAAGCCCCTTGCGATGTCCACAGCATCAGCACAATGCGTCTGGACTGCAAAGGCACAAACACAGCCGCTGTCGGGTAGGGCGCCACACTGCCCCCAGCAGTGTGCATTTCTGCTCCTAACGTAGGCCGTCCTTTGAGAAAAGTGAACAGCCTCTGCCACCTGTGCCACAAGGAGCACAAATCATCGCAGCATCAGCTTACATGTGAGACACCACGCGTGCAGCATCAGCTTACATGTGAGACTCCACGCGTGCAGCATCAGCTTACATGTGAGACTCCACGCGTGCAGCATCAGCTTACATGTGAGACACCACGCGTGCAGCATCAGCTTACATGTGAGACTCCACGCGTGCAGCATCAGCTTACATGTGAGACTCCACGCGTGCAGCATCAGCTTACATGTGAGACACCACGCGTGCAGCATCAGCTTACATGTGAGACACCACGCGTGCAGCATCAGCTTACATGTGAGACACCATGCCTGCAGCATCAGCTTACATGTGAGACACCATGCCTGCAGCATCAGCTTACATGTGAGACACCACGCGTGCAGCTTCAGCTTACATGTGAGACTCCACGCGTGCAGCATCAGCTTACATGTGAGACACCACGCCTGCAGCATCAGCTTACATGTGAGACACCACGCGTGCAGCATCAGCTTACATGTGAGACACCACGCATGCAGCATCAGCTTACATGTGAGACACCACGCGTGCAGCATCAGCTTACATGTGAGACACCACGCCTGCAGCATCAGCTTACATGTGAGACACCACGCGTGCAGCATCAGCTTACATGTGAGACACCACGCGTGCAGCATCAGCTTACATGTGAGACACCACGCCTGCAGCATCAGCTTACATGTGAGACACCACGCGTGCAGCATCAGCTTACATGTGAGACACCACGCGTGCAGCATCAGCTTACATGTGAGACACCACGCCTGCAGCATCAGCTTACATGTGAGACACCACGCCTGCAGCTTCAGGGAAAGCTGTGATGGATGCAGGAAGCTACCTGCTATCGGCTGCCACACAACACATCAGGCGCATCTCTTCACCAGCACACTGGCTCACTGGAGGTCACATGTCTTCCCTGCATTCCTCACTGCTCTCTCCTTCTGCACCTGCGGTCCCGCATCCTCCCATCTCACCCCTGCCGTCCTCCTTGTTGAAAAAGTATTCATCCGGCCTCATCAAGCCTTGGCCTTTCCCCTCCCACAATCAATCGATGTTTTACTATGCACACGCTAGCACTGTGCATTTTAATTCTGTGGAAGACATTTGTATAAATAAATATCATAACCTACTAGCTTTAGAAAACCTACATCTTGAGATTTATATAGTGATGGCTGGGAAACCCATCTGAATAGTACTCTTACTTGGAATCGTAAAGGATGAATGATAGAGGTAAAGAATAGATAGATAGATGATAGACACATAAGTAGATAGATGATATATAGACAGATAGATTGATAGATAGAATGATAGATTGATAGATTGATAGGTAGATAGAATGATAGATGATTGATTGATAAATAGAATGATAGATGATGGATAGATAGATAGATAGATAGATAGATAGATAGATAGATAGATAGAATGATAGATTGGTAAATAGCAGATCCATGAATGTGTCTCCTAGTAAAGGTCCAATGTGTTAGAAAGAGCAGAAACAGGATGCATAGCTATCATATGCACAGCTATCACATAACTGTACTCATGCAGCTTATGTCCTAGTGGGGCATATAGCAGGTACGCAGTGTGCACTGGGGATGCCATGTGACCCTCACGTGACCTTCCTGTGACTAGGACACACATGTGATGGTCCCTGTAGGAGCAGGAGAGGGTGTAGCCTGAATGTCAGAGGAGGATGGGAAGCTTAAAAGATAAGGAGGGGTCATCTAGCAGTAGAAGGCAGAGAGCAGGGAGCTGACTTCAGGCCGGGGGGGGGGCAGCAGGCTCCAAGAGGAAGGGAGACGATAACTTGGTTCTGAAAAAACAACGTGGCTGTATCTCAGTACTAAGCCACTAAAGAACTTACGGCGCGAAGGCAAGGCCAGGAAAACGGCACTGAATCAAGGACACGGAGCTTCTAGGGCTTATGATGAAGAGGTTTTGTGCAGGATGAGGGGTAACGATGGATTTCATCCTTCTGCGCACAGATAAGCGGCTTTCCCAGCACAGTTTATAGAAGAAACTTACATACGGTGGGCTAACTAACAAATAATGCAGCCTTCACACCTGAACGTCCACTGCGCCACATGGAAAAGCCTTCCCCCACTTCATCATGGCTAGGGATGTGCACACTCGTGGCACGCTCTGCCCTCATGACCTCAGGCCCAAAGAGAAGATGGATTCTTTGTCTTTAGTAGGGGATGCTGAGGCCCCAAACACAGACAGGAAGAAAGTGTGTTATCTTCACGTAGGGGCCTCCTGCTGTCTGGTGAGACTTTCCTCACCGCATGTGAGTGAATATGGTAGGGCTGTACAGCGTGAATACCTTCAAGCTGCCCAGGGTACTCCCAGGCTAAAGCCTGTGGACCAGTGGGTCCATCACCCAGGTCATCACTGTGGTTTCCAGCAGGGAGACTGCCCTAGAACAGGATAAGTAAGGGGCATTGACCTGGCTAGTTTTGTGTCGAGTCGATGCAAGATAAAACCACCAGGAAAGAGAGGACCTCAACTGAGAAAATGCCCCTACCAGTCTGTCTGTGGGCATTGTCTTCACTGGTACTTGTGGGGGAGGGTCAGCTCACTGGGAAAAGTGCTGCTCCTGGGCTGGTGGCCGCTGGGGTCTGTAAGAAAGCAGACTGGCAAACCGTAAGGCGCAAACCAGGAAGCAGCCCCCTCCACAGTCTCAGCTTCGGTTCCTGCTTCCAGGTTCCTGCCCTGACTCCCTCAGCGACGGTCTGTGATGTGGAAGTGTCAGCTAAAATAAACCCTTCCTCCTCAGGACGCCTTTGTGTGTTTATCACAGCAATAGAAACCCTAACTAACCAAGGCAGGTGTATTTCTCAAGAGTATCCAGCGGGGCTACCAGGCTGTTCAGACAGCTTTGAAGAAAACAGAGTGGTGTGCATAGCTCAGATAGAATTAAAGCTTAAACACATTAGGTGAAAACAACCAAGATTCAGTACGGTGGGTATAAACAGACATGTCTGTGTCTGTGCTGCAAGCACGAGCAGACTATTTCCGGAAGGAGACAGACTGAGATGAGAGAGTGGAAGCATTGGAAAGGGACCCGGAGACGGAAGATTGCAGCACCAGTTAGAAGAGAAGCTAACGCTTCAGAGGACACCCGTTCACACTGCTTGCATTGTTTATAATAGTTAGTATCACTTTCTTAAAGCTAACCACCAATAAAATCACATGTAATAAAATCAATGCATTTCAGAGAACATACGTATAATCACCCAATGGAATTCAAAAGGCGCATGTGTAACACCAATAAATAAATGACCCAGAGACAGCTATTGGGGTCCAAGCTTCAAGCTGAACATCAGAAAAGCAAAGCAGCCGGCCACCAGCTTCTTAGGCTGAAAGGGCTGATCCTGTCCCCATGAGCTCTCACCAAGCCTCAGACTGTAACCTCTCCTCAGCGTGGCTGGAGAATGAATGCCTCTCTGAGACCCTGCTTCTGTCTTATATACTTCCCTAATCTTGGGATTAAAGGTATGAGCTATGATTCTCTTTTAGACTGATTCACTCTTGTGTAGATCTGGGTGGCCTTGGACTCACAGAGATCCATCCACCTCTTAATCCTGACTCCTAGGATTAAAGGTGTGCACCTCCACCCCCTAGCTGCTGGCTGCTGGGATTAAAGGTGTGTGCCTGGCTTCTATGACTTGTGCCTGACTTTGCTTTACTGAATCCACAGTCAAGCTTTAAAAGACCATAAATAATATATCATTACACTCTTGGGCTTTAAAAAGAATGCGTGTGTCAATCAGAACTAGTCCTGGGCATCGAGTGAGGGGAGAGAGGAGGGTCACCTGTTGGGGGATCCACCTGGCCATGCCCTGTTGGAGATGGAGCTTCCAGCAAGCTTAGCCGAATGCTGCCGAATATCTTAACCATGGCATTAAATGCCCTGGGCTCTGATCCCAAGATCACCAAGCAAGCTTTCAGCCATAATTTGATCTTTAGAGAGCTGCTTGTGTGGAAAGAGATACTATGCTGATCTCTGGGTCTTGTCTCATGCAATAATTATTGGGATTTTTTTATCTTGTAATATAATGACAACCAGGAACGAGAGGGGAATGCAGGGGGAGGGGTGGCCGAGGGGGAGCCATCATCTTTGGGGATGAGAGTCCCAGAGAAATTACTAGCAGTGTCATGACAAAAAGTAACCAACATTTTGAAGAAGCCAGTACCAGACCATGCCCATTCCAGCTACAGAGCTACATAAGCCTGAAGGGGGCAAAGAAGCAGGCGGGCAAACCAGGAGGCTTCCAGTGTTTCAAGGAAAAGGCAATGGTGATAGAAGCAAATTGTTTTTAATTATTCATTTGATATGTGTGTTCCCTCTCAGATTGTAAGCTCCCAAAAAGAGACAAGGTCAGCCTTTACTGTCACATCCCAAGTACCTGTCACAGTGTTCCACACAAACAAAAGCCCAGCAAATATTTAAAGGAAGGTAGGATGGGTGAAAGAAGAGGGAACAAAATGGGCAGGAGAGCTAAAAAGCAGAGAGTGTGTTTGTTCAAGAAATGTTTGAGTTGAATTGATAAGTGAACGACTACAGCAATTTAAAGAGAGAGAGAGATCAGGTTTCTGGCCTGTGATCCTAGGTGGGCCATGGCATCATCCATTAAAGGAATCGAACCCTGCAGATGGGCTAAGGACACTGAACAAGAGTTTAATTCGTAAGTGTTGAGTGTCATACACTATTGCATATGCAGAGGAGTGTTCCAGAAGGAGTGTCCGGTGGCAGTTGAGTACACAGACCCAAAGATCATCACTGGAAGTTCACGAGGACACGGTGGGATTCCATTAGCACGTAGAAGGTAGCAGATGCCATACCTGAGGGTGGGGTAACCCAGGAACAGAAGCATCTGTGGTTAAAACTTCCGTGACGTCAACTTTGAGTGGAGGAGCAGAGGAAGTCATCACAAGAAGGCCCAAGGGCAGCAGCTAGAGGTGGCGGACCATGTCACGCCATGACCGGGGGAAACGGAGCTTCAAGAAGGAAATGGGAGAAGAGCCAAGTCTACTAGGAAGTCCCCACGGCCAGGGCAATTTCTGTCAGGGAGGGTGTGGGGGACACACATGACAGGCGACCTGTAGAGAGCTGTGTAGTGCCATGCCTTAAGGTGGCGCTGGCTTCTACCTTACACCTTCCCGCTGGTAAAGACTTTCTGGGTAAACAAGCCCTTAATTGGTTAAGTCTGTTCAGCCTGTCTGCTTCCGCATTAGAGTAGCCTATCTGCAGGGTCCACGTGGCTCACTGGGGTTGGTTAGCTCAAGGGGGTCCTCTCTCTCTCTCTCTCTCTCTCTCTCTCTCTCTCTCTCTCTCTCTCTCTCTCTCTCTCTCTCTCTCTCTCCCTGCGGGCCAGAAGCAACATGTTTAAAGGATCCTGATTAAAACTGCATGAAGAAGATCTACCCGGAGTCGCGTCTTCCTTGCTGGTGAGGGCAGGCGCGTACAGCGACCCAGCTTTGGTAGGGTAGGATGTTTGACTGTGCCATGCTTCCCCAGTAACACCTGGGGAGGGTCTTTAGCCCAAATGAGAGAGTTTGGCAAGAGGAGAGATATGACTTGGTCCTTGTTGATGTGGCGCCCTCCATCATCATCGTCACGAAAGGTAAACCAGAGTGAGCTAGCAACACTACAGAGCCTTGTCCAGAGTACACATGACATGTGTCAAAAATGTTGTCAATGAACACAGAGCAGCAGTGAGGTTTCATTAGAAATCAACACTTGAAGCAGCTGGCGTAAGCCCTAGTGTAAGCCTTCATATATACCTAGATGGTACATGTGAAGAACGTTACCCTGCCCTGGAGAGGTGGGGAGGGGATCTCAGTTATCTTAGTGCAGTCCACACAAAGGACACCATCCAGTACAGCAGAGGACTGACTTGAGGGGGATGGGGTGCCTTAGAGAAATCCTTCAAGTCAGAATTCTGCCACCCAGCCACCCACAGTACCACAGCAGGCTCTGTTAAAAAAAAAAAAAATTAAATAGCAAAAGAATAAAAAAGAAATACCAGTGTATAGCTGACTACCTGACTGATCAGAAGCAAGTTTTGTTTTAGTGTTAGCATCCTTCTAAGTCCCTGCTCCCCGGTTCCACACTGAAGCCTTAAAGGCCAGGTGGTCACCAGAGCCAAGGTTGGTTCCGACGAATCGGCAATCCCAAAGGGGCCAGGCTAGAACCTGGCACTGGCTCTGATAGTCTCAACATGCCTTGGATTGTTTTTGCTGTTGAAACAAAAGCACCCAAGGCCGAGTTGCTTCAGTCTGCAGTTCTCCAGAGCCGAGTTCGTGGCAAAAGCCACTGTGTGGTGACAGCCATGGGCAGACTGGCCCGCTTAGAGCAACCCACTTTGACTGCAATGAACACGGTGCCACGATCCCTGGCTCGCTCCCCAAACCAAACGCCCTCGGTTCACCCTCGGGGCGTGGCACCCACGGTCCAGTCAGCTCTCACTAGGTTCTGCCTCTGAGGTCCCACCACCTCGCCATAACACACATGGGGACCGAGGTTCCAGCACAAGGACCCTTGAGGTCAGACCTCATGCAAAGGTTGTCAAAGTCCAGATACCATTTTCCGGTAGAGGGCTTCCTCCGCCTGTGCCATGTTTCTTTACCCATTTTCTGTGTTAACCTGTTCAGCCCGAGTCCAGCTGAAAATGTGGTGGCCTAAATCACAGATCAGTGATTTAGGGATCACCTACCCAGGAAGAGCAAAAAGGTCCCTGCTCAACACATCGAGCATTTGCCACCAAATCCCTCCCCATGTGTGTGTACACACGTATGTGTGCATGTGTGTCTGTGTGTGTGCGTGTGTGTGCATGTGTGCTTGTGTGTGTGTGCGCATATGTCTGTGTGTGTGTGAGTGTGTGTGTGTGACTCTGTGTGTGTGTGTGTGTGTGTGCACGCATGCGTGCATGCCTGTCTGCCTGCCTGCGACTGTGCCCTGGGAAAATGAGGAGGGGATGAAAATTACCACAGAAATAAGAAGGTGGTGAAAACCCACGAATGGAAAGAGCCGTGGCCCCTGTGTGTGCTCATCAGCTTGGACCGCTATAAACAGAATACATGTGAACATGTCACTTTTGACATGTTTATTGTTCATAGTTCTGAAGACCAGCAAGGCCGAGATGACGGTCCCAGCAGACGCAGTGTCTAACGGGGCCTATCCATCACAGGTGGCGCCTTCTATGTGTGTCTTCCCATTGTGGAAAGAACATCCAGTTTCTCTAAGGTCTCTTTTTAAAGGACACTCATTCTATTCATGAGGGGTCTGCCACCTCCTGGCACCACGACTTTGGGGATTAAATGTCAACATATGAGTCTCGGAGTGGGCATGAAAATTCAAGCCATAGAGCAAGGGACACAAAACCTTCTGAGCACCCTACAGGAAGTGCTAGGACAACTTCGATGCAAAACTGGACCCAACTGAACAGTAACTGGGTTATTGGCTGACGTGGGTTCTGCTCAGTTGTCTGGCTATGGGGTTGTGTGGGCAGGCGGTTATGTAGGCAGTTTGGTGGTGGTTTGGGTGGTTAGAGGGATGGGTAGGTGGGTGGGTGGGTGACTGGTTGCATGAGTGAGTGGATAGTTGGGCAGCTTGGTGGTGGTTTGGGTGGTTAAAGGGATGGATGAGTGAGTAGTTTCTTGGTCGGTTTGTGGCACTGAGGACTGAGCCTGGAGCCGTGAGAGCTTGAGGTATGCCTTCTACCACTGAGCCTCAGCGCGGTCTGTTTGTTTTGGAGAGAGGTGCTTGGTTGTGTTTTATTTTTATTTTTAATCATATCCTGCCAGGGAATTTAGCGGCCACCATATCAGGCTCTCTTGCTCACATATAACAAATGACTAAGGCAGCCACAAAGAAATGTGACCTGTGTACAATGAGCAACAGTCACACTTGGCTATACCTCTCTCCCCTCACAACAAGGGACCTCGGAGTCCGTAAAGTAGAAACAACCCCTGTGGCAAGGGTTACGGCTTCCTGACATGTTTAAATATTTATTTATTTACTTACTTACTTATACATGTGAACACATGTGTGTGTGCGCGTGCGTGCGTGTGTGTGCGTGTGTGCATGTGTGCGCATGCGTGCGTGTGCGTGTGTGTGCATGGGTGTGCATGCGTGTGTGCGTGCGTGTGTGTGCATGTGTGTGCGTGCGTGCGTGTGTGCGTGCGTGCATGCGTGCGTGCGTGTGTGTGTGTGTGTGTGTGTGTGTGTGTGTGAAATTCAGAGGACAACTGGCAGGAGACAGTTCTATCCATAGGTCCTGGTGATAAAATTTAGGTCCTCAGGCTTGGTGACAAGTCACCTTAACTACTGAGCCATTTTGCTCCCTCATCCTTTTAGAAAATACTTTTTCTGCTCCTACCCTTTAACGTCGCACTGTATTTCACAAGTCATGTAATCACCCAAACCCCAGCACTCTTTGACCCAGAACAATTTCCATTTGTGTTGAAAGCTCATCAGAGATTCTGGAGAGAGACAACGCTTACAAACTTCGCTCAGAGATGTCCCGTCAGGTCATGGGCAGGCAAGTAGGCCAAGGATTTAAATGAAATTAAAAGAGTAACTTAGCGCAGCTAGCCTTCCATTGCCAAGAGTTTTATAAATCGCCATGATTCAACCTGAAGGATCACAATTGAAGGTTTAGCAGAGATTTATACATTCATAGTCACAGGGCTCTACACGAGTACCATTCTGGGGTATATGGATGTGCAAAAGATTACAGGAAAGGTTGGGGTTCTAAAGGTTAATTGATCTTTATTTGAAGTGGAAAGGGAACTCTAAATAGAGGGTAATTAACAGCTTTATTCCCTATAAGGAGATTAAAAATTACTAAAGTCACCTGAATCGTGTATCTCTGAACAGTGTAACAGATGACAAAGGAGTTGGATGAAAGTGGGAAGTGGGGTGGGAGGAGAAAGGATGGGCTGAAACATAAGTCCCCCTCCCCCCCACCATGGTGCTTAGTCTGAGCATGAATTCAAATCTCTAGAACTCTTTTGCCTGAGTTCTGAAAACCAAATCCAGGCAACTGCAGCTGAAGAGACTGAGGCCTGGGGTCCCTTCCTTATGCCCTGCTCGGTCAGAGTACTGAGCAGACCGGTGAGCCTGACGGGCCCTGAGGCTGCCAGGTCCTCACCTGCTTCAGGGTGAGGTTTTAAACCTATGTGAGCAGACACCCAAAGAGCCCATTGGCTCCATCTCAGGCAGCACTCCACAGAAAGCCTGAGCTCTGTCTTAGAGGTGTTTCTTGCTGGATCATCCTGAACTGTGACAGCACACAGGACAGAATCTCTGAATGGACCCTGAGGTTTGCTCACTGGCTCAGCTGCTGAGCTGGGTCAGGTGTCTTAGGGCATTGAGAAAGATAAGCCAGGGGAGGACAAATCAGGGGAGGGGTCTGGGTCTGTCATGGGAGGTACAGACCATCTGAAGGGCTGTGGGACCTGACTCTGATGAAGGCGTCTTTCTGTCCTGTGTTCTGTGCTCACTTCCCACTATCAGCACACACACTGGTCCATTTGGCATCCCTCATCTGTGCCAGTTCATGAGGACTTTCCTTTGCAGCCTGGTTTTGGGAGAACTGTGTAATGAGGAAGATTATATATGCACATGCATGGTTTTTTTTCCAATGTAAGTTCAACACAAAAATCCAGGTCTTCATTTGCGAAGGCAAAGTCTTTGCTTTGGGATCTGCAATTTTGCAATGGCTCCAGCCTCTTTAATTATATTGCCTCTCATAGAATGTGTTTGTACAGAACTGGCCATCCCAAACTGGTCTTCCCATTACTAAACATTCTCTGATGGTGGCCTGAGGTTAGACCTCTGTCTGAAGAAAAAGAGCAGAGGAGAAATTCCCCAACTGTGAGACTGCAATGCTCTCTTGGCTGCAAGGACACAGAACTTCTCATCCGCAAGAGCTTGGGGATTTTGCAAAAAGGAAAATGGAGGCTTGGGGCCCCTTCTCTATAATCTTGATTTGATGCAGCCTTTGTGGACCCTGGCCTCGTCACCTCATCCCATTAGACCAGCACTGCCAAGCCAACAGCCTAGTTAGCAGCTCATGTTTTAAAAGACATAGTTTGGGGAAGCACACCTGTGCCACATTCTGACACACAGGTTTTCAGAGATGCACCACTGATTCTGAGCACCAGGAGCCTTCTCTTCCTCCACTGCTGATGCCAGGTTGCTGATGCAACCCTGCCCCTAGATGAAGCTTCCTGGAGCTGCAAAACCAGGAGAAATTTATCTGAGCAAGCATTAAAGCCAAAGCTCTCCACCTACATGGAGGTCAGAGTGCTAGAGACCAGGTAACCAGTGAGTGATATCCAGCATGGATTCCAAAAGTCATAGGTCCCTTTCTCCCCGATGGATCTGTTCTGAAGCACCTGAAGAAAGAACCTGTGTTTTTCTTTAGAGAGATGTGATAACTTCTGGAATTTTCAGGCTCTCATCTCCAGATCAATATTTATGATTTCCCAATCTCTTGGACACTCCAGAGAATGAAGTAAGTGGTGGGGGGAATCCTGAGGGTGTGGGATCTTTGCCTTTTTAATGGAGATCGACCAGCAATCAAATGTGGGGCTAAAATTATCAGGCTGTTTCAGTGCTCAGGTCTCTCACTGGAGGCAGCAGTGTGAGATTTGTATTTTAAAATAGCTTGACAAAGTAGATCATGAGAAATGACCAAGCAACTAATAGCAATCTATGCTTCTAGGCTCTTTTGTGCTCCATCTATCTCCCTCTCTCTCTTTCTGCTTCTCTCTCTCTCTCTCTCTCTCTCTCTCTCTCTCTCTCTCTCTCTATCTCTCTCTATCTCTATCTCTATCTTTCCCCACACATATACACCAAACAAAACTTCTGCCACACATAAACAATCCTTCTCTCCTGCATCCCTTATTGATTTATAGTAATCAAGATGCACTAGATTCCAACATTGCTCAAAGGCCTGGCAGATAAAATGCCACATTCTATCCATGGCTTTTGAACCTTCAAGAAACCATTCTAGAAATGAAGAAAAGGCATTGTAGCCTAAAGATGATAGCAATGTATGGCTCCCAATAATGGCTTGATAATGTATTTGTCCTTAATAGATAAGCAATAAGTTCAAATCAGAGAAACTGACTTGCTACTTAAAGAAAAAAAATGTGCCAAGGAAAAATTCAATTTTTCTACAAAAACTGTTGATCTAGATATAGTCAGAGAGAGATTTCAGAGATCATATGGTCTTCCTTGACCATCAGCTGCTCGGCCAAACCTTCCCTTTAGGCAACAACTTTACCAGAGAATAGTGAAGGAGATACAACAAAAGGTTTACGGGATGGAAACAGCAATGTTCGCAAGCAGACATACCAGCAGCACGAGGGAGCTATGACCCCATTGCTTCAACCTCCCACCGCTTGCTGGTAACAATGTATAAGCCAGCTCTTCTCTTGAGTCCGAGCACTCTGAATTCCCACAAGAAGGATCACTTTTCAGAGAAGGAGAAAATCAAACACATTTCCCTGCACATTCAGCGATGGGAGAGAGTGGGGTCAGAAGGGTCGCGGGGCATTCTCAGTTGTGTTGCCCAGCACAACAGAGTGGGATTGAAGGTCTGAAAGTAGACTCCAAATGGTTATCCTGAACCGAGGTATGTACACACCTCCACTGTGTGGACAGTGAGGTCTCACCTCCAGCTTGCAAACTGTGTTAGAAAATAAACACAGACTGCAGTTATCAATAAGCCCAGTGTGATGAGATGCATGGCTCCTAAGAGCAGGAAAACCACGATGGAAGGAGGCAGAGCAAATAGCTTACCATAGCATGCCGATGCCTTTGGCTGAATCCCTGTGAATGCCAGGATGTTTTCAACACAATTAATTGTGATGGCAAAGCTTATTAAGGTGCCAGAGCCAAAATCAATGTATTAATGGCACAGCATCATTGTGCTTAACCAGGCAATGGTAAAATGCACATGGACGCTCTGGCAACAGAAGCTGTGGATTCTACTTACGGTGTGCTAAGAGAAATAAATACTAGGCTTGGTTCCACTCATTGCCCCCAATTCAGAGAATACCACCCAAGACTTTCAGAAAAAAAAAAAAATCCAGTAGCCTTCAAAAACACATGTGATGCTAGAATGTGTGGCTTCCACAATGCAGAGGACTGAATGCTACAGTCCTGGACGTTGAAAAACAAATGGCAAACTTGTTCTAACTAAGTTAAGATGGCAAACTTAACCTATGCCTTTTATCTAACGCTTGGGTGAGCCTTAACATTGCCCTTTACATACACTTTGGCATTTGACACAATGGGAGCCTGAATGGCCATAATCCCAATGACATTGAACTTACATGGGACATTAGTACTGTTTTAAATTTGTCACTACTGTGGCATTAGCTATTTACAAACACCAGTGGCTGCCACTTAGCAATGGGATGCTGTGCCAGCACTTATGATCCTTACAGAGAAATACAGAACTAGACAGATCAGCTCAGCCGATAAAGACTGTAAGACATGCTGTGACACAAAGATTTCTAATGAAACGGGTTCAAACAATGACTCTGACATCATAGTGTCACGTTGACTTCAACTCTGTGCAAACACAGCATCCTACCTGTTAGCTAATCTATGCATGTATTTTCAAAATATTCTCACATTTTTCTCTATGAACCCTAAGGGACACACTCCATGGTTGAAAATACAGATACAAAAACAGAAAACAGAAACACACGTTATCTTTCAATGTATGAAGACAGATGTTGCTTTAGCAAGTTCTGAAGGCAGATCACAGGCATCACTCCTGTATTCAAAGGCCAGAGACACACAACTTCAGGGGTACACTGATGAACTAAATTGCTAGCCCAGACTGTATCAGGGCCAACACTGGACCAAGTAACAAAGTTTTTAGAGAATGGAATTTAGTTCCAGCTTCAGCTTGTATCCCCTGGCCAAGTTTAGGAGAAGGAGCAGAGATGTGCCTTAGTAGGCTGAGTGCGAAACAAACTCCACTATTGATATGATAATACGTTTTACAGTTAAAGACTCAGTGACCAACTAGATAAGTGCAAGTGCCTCCCAGGGGCTAAAGTCCCTGACCTCCTGGGTCCTGGGACACACACAGCTCTCAGTCCCCTCAGTATCAATGGACTTTTCAAACAGAGGAAGAAAAATACAGCCAGAGTGGGAAGTGGCAAGTCAGGATAGAATCAACGACCGTGGATTTAGTAAACATTAAAAAAAAAAAAAAAAAGGAGCTGCCTCTGCATAGAAAAGAAGTAACATAACATCGACCAGAAGAAAGGAAACCTAGACTGCTCCATGAGTGCATCAGGCAGAAAGCTCTGGAAAATCAGTAGTAGTTCTCTTTCCACTTAGAAATACTTTTCTTTTTCTTTCTTTGTTTTTCAAGCTGACCTTAAAACATCAGAATAAAAAAAAAAAAACTGGAGTGAACATCAAGCACTGCGTCTCATTTATTTCTCCATTCGGTGTCTATCATTGAACTCTTTTTTAAAGCTGCAGAATCTAGCCGTGCAAATGCACCTTCTTGGTCTCCAACCAACCCGAAAGGCTCTGAGTTCCAC
Source organism: Cricetiscus sungorus (assembly GCA_030556225.1). Lineage (NCBI taxonomy): Eukaryota > Metazoa > Chordata > Mammalia > Rodentia > Cricetidae > Cricetiscus > Cricetiscus sungorus. The sequence continues at coordinate 25,803,125 of JANBXA010000190.1, read as the reverse complement.
AAGGCCCCTCCATCTGACTGGCATCTGCCTTCGAAAAACGCAAGGGTTCTGAGAAAGGCCACGGACTCTTCAGATAAGCCAGGCCCCAGACAGGCATTGCCAGGGCCATACCCAGCCCACACTGCCACTGGGCTGCTGGGCTTCTTGTCAAAAGCTAGTAACCCGGCACTCTGGGCTCAGCTGTTCACAGAACGGCACACCCCACTCTGCTCAGCTGTCATTTCCTTCCACTGGAGTCCTATAGCACAGTCACTGTCAGCAGAACAGGATTAGAAAGGACTCCCACTTACATCAAAAACACAAAACAGGTTGTCTTATGCCTTTGGCACTGGCGGCTGCATTGGCAGAAAACACTGTTGTACATTGGGGGAGGGGGTGCATGCGCACTCGCCAACCGGAAGGCCACAGCCCAAGCCCTACTTTCAAGGCTGTCCTTTCTCAGTCTCAAACACTGTGACGATCACCCAGGAAACTTAGCTTTATAATCCTCTGCACCAATGAATAAAACCTTGTGTTCATGAGACATAAAACGCTGGGAAAAGAAACAAGACCCCAACACAGGTGGCCTAGGAATCTGGAGAAAGGACTGTTGAGTTCCTGCTTGGCAGTGTGTCTGTCACAAGACATTCAAAGGAGAAAAATACATTTCTCTGCTTCTTCATCAGGCTAAGACAAGCTGTAACCTTTCTAGGCACAGGAAGGTCCAAGTCTAGAGCTACCATCCATTAGGGTACACACTGCTTTGCCATCCAGCCTAGTCCTGGAGAATTATTCAACCGGCAATTAAGATTTATAATCCAAATGGTCTCAAAATCGTATCTCTGAGAAGTCAAGTCCAAATTAAATCAGCCCAGGCTTTTAGGTCCCCATGATCGCATTTTCTCTTTTGAGTGAGTGCTTTTCGACACTCAGAACTTGTCCTCTTACAGAGCATTCTCAGAGTGTCTCTGGAAGCAATCTCCCAAGCAGAATCCGATAGATGCCAAGAGAAAGGAAACTGATTAGCTCCAAGCCTTAGGAAAAGACGTCAAGGAAGAGACCCTTGCTTTCTCCAGCCCGTTTCCGAAAGCCAATGATTCTAACCTCTTTTCTGGTAAATATTACTGGAACTTATCACCACACACACACACACACACACACACACACACACACACACACACAGTATTTTACCAAACAAAAATGTTCCAATGTAATTGTCACATATGGTCAGCCTGAAACACACCCTTCAGAACTTTGAAATGAAAATGCACGTGGAGTTCCCTTCCAGGGACAGAATTCACGTGCATTTATGAGTACATTTCTATGTATATGAAATCTTAGTGTCACTCTTCACCAGCTGACAGCCTTAAGCCAGTGAAACAGACAGGTAGCTGGCAGATGCCACCCCTCAGGTCTCACTTCTCACAATGCTAGGGAAGGCATTCGCATCCAGGGAATATACTGCCTAAGCCCTGAAGAGGAGGTCAGAAAGAAGAAAAAGTACACGGAACTCACATTTCGGTGATGTTCTCCGGGTCGACACTGTTAGGTTCCAACCTTGGAAATGCCACGATGCCAGGAGAAGGCTCCGTACACCAAATCCTAGAGGCACTGCATTTGCAGGACACGGGGCAGGCAAGAGAGGCCCTCCAGAATCCCACAACCAGCCAGCATAAGCCCCAGAGCCGCGCCATGGCGGGTCCATGCCACCTCGGCCAGGGCGACATCCCTCGCGGCCGGTGCCAGTCAGTCAGAGTGCGTGTCCCTACGCTGAGCCTGGCGTCCCCCGCCGGAGGGGGGAGGCCTTCCCGGCGCCCTCTTGCTATTCTGTGCCGGTGGCCTCCCGTGGAGCGGAGTGTAACAGAGGTTGAGGCTGTCTGGGCTGAGCAGGTTGGCACGGGCCAAATGGTTCACAGTGGCCAGGACATCGCGGGCTGCTGCTCCGAACCCCAAGGCTGCTGCATGATCCTACACGCCAGCACCGCTCGGTGGCTCTCCCTGGACTCTTTCTGTCGCAGAACCGCTAAACCGGCACGGATTTCGGTGCGCACCTCAGGGCTGAGGACAAATAGACATGGATGAGACTAAGCGTAGTCCCTACACACCACCAACTGGGACACAGTCCCTCCAGACTCTCCTCACCCCCACCAGACCCAAGTCTGTAGGATGGGCGTCTGAGTGCTCAGCTCCCGCCCCGGAATCAACTTGCCCCCCAGTGCCCCCCCGTGTGCCCGCCCGCCCTCCAAGCCTGAAACCGAGGCAGGAGAGGTCAAGAAAGGGTCTTTGAGAGCAGACCCCATGGCACAGGCCAAGCCAAGGACCCTCTAAAGAGGACTCGGAGGCTGCCGTGGCGACGGGGCCCCAATGATGCTGCAGAATCCTCCCTGGCCGCTGGGCGCGGGAGGTGGGGGGGGCGGGCAGGTGGCGAGGCACGTCCCACCTGGGGAGCAACTGCGGTAGGGGATGGTGCGGCCGAGGCCACCGAGGACTGTCCCCGAGGCTCACCCGGCCTCTCGCCCCAAGCGCTGGGAGCCGAGCGCAGCAGCAGCAGCAGCAGCAGCAACAGCAGCAGCAACTGGGCTCTAACCCTCTGTCGCCGCCGCCGCCGCCGCCGCCGCCGCCGCCGCCTCTGCTACTGCTGGCGAAGTGACGTGAGGGCTGACGCAGAGCAGGGGCAGAAACTCCAGAAAATTAGTATGAAATCCAAAAACACACACGCACGCGCGCGCGCGCGCGCACACACACACACACACACACACACACACACTCACACACACACATAGCATAGCACCCTCCAGACAAAAGCAAGGCAGAAGGGAGGGAATCTGGGGGCGAGCAGGGAGGAGGAGGCTTGGTGCCAGCGGCTAGGCGCAGACAGCAGCATGTGGGAGTTCACACTCCGCGCGCACGCACACACCTTGGCGGGGTGGTTGTGCGGTTGTGCGTGTGTGTGTGTGTGTGTGTGTGTGTGTGTGTGTGTGTACGCGCACGCGCGCGTCCTTTTAGACCCAGGTACCTCTGAAATGCAGGTTCCTTGATCCCTAATTCTTACATCTCCTCCACACCGCAGTAGAGACTAGTTCCCCTCTTTGAAATGGAAGCCGGGCTTGGTTAGGCTCTGAAAAAATGCGCTGATTCTTATTGTAGGAATCCTCCCTTTCCTTCTCCCTCCCCGCGGCGTTCTCCTTTCCCACCCTGCTCAAAAGGAAAGCAGGCTATTCCCAAAATATAGGGAAGGCAGGCTACACCTCCCTCCCACGGAAATAAATATATAATGAGGTGCGTTGGCAACCAAGGACCGTTGCCCGATTCCGGACCACCTATTTAGGGGTGGGTGGTTCCAAAGCTCTTCCTGACAGGGCTTCTGCCTAGAGAGCAGAGCCCAGAGACACAAGTGTGGCTCTAATGGGCCTTTCTCCATCCATTTGCGCCATAGGAAGAGCCCAGTGTGTGGAAGGGAGCGCGCCTGCCGCGCAGTGGGATCCCCAAATGCCCTGCACCGACCCTGACCTCTGGAGTGGGTGGCTCCGCGTCATCCTTCTCTTATTCTTAAACCTGGCAAGATGCAGCCATTGGACTATTACAGCTTCACTCCCCACGACACCCACCCCCGCGCGGGGCACCCAAGCCCCAGTCCCCTGCCCTGCCGTACCTTGTGCGTGTTCATGTGCGCGCGCGCATGTGCGCGAACGTATACCCTGCGCCAGCGCTGTCCCCAGAAGGATATGTTTTCCAGCTACCGATAGGCCGGCCTCCAGCAGCGCCCAGGAGTCTCACTGGGGACACAAGAGGCGATTCCGGAGGGTCGAGTGACAAACATTCGCAAGCCTGGTCTGAGCCTCTTCTCACTATTTGCGGCTCTGACTGCCCGCATATCCGCAGTCATTTAAAAGAGAATCCGGTAGATGCGCCGCAGTGCCTGACACTTCCGAGGGCTCTGGTGCCCCCGCGCGGGGAGAAGCAGCCCAGCATGCTGGGATGCATCGGCCCAAGCCACCATCTCACCGGGAACTGCGCTGCAGGCGCGCTCCAGCACTAGATACGCAACCAGCAACCATGGCGCTGTGTGCACGTTGCTGCCCAGCGCCTCTCATTCGACCCAGCCAATCTCCTGCCTCGGAAGTCCTCCGTGCATCACAAGACTATGTGCTAGAGTCCAGTTCAAGACATAAGAATGGCCGCCCATCTGCTGGCAAAGGCCAAGAATGGTAAGGATGGAGGAAACAGTCAGGGTGAAGTTTGGGTCTGAGCATCACTATATCCATCTAGCAGGTTTCTTCTAGATGCCACGTACAGAGTGCAGAGATATAATCCTCACACGACACTCAAACTCCTGGCTGAAGCCTGGAGCAAAAGTCAACAAGTCACCCCGTCCCTTCATTGAATCCTGACACAGGTGGAGGCTGGACCGGACCACCAAGCTTCAGATCAGTCCTCAGTTCTGCCTGAGACCTTTGCTGCCTTAGCGAGGCACAGAAGCCAAAGGCAAAAACGTCTTTGTCCAAGAGACACAGTGAAATCCCGCCTTGTGCTGCCAGTGTTTATTTAGGAAGAATTTTCTGTATATATATAAATGCGCGCGTGTGTGGTGTGTGTGTGTGTGTGTGTGTGTGTGTGTGCGTGCGTGTGTGTGTGCGTGCATGTGCATAGAGAGAGATAGACAGGTAGATGGCATTTACTTACTGTGTATGTGTGGGTTAGTCGACCATAGTACCAGCAGAGGGAAACTTACAGAAGCCGGTTCTCTACACCGTGTGTGTCCTGGGATCACACATCCTTCTCAGCACCGAGGGTCACTACTCACTGAGCCATCTCACCTTCCTATTGCCAGTGTCTTTTAGGTGGAGAAACTCTTAGCAACCCTGGGGGGGGGGGTGAGGAGTAATTACCTCCCTGTCTCTCGTCTATTCTCACTCCTTGTTTTCCCAGAAAACGCCTGTTTCTGTGGTAGTAACCGCAGATTCGGTGCAGTGTTAGTGTGGTTTATAGAGAGCAAGGGTCTAATGGATGTTAGAATGTTCACAGGATTAACAGAATAGCTATGCGTGACTGTTACACTGGGAGTGTATCCCAATTAAATTAGAATGGGCAGCCAGCTTTTTGCTCAAGTGTCCTGTGCACCACTGTCTTTGTCCGCCACACTTTGTCCTTTGAACATATTTATGGAAACTGTTTAGAGGCAGGAACTGTTATCAATTTTCGCCCATTGATCTGTCTCCAGATCTCAGTGGGTGATTAAAATGTAGCTTAAAGGCAAATAACATAAGCTGAACTTGAAGTACACCTCACCTAGCCTCTAACATGTCCAGGCATCTGTGTAGGCCTTCCTGCACACTGTCCCACTGGCCCTCCAGTCCAGTGCTCTGAATTCCCACAGTCTTGCCAAAGCCTCACTCCTGTCTCCTCTGTAACCAGATATAGCCTTCGCTGGGCCAGGGAGGGTTACCATGGACCCTGTCATGACGCACAGATAATTGATAACTCTTTTTAGCTTACTAACTTTGAAGACCTATGTCAGTTTTGAGACCTGAAATCTGTTACACAGAGACCATTCCAAGACTCTCAGACCTTGGCTTTTGAGGGTATGATAAACATTTGTAGACAGATCATGTGAAGTAGAGATCCCCCCCCAGGTCCCATCAATGAAGAGACAGGTTGCTGCAGATCCTGCTGGGCCAAAGCATGGTGTAGTCCCACATTTCTCCAGACATTCTGACCACGAACCAGGGTGGGAATGCCAGATCAATCACAGCCCAGTGCGCACACGTACAAACGGTGCATCTTCACCCCGTGCACACACGTACAAATGGTGCATCTTCACCCCGTGCACACACATACAAACGGTGCATCTTCACCCCGTGCACACACATACAAACAGTGCATCTTCACCCCGTGCACACACATACAAACAATGTATCTTCACCCCGTGCACACACGTACAAACGGTGTATCTTCACCCCGTGCACACACATACAAATGGTGCATCTTCACCCCATGCACACACGTACAAATGGTGCATCTTCACCCCGTGCACACACATACAAACGGTGCATCTTCACCCCGTGCACACACGTACAAACGGTGCATCTTCACCCCGTGCACACACGTACAAACGGTGCATCTTCACCCCGTGCACACACGTACAAACGGTGCATCTTCACCCCGTGCACACACGTACAAACGGTGCATCTTCACCCCGTGCACACACGTACAAACGGTGCATCTTCACCCCGTGCACACACGTACAAACGGTGCGTCTTCACCCTGTGCACACACATACACACAGTGCATCTTCACCCAGTGCACACACGTACAAACAGTGGATTCTTTAAAGTCTCCCTCACAGGCACACATACACACACCTTGCCCTTGATACATGAAAAAAATATATATAAAATAAAAATACTTTTTATTTTGTGACATTTTTGTTTTATAGTGCTTATGAAAATCAAGTAAATTGATTCTAACATAAAATACTGGGTTGTAAAAAGCCACAAAGTGCTACCAACTTCTGTTTCTGGCTGAGGATCAACCTCCCAGTCAAGTAACTAATTAATTAGCCATATACATGTGTACAAATGGTGGGCTGTATGCATATACATACATACACACATGTACAAAACAACTGTTTTTTAAGAATGTGCACATCAGACAACAAAGCGAAGGCTATGGCAAAGTCTCAGAGTTGAGGGAAATTAAGGAGATCAGAGCACTCAGGACAGAGTAGAATGTGTGGAAGCCTATTAGCATTTCCAGAAGGCGATGCTGCCTGTGTAGGCAGGGGGAGGCCCTACACAGATGGAGGGAAACTGTCAATGAATCGAAAGTTGAAACTCTGAAGGCAGCCACTGAACCAGCAGATGGGAAGAATGCTGGACACTATGCTCTCCGATACCAGGGAAGAGCAAATGTCCCTAATCACTGGCACTGTCCGTGAGCCTAGGAATCTGCATGCCCAAGAGATGGAATAATGCAAACGAGAATGAAAAATAACAAAGCAAGTGGAGAAAACAACAAAATCAAGGTCTTGCTCCTTGATTGAAGAGGACAGCTGGACCCATGGCTCACAGAGGGCCCGGTTTAGTTCCCAGCATCCGTGTGTAACTGGCAACTATCTGCAATCTCTGCGCCAGGGGTCCTGGTGCCCCCTTCTGGACCCCTGAGGCACTGCATGTGCAGGGTGCACATGCACCCACTCACTCAGGAAAACGTTCATATGTATAAAATAAATTCATGCCTTTTAAAAGAAAAACAAAAAACAAAATAGCAACAATAAGAATAAATGTAGCAACAATCCCAAAATGATTTATAAATACTTTTAAAAAAAACCCCATGGGTTTACTGTGAACAAATTCATGCAAAGAAAATTGGTGACATAAATAAGAGATAAAGCCAACAACGCCCTCTATATAGGAAATAGGTGACCTAAGTAATCCTAGATCTTACACAGGTATGAATTTGTCTTTTAAAATCTTCCTACACTGGTAAATGACACCAAAACAACACACATTCTTCTAGAAACTGAAGAGAAAGGAGCACTTTCCCATACATGCCAATAAGCTAGCATGGTTGTGACATTCAAAATGCAGTTGCCAACTTCTGTTCTCACTAACACTCTAAGAATTCTCCTGCTTTGCAGCTTTGCTAGTCTCTCTAATTTCTTTTTTTAAATTAAAGACATTCTAACGGAGGTAAGATAATGCCTTACTTTTCATCGCTGTGACAAAACACCTGGCCAAAGCAACTTATAAAAGAAAATGCTTGATTTGGGGCTCACAGTTCCAGAGGATGAAGGTCCATGACCATTGTGGTGACACATTATTTATGATTTATTAAAGTCTGCCTGAGGATTCAGAAAGCAAAGTCAGCCTCAAGCTAGAGAGGTCAGGCCATGGTGGCCACACCTTTAATCCCAGGACTCAGGAGGCAAAGGCAGATGGATCTCTCTAAGTTCAAGGCCACCCAGGGCTACATGAGATTGAATCAGTCTAAAAGAGTAACAGAGCTCACACTTTTAATCCCAGCACTAGAGAGGTTTAAAAGATAGGAGCAGGGTCTTCAGTGGTCAGTCTCGGGAATCTCTAGCTGCACTGAGGAGAACACAGCAGTCTGAGGGAACCACAGTGACACACCTTCTTCAACAAGACCACACCTCCCAGTCCTTCCCAAACAGACCCACCAGCTGTGTGTGTACCAGGCACTCAAATGTATGTGCATGGGGCCGTTCTCACCCAAACCATGTAGATGGTGTCTCACTGTGCTTTTCATTTGCACGCTCCCCAGCACTGGTGATATTGACGTCTCCTTCACATCCCATTTCTCCTCCTTCGCCCACCCCCTTCAACTTCTGCTGCTCTTTGCTTTGTCTGTTATGGTTGGGATTGAGGCCAGGGCTTTGCACATACTAGTTGAGTGTTCTACCAACTGAGCCACATTTTCAGCCCTGTAGCCTCTCTAGGGTAGAGTTTATTTGGATAATTTTCCGTTTTATTGACCTACTTTATTTTCTGTTGAGGTTTGTTTCAGTTCCTAATTATACACAAAATATTAACCTTTTGTTGAATAAAGATTTTTCACCGTTTCTCCTATTCTACAGTTTACCTTTTCCTCACAGTGGAAAAGGTAATTTGTTTTGCAGGGGAAAAAACTACCTTGATTAACCCCATTTGTTTCGTTTTCAAGCCTATGATTACGTCTCTTCCTTTAGCCCCTGTGATTCATGAAACTGCTTCTCTGGTTCGGGAGAAGACCCATGCCTGATTTTGTAAATATAGTCAAAAAAAAAACATGGCTACAGGAGCCGCAGGCCCTGGGGGAAACCACTGATGTTGTTTGCTCAGTGGTCATGTTGTTGAACTCCCTTCTAAATATTTATGTCGATGCCCACAGATCTGCACTGCTCTCAGGCTTGCTCAGAGGAGTGTCTCATTGCAGCGGGCGGTGATCGGTGTGGAGAGTCATAGCTGCTGATCTAAGAAACCGTGGGTGCTCAGAAGTAGACGGGACTTCTACACCACGTGCATCCCAGCCACAGAGTTCAGGGAACGTGGCAGAAGAGGGGGCAGAAAGAGTGTAAATGCCAGAGGTAGGGGAAGCGGTGTGGCCACGGTGCATGAACTCACAGCGGCTATCGTCACCTGCACAAATCAAACCAGCTAAAAATTCCAGAACGGAGCAGGAAGGCGCTCCTGAGGCCTCACCCTCGCTGAAGAGACGCTGGCAGTTGGGAGCTGTTGTGGGGAAAGATAGACGCTTTCCTGTGGGATCTAGATTCTGGGAGGCTCCTCTGTGCCCCCAGGAGATGGCCCACGCCCACCAGCATGTAGGCAGTACTAATTGAGCTCGATGAATTAGATAGATTGATGATAGAAAAATCAATAGATAGATGATGGATAGATAGACGATGGATGGGTGGGTGGGTGGATGGATGGGTGGGTGGGTGGGTGGATGCATACATACATACATAATTTTAAAATGGAGAGATAGTTGAAGAGGAAAATTTGATAGGGATCCTAGATGACAGAATAGGGACGAATGTGATTAAGATACCTTGTATACCTGTATAAAATCTTCAAAGAATATAAAGATATTTAAATATCAGTTTCTTTGAATGTTTTGTTTCAATCTCCTGTAAGTATTTGGTACACTGGATTAGCATGGAAAGAAATTCCTTCTTTACCTTCTAGATTGGAAAACCCAGCCATAACCCTCTGCAGGAAATGGCATCCACTTCCCTCCTACCGAGAGGAAACAGCAAGAAAATGGGGCTGGCATGGAAGAAGGGGTTTCAGCAAACACAAGGGGCAGTAGCTTAGGTTTCACCTCAGAGGCCAACACAACGGTGCTCCTGTCTGGAGATGAGACTTCCTCCCCTCCCCTCCCCTCCCTTCCCCTCCTCCCTCCCTTCCCCTCCTCCCTCCTCTCCTCTCCCCTCCCTTCCTTCCCCTCCCTTTCCCTCCCCTCCCTTCCCCTCCTCCCTCCTCTCCTCTCCCCTCCCTTCCTTCCCCTCCCTTTCCCTCCCCTCCCTTCCCCTCCTCCCTCCTCTCCTCTCCCCTCCCTTCCTTCCCCTCCCTTTCCCTCCCTTCCCTTCCCTTCCCTCACCCTCCCTTCCCCTCCTCCCTCCTCTCCTCTCCCCTCCCTTCCTTCCCCTCCCTTTCCCTCCCCTCCCTTCCCCTCCTCCCTCCTCTCCTCTCCCCTCCCTTCCTTCCCCTCCCTTTCCCTCCCTTCCCTTCCCTTCCCTCACCCTCCCTTCCCCTCCTCCCTCCTCTCCTCTCCCCTCCCTTCCTTCCCCTCCCTTTCCCTCCCTTGCCTTCCCTTCCCTTCCCTTCCCTCACCCTCCCTTCCTTCTCTAAGTGCCAGCCCTGCTGCCTTGGTGCTGTGCGTGAGCCCAGCACCAGCCTTTCCCACCTCAGCATCTCTTTCAGTCTCTTTAACTTGAGATGCCAGTTTCACATTAGTCATGCGCTCTCTGTACTTTCCAGTGGAGAGACCCTCTGTCTGGCCAGAGGGGACACAACATGAAAATGAACTCTGCTGCTTGGTCTTTTCAACCCGTTAGCTTCTCACATCTGCCCTGGGCTCTGGGCTGAGGCTGATAGCATCTTCTTTCTTATTTCTATTTTTATGCTATTACAGCACTCTGGACTTCAGTCCTTTTGGACAGTTGCTCTGTTGCATTCAGAACTCGGCTGCGTGTTTCAGTCTCTAGATTTCTGTGTGCCAGCATCCACAGGGTACTTAGTCGCTGCGTCTTCTCTGCAGGGCTTGTCCATGCTGTGTGGCCAGATGTCCATGCTGTAGAATGTCACTTCCTGCTCAAACCAACACCCTCTCTTAGACTCATCCAATCGTAAAATTTTATCTATATTTCCTCAAAACATTTCATCTTTTTTCAAAGCCTAGCATGTAGGACAGCCTTCTCAGAGGCTACTGTTTGGACAGTGTAGTGCCCAGTGCCACAGCCAGACCAGCTTTGTGCATTCTGTGGTCCCATCAAGATGCTCCCACCCCCATCCCCCACCCCACCCACATCCAGGAAACTCTACCTCAGTGGCATTTGCTTGGGAATAGAAATATCCCAACAGAAGAAAATAATGACTGAGGAGACCGAATCTTGTTTAATCAGAGATGTCTATATGGTTTTCTTTCCAAACACTAGAATGTATTTGTGCTGAACTCAGCTTTAACTAAGTAAACTGCTTGCCCTAGCCTCCATATTGTCTCTTTCGGAGTGGCCATCTCCCTCACGCTGGAAGCTTAAACAGCAAGCTTTTCCTTTCAAATCGTGGTTAACATCAATCTGCTTTTGCGCACACAAGTGGGAAATGTCTTTCCCCTGTCAGGGTGAGCATCTAGTGCCTGGGACACTGTTCACGGCATTATCCACACGCCTCTGTGTTTCAGCCAACTTGTCTGTCACTTGCTAAGGGACTGCCCAGTCTTCAAGAAAATCAAGGAAGAAATACAGGGCCATTACCCGTAAGCGATGTGGCGTTAACAAGGGCCACTCTGACCTGCATTTCTCTGGTAAGAACGTGTCAAGTTACTTCTAAGTTGCTAAGAGTGAATGTCATTATAAACTGGGTGTGGCCGCATATTCTGGGTAATTGGTCAGGTTCTGCTTATCAAGGCAAACAAATGAAATGGATGCCAGTTAATTAATCAATGGTATCTGCCCAGCGTCCTAACTAGAGGGCCAGGAAACAACCTAGGCTCTTACAGTTTGCATCATATTTGGATAAAGTAACACCTTGTGGGCAGCATGGGAAAGGCATGAAGGTTGGTCATCTGCAGAACTCAAACAATTGCAAGTTTATCCTTCAACACACACACAAATAATGAATAAATGCCAAATATTATGGATAGCAAACTCCACTGCCTTAAGTGAACACTGGGTGCCCCTATCTTGGGTCATTGTTCTAACAGAAAATAAAAATCTACAGGTTTGTTGTTGATGCTGATTCCTTCTGAAGACTTTCAGACTCATTTTTTTTCCTCTGTTAGAAAAGAAAGTAGAGTGTGCGCTTTTGCATTTAAACCATACCATAGGAATGCACAAACACACAGCGAGGTTCTTACTTTTTCTACTGAAACCCCTGGGCATGATGCTTGGTGATTCTTGCCTGCCTGGCATCCGGCAGGCCCAAAAGAGATTCCACCCATTTGCAAATGTGGCTCCTGTTTGCTTCTGTGATCTCTCTCTTCTTCCTTTTCTGTCTTGGGGTCCCTCACTCTGGGTTTTCAGTGACCTTAGACCATGTTCTATACTGAATCTGATAACTCAAAAACCTTATGAAGTTCAAAACAGAATTTCAATTGTGAAATCAGAGAGCAAATACAGACAGAAAATATCTTATCCTGTAGCATGGAGCCCATCTCTTTGAGATTCAGTTGTCATTACTTCTGTTTCTTAAAGCACCTTCATGGTCAATCAGATGATCTTAAGCCTTGCGATAAAAATATGCACTATCTACCTAGAAAACCCCTGAGATTCCAAAAAGTACTTTGCAAATCAGCATCCCCACATTTAACTTTCCCTCAATTGCTCTCTAAAACTTCAGTAAAACTTCCCCACCACCTGGAAGACATCTGTGTGTGGGAGAGGCTTCTCATGGATTAAGGAGAATGTCCTGGGGACAAAATAAGTCCCTGTACCTCCCGTTTCCTCTGAGAGCATCATCTAGGATCAATAGATGCTTTTAATCTGTTTCCAAAGAATAATTTGACTTCTGAGGAAAAAGTATTAATTCTAGATCTTTGGCATTCCACAACAACAATCTTCAAAGACAGCTATCAGATCCTCAAAACACAACCCAAAAGACCGGTTACTTTTATTTAAACCTGAAAAGAAAAGGTACCACGTGGAACTTTGATTGGGCAGGGGCACCCTAATGCCATCCCCAGGAGCCTCAAAACCTCAGGCTGTTTGAACCACTACCATTGGTTCCGATCTCTGCTGCACTCTGAATTCTTTGTTCTTTACAGAACTGAATAAATGGTGTTCAAAGACACAAAGACATGATGCAGCCTCCGTTTATCAACTTGCTCTTCTGTGTCCATGGGTTTAACTTTACGTGATGGGGAAACTCTCCACTCTGTCTCACAGGGCTCCCGGGTGACTAACTGATATTTTCTTTGGGTGTGGGAAGCTTTAAATCTCATCTTCTTCATGTGAAAGTGAGGAGAGTCATTTGATGGGAGCTCAGAGCTCCTGACAGGACTGGAAGCAGCCTCTCTGTCTCAGAGTTTCTATGACCATGATCGAGTACCATGACAGCTAAAAGCTTGTGGAGGAAGTCCATCGTCCCGGGAGGTCAGGGCAGGGACTCAAGTCATCACTTGGGTGTGTTCACATAATGTAGATCTGACTACATTAAACTGTACTTCCATATACCGGGCCCACATTGAGCAGAGAGCCCTGTCATGCTAGCCTTTCTTCTTCAACATCCCTTGCTCTCTTTACAAAGAAAACAGTGGTCCAGTGTAGCCAGTAGGGAGGATAATAGCAGAGCCCTGAATTCTTCTGTGTGATACCCAGCTGTGAATGAGAGATGCCATCTACATGCTTGTGAGTTTGGCATAGTTTCTACATGAAGAAACCCGTTCTCCCCGTGCTCCTCCTTTAAACTATAAAAACTATAAACAGGTGCTCAGAGCCAGCCCGAGGCCCCTCCCTCAGAGCCTGATCCTTTTCCTGCCCCCTTCCCTTTACCCTCCAGATCTCCACTCTAGGTCTGAGCCCAAAGGGAGCATGAGACTCAAGCCCACATGTGCTCAGCACGGGACTCGACATGACTGAGCCAAACTTTAAAACAAAGCAGAGCAAACACGAAACACTTGCCTTGCTTTTTAATCCTTCCCTTCCCTCATCACTCTTGCTGATTACTGTTTACTTTTCAGTATTTCTCAACAACACACGCGGTTTTGTTTCTGCTCTGTTTCCTGTCACTTCTCTGCAGACAGCCTAAGAGGGTGAAGCAGAGGGAAAAGCGCCATCTTGGCTCCGGAGGTAGTCATCATGGCTGCCATCATCAACTTCACTGGGTCCTTATTTGTAAGCCATACATACATATTTGTGCATATTTTGAAGTATAGAATCACTCAATACAAGTATGTCATGGACAAAGGTCATGTCTGGGTAAGTAGCACATCCGTCCCCTGGGGCAGTGGCCTCTTCTCTATGGGAAGGACTGTATTGATTTTGGTGAGAATGTCCCTCACAGGCTCTGTCCAGGGAAGTGACAGAGCCTTGCTAGAGGAAGTTGTGGCGTTTCATCCAGGCAGCAAAAAAGCTCTGCAAAACTCCACACTCTTTCTTACCCTTGCAAAATACAGCTACCTTACTGTATCGAGCGCTGTAAGTGATTCCTTCTGACGACATGTAAATTAGTACAGCCAGTCTGGAAAACAATATGGAGGCTTCTGAACCCCTGAAAACAGCCACTGTGTGACCCAGCATTCCAAGGAAAGCGAAGCCATCACACAAAATGTCTGTTACAGACAATGTATGAGACAATTATGCTGGCTACATTTGGTCCGTGACTACTCAAAGAATACCCACTTAAACCATTACAAAACCTTATCCATATAAGAGAAAGAAGGCATGGACCACAGCTGTGCCTCTGCCTTGTCTCTCTCAGCCTGTCATCCAAGAAAATTTAAAAACATGAAATATCATGGGCAGCTTGACTAAATACTTGTTTCTTTTCTAAAAATGTATACACAACTAGACATTCCTAAGCCAAGGAAAGAAGAAACTCAATCAAATATACCCTATACAAAAACTTACTGGAAATGGATTGTGGCAGCATAGGCCTGTAACCCCAGCATTTGGGAGATTTAGACAGGGAGGCAGCTGATGGGCACTGGGATGGGTGAGATTCTGTGTCAAAACTATATCATGGATGTATATGTAAAAGGATAAGGTACTTGGAGCTTAAATATAGAATAAAGGCTAAAGAAATGGCTCGGAAATTAAAAAGAAACCTTACTGTCTTCCCAAGGATTTGGTTCAGTTCCCAGCACCTACAGGGCAGCGCCTGTCTGTAACTGCAGGGGAATCTACTGCCCTCTTCTGGTCTAAGTAGACCACTTCATTCATGTGGTACACATACACTCAGGTAGGTTCACACACATACATATAAATTTAAAAAAATTGAAAAATATATCGAAAAAACTCTTGAGATTTATAAAGTATAATTCATAAGAAAACATTGGCATATCACACTTCACCAGCTTTAAAATGTTTTTCTATGGAAACTTTGTTAAACTGATAAAAACTAAATTAAAGTGAATACATTTTCATGCCGCATAGACAACTAGGGACTTAAGTGTAGACTAACACAAAAAGCCCTCAAAACTCAATGTTTGTTTTTTTGTTTGTTTCAGGGTTTTTGCTGTTGTTGTTGTTGTGATTTGTTTTTTGTTTTGTGTTTTGTTTGTTTTAGCTCAGTTAGAAAATGGGCTTGAATCAGAACACTTCACTGGGGAAAGATCTCTCTATTTTTCTACCTCTCTCACACACACATTCTCATTCTCTTACACACACGCACACACACACACACACACACCACATCATAAATGCTGTGGTTTCGGTGAGAAATGCACACACACACACACACACACACACACACACACACACACACGCACGCACGCACACACGCACGCACATACACCACATCATAAATGCTGTGGTTTTAGTGAGAAATTTCTCCCCCATAGGCTCACATATTTGGGCCTTGATCCCCAAGTGATGGCACTGTTTGGGGAGGTTGTGGAACCTTTATAAAGTGTGACCTTGCTTGAGGAAGGGCATCACTTCAGGCGAGCTTTGAGGGTTAGGGTGTTGCTGGGTTGGGGGTGGCTAGGATGTAGGGGAGCTATCAAAGAGGTGAATATTTAGTTTTTCACCTTAATGTGAAGATTCCAGTTCCATGAAACCACGCATGTGATGGGCCGATAAACAGTGCTACACACAGACACAGCACACTAAGAGCCGTGGGATCTAAATCAGCTCTGTAGGTTATGCCTGTGTCCGTTTTCTGGTTGACATTGTTCTGTCACCACACAGCGTCGTCTTTGGGGGAGGCAGAGCTGAGGGCTCGGGGGAAATCCCAATGTATTTCCATGCAGTTTTCTCTGAGTCAGAAACTTCTCATTGTTGGCCATCAGTCTAAGAAGTTATCTACGCATCACCTGGCAAGAGGGCACAGCCCTCAGTGCATCCTGACACCAGGCTCGCTTCTTTCTTCCCTTCCAAATCTGATTGCGCTCAAGCAATTTAATGTGATAGCATTTGCAGTTACTGACTAACCCAGTGGCCTCCAAAGAAAGTAAAGCAAACATCCAGGTAACAAAAGGGGCTTTGTCATCCAGTACCATCCGGTCGTTTATGGAATTTCCCCCGGCGTTGAGCAAACCAAGTCAGCTGCCTTGAAGGACTGGAGGATAATGAAGTGTTCAAAAGATAAAGGGAGTGGCTTGAAAAACCAGCTGTTCCAAGAAACGCCCCAAATCCTGATAAACTCATTTCCCATCAAAGCTGAGCTTCCTGACTGGGGAGGAGTCCTCTCACTGTGACTTGGGGACCGGAGCCCTTTGTGTGTCTGTCTTACTCCACCTTCAATCAGAGCTTACTCTGGACTAGCCCGCTGCAGGATAGGCAGAGATGCCCCAGCTGCGCTGACACCTTCCCAGCCATCCCTGGACTCTCCTCTCCTTTAGTCCTAGTTAGCTCTGCTCCACAGTAAGGGGGCCAGGGCTTGGTGCCTTGGTAACCTTTCCCATGAGAGCAGAATCCCACGAGAGCAGAATCTCTCCATAGATGCGTGGGGAGGAGCTTAGCACCAGGCCAAATTGCTACCCCTTTCCAGCCCCCCCCCCCAATAAAATCCTCCCTTTACATTCACTGTGCGTTTTCGTAAATCAAATGCCTGGCCCCATCTGCCCCTGGCATGGGCTCTGCAGAACTCTGTCCTGCGCATGGCACCCGCGGTATCCGGTTGTCTGAGAAAGCTCTTCTCTGAGCTGTTTGGAGACAAGTACCAGCTACTTCCTCATGCTCATCCACACATGATTTCTCAGAGACAAAATGACTGTCATTGTCTGAACTCTCTTTTCTAGACGG
Source organism: Cricetiscus sungorus (assembly GCA_030556225.1). Classification (NCBI taxonomy): domain Eukaryota; kingdom Metazoa; phylum Chordata; class Mammalia; order Rodentia; family Cricetidae; genus Cricetiscus; species Cricetiscus sungorus. The sequence goes on along the minus strand of JANBXA010000190.1, from coordinate 25,786,021 downwards.
CAGAGCAGTGAAAGCTAAGCTCCTGTCAGAGGCCTAGTTATAAAAACAGTGACCAACTCACCTCCGCTCTCCACCACATGGACACCCAAAGCCAATCCCCACATGCATGTATGGCCCATTGCTTCTGATCTGTAGCCAGGGGTCTCTTCGTGCATTTATATAGGCCACACTGTGCATTCATCGTATTGGGTCTTTACAAATGAGTACAATGAGATAATGCACTGGACGATACCAGAATCTTTTATTTGCCTCTATCAGCTCTCCTGTTAACACTCTCCTGTAAAACATGAATCCCGCAGTTGCCACGTTAACTTTCAGAGGGACTCAGGAGTCGAGGACTGGAGAGAAAAACAAAGCACCCAAAGCTGGGAAGATGAAACAATCGTCCAGACGCAAGGCATCTCCAAAGACTGGGCTCTACAGAATCTACTTCGGCACTGCTTTCTCGCTTTCAACAGAAATTTCTGGAATGAGCTTCAAAATGTTTGCTGCGACCCCTGAGCCAAAGAGCAAAAAGAACAGGCCTCTTAGAGCCTTGGTGTGAACCCCAGGGTCTGATGCCCCTTGTTTCTGATGGCCACGGATTACCCTGACAACTGACACACACATAGTCAGAGGAAAAGTAGGCCAAGATGTAAATTATTAAACATTGAAATTATCTGTGGGAGAAAATGCTTGTTCATCAGGAAAACGCCCAGGATTGGACACTTGGATGTAATTTGCATATGCAATGAACCCACTGGGTTTTCATTTCTTCATGGTGTCATCAAATGATGCTATGCGTACGGGCCCGGAGTGACATTTTAAATCCGTTTGTTACTATTCAGCAACATCTATACATTGGTGAAATAAACTCACTGTTGAAAGGGCATTATGGTTACATAGTCATAGGGTATTATGATACTTTTATTTATTATTCATCTATTTATTTATTTTTAAACATGAAATTTGTAGGCAAATGGATGGAACTATAAAAAAAAAAAAAAAAAAAACCAACTTATCCTGAGTGAGGTAACTGAGTCCCAGAAAGAGAAACATGGAATGTACTCACTCATAGGTGGATACTAGATTTATGCTACTTTTCAATAATTTTGTTTTTTAATTATGGGGAGTCCGCGTGTGTTTGGCATGTACAGTGCCTACAGGGATGGAAAGAGGGGATCAGATTCCAGAAACAGGACCTGAGAACCAAGCACAGGCCCTCTGAGAGAACAGTAAGCACACGTAAGCCATCTCCTCAGCCCCCCTACGCTATTTAGACACAAGTACATATTGTATAATGTTAAATCAGAATGGACGAACTTGTCTCATCATATATGATCGGTTTTTACAGTGAAAACATCCAAAATCCTTCTGTTTGGAAATGTGCATGGTTGTTTGGTGAACCGTACCAAGCAATCAAGCAACAGATCTAACGCCCTTGTTCTAACCGTGACTTGGCAACTGCTGATCATGTGTTTGGAGCCCTCCTTTCTCGAACTCTCTCCTCCCCGGCCTCTGGAGACCACATTCTAGTCTCAATGGTCTTTTGATGCTGGGACAAGGTTTGAACCAGGGCCTTGTGCTTGCTGAATGAATACGGGGCACTGGATGTGTCCGCAGTCCTTCTGATGCTCCCTGAGACCGGCGTCTTTGGCTGCCCAGGTGTTTGTATTCTGAGCCCTGTCTACCACACTTACGAGAGTGTCCTCCGGTTCCGTCCACAATCCTGCAGCTGACAGAGCCGCGTGCATCTTTATGGCTGAACAATGTCCCATGTGGCCATATACCACGGTTCCTGCACTAATTCATTTGTTGAACACCCACTCAGCTACTAACAAATTTAGATCTGTAATAGCAAGTCAAAAGCTCAGTAAATGGAAACCTCACCCAGAACTAATTTTGAATCCTAAAAACTTTATGAGTCCCTCTTGAGGCTCCTTAAATCACACACCATGGAATCATTTGATAAAGCACTAAGACCCTCTACACCGCTGGCTGAAACTTTCCAGAGAACTGTATGAAGTGTGGTTCCCCTGTGCTCATCTCCCACATGACCAGGACTGAACCCACCTCCCCCACAGCACTGACTTCCTGCTCAATAGTGTTCCAGGCTGTCAAGATGCCTTCAATGTCATCGTTACCCATTTCCCCTTTCCCATTGTCTCTAGATAGCTGCCAATCCCTGCAGCCCCTCTATGTCTGAGCCACTGCTCATTTCTTTGGTTTAGTACCTATTATGTCAACACAAAATTCCTTGAAGAACTTCCTACAGACCCGTGTCTCACCCTCTCCAGGCTCTACCAGCCCTGCTTCGTCATGGTGCTCAGCCATACAAAACCCTTTCTTGGACCTGGAGGGGCGGCTCAGAGGTGAAGAACATGGGCTGTTCTTCTAGAGGACCCAGGTTCAATTCCCTGCACCCACATGATCACAACCACCTATATACAGCTCCAGCTCCTGAGTCTCCAAGGACATCAGGCAGAGGCGTGGTACACACACACACACACACACACACACACACACACACACACACACTGACAAAATACCCATGCATATAAGGTAATAAGTAAAAACCTTTCTTGATTTCTTATTTTCAGGCCCCAAACAAACCTGCCCCAGGATTCGCCAAGACCCAGTGTTAACATCCATGGACACAATTTCCACTCTGCTTTCATACACACTTTTATCTTACTCCAGGCAAATACACACCTAAGCCAGCCCCGCAGCCTCCTCTCTAGCCTTGCCCCTCCCACCCAGCCCACCCGCCGAGCACCTTTCCTTTTTCTCCAGTTTCTTTTCCTCCAGCTGCTTCCAGACAGCAAATATGGGTCTTTAGAAGCCAAGCGCCATGGAGCTCTGCCTTGCCGACTGCTTTTGTTTTGATCCATTCTCTCTCACCTTTGCTTTTGTTTTTGCAATCCTTCCTGCATTGCCTTATAGTCCCGCAAATGCCGTTATCCACCCAGGGATAACCGCTGGGTTCTGCTCCTCTTCCGTGATCCCCGCAGCTCCTTCACCACCCTGAACACCTCGTTTGAGGTACCCATTCTCTCACCTGGCAGTCCTGCCTCTGAACCACTTCCTCAGACAAAAGCCTCTCTTAACTCTTTGAGGAGTTGCGTTATGCAAGCCCAGTGGCCAGCTCTAATTCTTAGCTTCACCCTTCAACCTTAAACCTACACTAGCGGCATGTGAAGCTGCCGTACCCTGACTTTCCTATATTTAAGCTCGGATATGTGGTACCCATAGCTGTAATGTGTTATGTGCAGGTTTTTCCCCACCACTGGTCTGGTCCCGCCACCATGCCAGCCCCCAATAACACGCAGAGACTCTGTATTTGATACAATGCTGTTGGCCACTTATTATCTTTGTTTATCGGCTAGCTTTGTCTTAATGATTAACCCATTTCTATTATTCTAAGTATTTCCACGTGGTCATCTTGCATGGCTGGCTTGCTACCTCTCCAGGCTCTCCATGATGACCCTCCTTCCTACTTCCTCTTTCCTAGTTGTCTCCTAGCCCCGCCTATCCTGCTTTCCTATTGGCCAACATTGCTTTATTCATTAACCAGTATGAGAAACATATTTACAGAATAACATCTCCCATCAGTAATGGGTTTTTACACTTCCCAATAACTTGGTTTCACCACCTGAAAATATTCATCTCAGTAAAAGTAATCAGCAATGCCTCGAACTCTCATCACCAAGAGTGAATAAATGGACTATGTTAGAGTCGTACGGTGTAGCTATTTAAAACTGTCCGCGTAAGTGGATGTAAAATAAACCTGTGAACTCTTTCCTCTTAACCAAAGGCTAGAACATAAAATATAAATGTATATAATGAGCAATATTATATAAAACAGATGAAATGTGAAATGTCCCAAGAAGAAAAATTAAATATCCCCAAATGTAATCAAGAGTGCCCAGGTGTTAGAGAATTAATCCTTCTTCTATAATTCCTTCTCTCCCTGCCTTCTGTAATCAGCGTGCTTTTTATTGTTTAAAAGACAAGCATGTCTCAAGCTGTCATTCCTAGCTCATGATTTTTTTTAATTCAAATTTTTGTCCTTCAGGTTTTCATTTTATATTAGAATTTTGTGTTTCAGATTCTCTAGAAACACCCGGCTGATTAACTTTAGCCTCCATCAGTATCAAAGCTGTCTGAATTTCAGGGCTGCAAGCTGACTCAGCATTGTGCAATTGAAGTCAGAACCCTTCAGCCAGAAAAAAAAAGAGGGAGGATGGGGGGGCACTCATTAAGGCCCTGGAAATGAAGCCAGCAAGCCGCAGCCACCAGCCTGTCACCTGGCAGGACTAACTCCAGATGGCAAAGAAGGCAGTGGCTGTCACTCTTCACTCAGAGCCATCCTTTGCTTTTATATCATTTGGGAGGGGAAAAATAAAAACTGAGACCCCCCCCCCCTTCTCCATCACTGCTGTTCTGACTCACTTTCCCCCTTTCTTACTCTCTTTTCCAAAAATAAACTACCAAGCACTTAGAGTCTTCCCAGCCGAGCACAAGCCTGAAAAGTCCACCCTGGCTCTCCAGGCTAAAGCGAGCCCACACCGCTCATGCTCTACGTTTTCTCTGGGGACGTCTCCCTCCTTGAGATAAAATGGAATGTGCAGAGCACCAGGACGTTTCCATCGCCAGGTTCACATTGTAGAAACTACGCTCTGCAATTAGAGAACTATTCTCAGCAAAATGAATCTCCTGGCTTCCCCGTCATTTATCCTCCTCCCCTTCCTCCTCTTCCTTTTCCTCCCCAACTTCCTCTCCCTCCTCCTCTCTCCTTCCCCTTCTCTCCTTCCCTTCCCCTTCCCCCTCCCCTTCCTCCTCTCTCCTTCCCCTTCTCTCCTTCTTCCTCCCCTTCCTTCCATCCCCTTCCTCTCCTCCCCTTCCTCCTCCCCTTCCTCCTCCCCTTCCCTCTTCTTCCTGCCTATGTTAGTTTGAAGCCATACCTGGTTTGAATGAGCATGGTCCCCATAGGCTCATTTGTTGGAATGCTGGCCGTTGGTGGAACTGTTTGGGAAGGTTTGGGAGGTGTGGCCTTTTTTGGAGAAGGTGTGACACTAGGGGTGGGCTTTAAGGTTTCAAAAGCCCATGTCATTCCTAGTGTGCAAGCGGCCTCCTGCTTGTGGATCAAGACGTGGGCTGTCAGCTGCCACTGCAGCCTCCTGTGGCCTTGCCTTGGTTTTGTCATCATGGAACCCTGAGCCCAGTTAAAGTCGTCTTGCTCATAGCATCTTATCACAGCCTTAGAAAGGTAAGGACGGTGAGTCCTCCGTGTGCTCACTCCTCAGTGAGCCATGACCACCACACTATGTTACAGTTTGAATTCAAAACGCCCCAAAGACTCATGTGTTGGAGCCCCGCCCACCAGACGGTGGAAGCGTTAAGGGGTGGGCTTAGCCGGAAGAAGACCACCAGGGCATGCATTAGAAGGGAATCGCATTTTTAGACGTTTTCACGTATATAAATGTTTTACCTGCATGTATATGTGTGCACCACATGCAAACAGCACCCACAGAAGCCAGAAAAGGTTATCCGGTCCTCTGGAACAGGAATTACAGACCATTGAGGCCGGAGTCCCAGCCACCAGGTGGGAGCTGGGAACTGAACTGAGTTCATGTGTAACCCTAATCACTGAGCTTCCCCCAGGCCCCTACAGAGGATGTCTTGTCTTCACACCCTTACTCCATCTTCCTCTGCTTCCTCCCACCCTTGCACTGAAACAAGGAGACCTTCAAATCCCTCGCTCTTAAACTACCCCTCAGTGTGTGTCATAGCCAGGGAAACTGTGCACCACTAAAGCTGCTTTTCTGTTTCCCTTTTTAACAAAAAACGAGATTACCAAGCTGGATCTTATAATTCTCCCCTAATTTGACCAATGAAACACCAAAAGGACATAATTAAATAAAACTCCTATTTTAAATATAACAAAAGGTATCCAGAGAGTGGTGTTGAAAAGGACTGACATGACCCCTTCCAGTGAGATTTATTGGAATCTCAAGACCAGGATTAGACATCTATGTGTGAGGGAGAGCACGAGATACACCTGTACAATATGAGAGCTGACACACACCTCTACAGTATGAGAGCTGACACACCTGTACAATATGAGAGCTGACACACACCTGTACAGTATGAGAGCTGACACACACCTGTACAGTATGAGAGCTGACACACCTGTACAATATGAGAGCTGACACACACTGTACAATATGAGAGCTGACACACACCTGTACAGTATGAGAGCTGACACACCTGTACAATATGAGAGCTGACACACACCTGTACAGTATGAGAGCTGACACACCTGTACATATGAGAGCTGACACACCTGTACAGTATGAGAGCTGACACACCTGTACAGTATGAGAGCTGACACACACCTGTACAATACGAGAGCTGACACACCTGTACATATGAGAGCTGACACACACCTGTACAGTATGAGAGCTGACACACCTGTACAATATGAGAGCTGACACACACCTGTACAATATGAGAGCTGACACACACCTGTACAGTATGAGAGCTGACACACACTGTACAGTATGAGAGCTGACACACCTATACAATATGAGAGCTGACACACACCTGTACAATATGAGAGCTGACACACACCTGTACAGTATGAGAGCTGACACACCTATACAATATGAGAGCTGACACACACTGTACAATATGAGAGCTGACACACACCTGTACAATATGAGAGCTGACACACACTGTACAGTATGAGAGCTGACACACACTGTACAATATGAGAGCTGACACACACTGTACAATATGAGAGCTGACACACCTGTACAATATGAGAGCTGACACACACCTGTACAATATGAGAGCTGACACACACCTGTACAATATGAGAGCTGACACACACCTGTACAGTATGAGAGCTGACACACACTGTACAGTATGAGAGCTGACACACACTGTACAGTATGAGAGCTGACACACACACTGTACAATATGAGAGCTGACACACACCTGTACAGTATGAGAGCTGACACACACTGTACAGTATGAGAGCTGACACACACTGTACAGTATGAGAGCTGACACACACCTGTACAGTATGAGAGCTGACACACACTGTACAATATGAGAGCTGACACACACCTGTACAATATGAGAGCTGACACACACTGTACAATATGAGAGCTGACACACACCTGTACAGTATGAGAGCTGACACACACCTGTACAACATGAGAGCTGACACACACCTGTACAGTATGAGGGCTGACACACACTGTACAATATGAGAGCTGACACACACCTGTACAGTATGAGAGCTGACACACACTGTACAATATGAGAGCTGACACACACTGTACAATATGAGAGCTGACACACACTGTACAATATGAGAGCTGACACACACCTGTACAGTATGAGAGCTGACACACACCTGTACAATATGAGAGCTGACACACACCTGTACAGTATGAGGGCTGACACACACTGTACAATATGAGAGCTGACACACACCTGTACAATATGAGAGCTGACACACACTGTACAATATGAGAGCTGACATACACCTGTACAATATGAGGGCTGACACACCTGTACAGTATGAGAGCTGACACACACTGTACAGTATGAGAGCTGACACACCTGTACAATATGAGAGCTGACACATACCTGTACAATATGAGGGCTGACACACACTGTACAATATGAGAGCTGACACACACCTGTACAGTATGAGAGCTGACACACACTGTACAGTATGAGAGCTGACACACCTGTACAATATGAGAGCTGACACATACCTGTACAATATGAGGGCTGACACACACTGTACAATATGAGAGCTGACACACACCTGTACAATATGAGAGCTGACACACCTATACAATATGAGAGCTGACACCCTGTACAATATGAGAGCTGACACACACTGTACAATATGAGAGCTGACACACACCTGTACAATATGAGGGCTGACACACCTGTACAGTATGAGAGCTGATACACACCTGTACAATATGAGAGCTGACACACACTGTACAATATGAGAGCTGACACACACTGTACAGTATGAGAGCTGACACACACTGTACAATATGAGAGCTGACACACCTGTACAATATGAGGGCTGACACACCTGTACAATATGAGAGCTGACACACCTGTACAATATGAGGGCTGACACACCTGCACAATATGAGGGCTGACACACACTGTACAGTATGAATGCTGACACACACTGTGTGTCAATATGAAGGAGAGTGTTAGACACACTAGGAAATACATGAATATATGGAGATCCAAACAATATGGAGCCTTAAAGAAAAGAGGCTTTAGATCCTAGAGAAAAACTTAGACAAAAACAGAGAGAGAGAGAGAGAGAGAGAGAGAGAGAGAGAGAGAGAGAGAGAGACAGAGACAGAGAGAGAGAGAGCTGCCATAGGGATGACGAGGCGTGGATCCCAGAAGAACCCTGGAGAAGAGCAGCTCTCACGGCCCCTCCCTGAGCAGTGCCCCACCCCACACCAGTCTCAGAACAAAGGAAAAGTCTGATTTTTGTATCCTTTCAGGGGTAGCACAAAGTTTCACGTCATGTGACTTAGTTCAGCATAGCACATAACAAGGAGCCTGGGGAAGCCAGGTACTGATCAGGTCAGTATTTTCCTTCTGGGCCCCACCTTATTTGTATCTCCATAAATTCATGTATTGTGCAGGCTTTAGAACCTGGAGTGAAGCTTCCTTGAGAGAGAGAGAGAGAGAGAGAGAGAGAGAGAGAGAGAGAGAGAGAGAGAGAGAGGGAGGGAGGGAGGGAGGGAGGGAGGGAGGGAGGGAGGGAGGGAGGGAGGGAGGGAGGGAGGGAGGGAGAGAGAGAGATATATGACTGATAGGTAAGTGATTGGTAGCTAGGTAAATAATAGAGAACTGAGAGACATGATAAATGTTCAATATGTGGACAAATAGATGGATTATAAGTAGATAGATAGTAGAGAACTAGACGATAGATAGATGGATGGATGAATAGATAGATGATAGATAGATAGATGAATAAATAGATGATAGATAGATAGATAGATAGATGGATGGTAAGTGGATGGAAAATAGATATTAGATATCTGTGGCAATATATGCATATTTGGGGTAATATAAATGACTGAATTCCCTGTAACTTCCACTGACAAAGAATCCAGTTCTTACCAAACAATGCTTTTATCATAAAGCTGAAGGAGATGAAGTATTGATTACAAAAGAACAAAAAACAAACAAAATCAGTGGTTTAGAGAAGTTGAGAAGCTGGGCCCTCCCCTCCTGCTGTCTTTGTTGTGAGCAAAGGCGTGAGCCTGCCTACCCACAGAGAGGTAGAAAGGCAGGAGGCAGAGAGGCAGACAATGCTCAGCTCAGCTCCAGATTCTAGAAAGGTCTCGCTGCAGCTTGGAGAGGCCTGAGGAGCAGAGAGGCCCGTGCTCATGCTCAAGGCTCCCTCAGCTTCCCCAGCCCTAGGTCATGCTCTCTAGGGTGGCCCTGGGTAGGGGCGTGCAAGGGCCCAGTGTTCAGTGAGCACCATCCCCGTGCGATGGCATCTCCCATGCAGCCCTGCCTTCTTCTCACTGTGCAGACTGTCCATCACCTGCTCCCAACCCCGAGTCAGCCCTGCTACCCCGAGAGCCCAGTTCACAGGGAATCAACCCTACCTCCCAACTTCGCCAGACCTGTATCTTACAACTCATCACCTGTCTGGCTCGTGCAGAAATACCCCCACAGGAAGCTTTTAGAGTTTGTCTCATAAACATCTGAAGTTTGCTCTGACCAAGAAAGGAGCGCAGCCTGGAGAAGCGGCCCAGTGGTTAGAGCACTCCCTGCTCTTCCAGAGGACCCAGATCCGGCGCCCCCTTCTGACCTCCTCAGGCACTGCATGCATGCGGTTCACAAACATAAGTGCACCGGAACAGCCCCACACACAGAATAAATTAAAACAACTCGTAAGAACACAGCAATAGTTTTCTTTACGGGAAGCCCACGCAGAGAAAGTAAGTCCTATAATCCTCACTCAAGCAGGACTGAGCACCTCCCAGCCCGTCTTCATATGCGGATGCTGCTATGTCCGGCTGTTACGGTCTTAGAAAATAGAATCAAAACCACGGGTTTTTGAAATTTTTTAATCTGCTGCATGCTGGATAGTGCTATCTGTGCCCATAAATATAGATACACCTTGACTGATGACCAGCTATAGAGTCTTTATACAAATAGTCCTTAATCTGCTTAGCTATGTCTGCACTGTGGCGTTTGCAGCATAGCTCTCAATGCTGTCTGGTTTGGGCTAACCACTGAATGCGTAGACTTGTGTTTCGTTTTCACAAACTTGAACCCTTGTTTTTACTCTCTTGGAAGAAGGATACAGAATAGGTTTCCGTGATGGAGCCCCTGTCATATTTGCCCCTGTAAGTAGGAAGGATTTGCCAACAACTTCCTGCTACCTAGAGTTTTGTCCTCAGTGGCAAAGCTCCCTCACACCCCTTCATCCTCTTTCCCAAACTGATCTGTGATGCTCAGTGGATCCATCTGAGGACCGGGACAGGGGACCAAGGGCTGAACACAGATGTCAGGCAACAGTGGCTCACAGGAGAGCCCATCACTAGCCCTGCAGACCTTGATGACCCACATTTGAACAGGACTACTCTTAAGAACACGTATAGCATGTGCTATGGTCATTTTTTTAGTTTCTGTAGAAGACACATTTATACACAGCCTGACACCCTTTTTCTAGAAAGGTAAGTTCTTGTCATCCTGAGAACCTCTTTTACAGAAAGCGCCTTTATTAAATTTTGAAGAAGGAGAACGGGTAAGGGCACTAAAGCTACCAGCTCAGTCAGTGCGGGCTTCACCATCAGCTGGGTTTGTTTGGCCAGCAGGCCAAACCGTTTTTCCGATGTGACATCTTCCTGTCAGGCAATCACCTGGTATCAGAGGCCACTCACGAGCGTCTGTGCAATTTTCTGCCACAGCAACTGGCGCAGACCCGTCCTTGGATGGAAAACGTCCACATGACCCTGGAGACAGCAGGAAAGGTCTCAGAGGACAAGAGGCTGAGTGAGCAGCCTGCCAGGACCAGTCAATGGAGGGCAGGGAGTTGACAGGCACGCTCATCAGTGACTCGTGGTTAGCCTCATTTTCTTTCACCAGATTCTTGAAAAAAAAGCTAAGCACTTAAAAGTCTACTTTTGAGAAACAAATAAATAAAATAAAAATAAGTCTGTGCTTAGTTGTTCTTTTTTTCCCTTTTGTTTTCTACTTAACTCAGAAAAACAAAAATGGCTGCTCTGTTTCTAAAGTTTTCAGTTTGTATAGCCATAGAGCAAACTGGTTAAAACACAAACCAGGCAAGACATCTGCCCTTGTTGAGATGCCAAGGAGCTCAGTAATATGGCAGAGTTTGGTCCCAAGCTTGAACTCTGGCTGGCGGGATGGGATCTGAATTTTAATAAGCTCAGGTGACTCTACTCTGAGAATGAGCTGAAATTCCCTTTCGCCTCCTACTCTGTGCGTTTCCACATCCTGTAGCACCAAGCCATGCCCATGCTGAACCAGTTCCAGCTGGTCTTAAGGATGACTGACTGGTAGCACTTGCCATCAACCTGATGATGCAATGCCTATGAAGAAGTTTGGTTTCCTGGGTTGCTATGCTTCAAATGTCATCAAGTATCATTTCCAGGGTGACAACGCCAGCCCATGTTCTCAGGAGCCCATGAAAAGTGCTACCATTGGATATAGGCAATTACTCGATAGGCACAAAAAAGCAAATGATTAGCATACTGGAGGAGACAGTGTGTTAGCTGGAACTTTTGGGAAAGCCTTCCAGCACCACGGTCACAGCCAGTTTTTAACTACAGATTACACTTTGCCATGGGAGCACCAGTCAGGATTCTACAGAGAAACAGGAGTACACACACACACACACATGCACACACACACGCGCACATACACACACACACACACACACACACACACACACTTGCATATGTGCTTGAGACAAGGGGGTGGAGAAACTAGGTCCCCAGGTTATGAGTGTGCCCAGACAAGTCTAAAACCTGTATGACAGATAAGCAGACCAGAAACTCAGCCAGGAGCTTTTAACCCATGGGTGGGACTCATCCTTTCTCAGGGAAACCTTGGATTTTGTCCTTAAGCCTCTTGAGTTGATTGGATGAGGCCCACCCACACAAAAAGGCATTTTCATTTCAATTCAGTTCAAAGGACTGTAAGTATTAGCTGCTGTTAAATGCCTGTGTGAGAACACCTAGATTAGTGTCTGAAGCGACATGAACGTGCAGAACCATAGAGTGTGTGGCTTCCTGGGTCGGCTTCTGTGCTCACTGTTCCCTGGGTTAGGAACACAGAATTCATCTTACTACAGTGTCACTAATAGAGCAAATAAATACACTAATAATTAGACCTTTAACGAACCTGAAAGATTCTCATGCAGACCTGAGAATACCCAAATACTTTTCTTTTTGAAACTTTGATGTTCTGTGAGCTGAGCCATGAAAAGTACTGAGCCTGGGAAGCCTTGTTGCTGTTGCATATAACTTATTATGCCTTCATCTGAAAACAGTGCCTCCACCCCTGGGCCAACCTCCCTTCCAGGAGGCAGGCCAGGCCATCAGAATAGTCGCATCCCTCTGCCCACTATGACGGGTTCAAGAATGGGCAAGGACACAGATCAGACTAGTGAGGCCCCATCTAGGGATTCTCAGTCCAGCTGAGGGGGTGAGCTTCTTAAGATGACGACACAGCAGACAGAAAAACTCCTGTACTGGCTGGTGGCTGCTGGGTGCAGCAAGGTGGGCTGGGCTTCCCGACAGAGGGCTGAGCTGGCACACCCTAGACCGCAACCATGGTTGGAGGAACAGAGCGCCCCAGCATCCCTGAAGCTATTTAACCAGCGTTGCCTCTCTAGGCTGAAACCAATTTGAGTGATATTCCTATAACTGGCCAGTAACATTTCTGGCTACATTAGACACCAGCTGTCTGTCTCAAATTTGAGATGTATTTGCAATGAGATTGTCCTAGAAGGAACTGCAAACAGCATATCCAGTCAGCATCAGATGTTCCTACTGTGCGGTCTGGAAGGTCATGGTGGGCACCCAGCCATTCTGGTAAGCAATGCAAATGCATAATCGGGTACATAATGCAAACACACACACATGAGCCATGCGCCTCCGCACAGAAGCCCGGTCTCTCGGACAGGTGCTCCCCTCACCAAGAGACTTGACATGAAAATAGGACAATTGCCGCATATGGCGTGAACTGGGATCCAGACAAGAGAGGCCTGGGAGAACAGGGACGGGGGAGGAAGGTAGAGGAAACTTGTATTATGTTTCGGCTCCGGGCCAAGCGTGACTCCAAGTGCCTCCCACATACATCCCACTGGATTTCATCAAGTTCCTTGAAAATCTATCCATGAAACACTTCCATTAAGCACCCGCCATCTCCATTTTAATCAATGAGAAAACAATCCTCCAGCAACGAACTCAGTTTTGCGAAGTGAGTTAATAAGGAGATGGGACACATGAGGCAAGCAAAGGCGGGCGGGTGTCCAGCTCTTCCCACTCTGGAAGGCGCCCACGGCCTCGGCTTCGGTCCGCAAAGCACGGACGCCTGCTGGGAAGTCTGGACTGGCTAAGGGCGCAACTCACACACCAGCTTTCTGTAAAAGGACATAATGTATGAACTTCCCGGAAAGGTGAAATTGAAGTACCTGTGGAGGTCTGGAGAGACACCACAGGCACTGGATGAGATAAACAAGTAATCCAATAAATACTAACAACAGGTCAGTCTGAATGTCTATAGTAAGAATACTAGGAGATGAATGGGGTTTAGTCTCCCGGACTGGCTTTGCCTTGCAATGAACGTCCCCTGCACATTCTGCCTGGATCTCGCTCTTTGTACTGGGGCCTTGGTGACGGCTTGCTGGAAGATATGGTATATGCATTATCCACATTTCATCTCTGGGCTTCACATCAGAAGAAAGGATGTGAAGAGCTTTTAAAATCACTGGGGGGGGGTAATGAGTGGGCGTGGGAGGAAGCGCTGAGTAAGGATCGAGGTCAGAGTGCTCTCGCCATTCTCAAGACGACATCGGGGCCTCCTTAGGACAAGGTTTGGTTTGTTGTACTCTGTGCGGTTCTGTGGAGTGTGTTTCAGGATGGAATTCCTTAAGGTTACACAGCAGAACAGCCCCGGAGGTTACTGACCAGCTCCCATATCCGGTCCCGGGAAGTCGATGGGCGTTTCTGGGGTCCACCCGCTTTGTCCCCAACAGGGTAAGCTTAGTGATTTTCATCACAGGGATGCACTCTTCTTACCCACCCGCCTCCACTGCAGGAAATACTGACTCCTTTTACATCAGGTCAATCATCCCACACTGCGGGGACAGTTTCAAAACACGTGACAACCGAAGCCAATCAGATTGAGCCTTGCAGAATCTTCCATTTCTGGATGGACTTGAGTCTGAGAAGTCGCCTGGTGAGGACTTTTCATGCTTAAGTCAGCAGTGAGAACCAAGCTAGTAGTAGGAGACCATCGTGATGTAGCTGCAACGTAGGGGAACGGAGCCAGGGTTGCGGTCACTTCTTTGGCCGAGGCTGTCCCAGGACTTTGCACACCCGCGAACAGACGGCTCCCACTTCTGTACTTAAACCAACTGCACTTGAGGTTTTAGCCACGGGCAACTCAGAGTTCCAACAAATACAGGCATTCACATATTCCTTCTCACCCGACATTCTTAACAAGAAAGAGAGAAATAGTACGCAGGTTTTTATTATATAAGAAAATCGGGGAGTGGAAAGGTGGGTCAAGAGCTCTTGCAGAGGACCAGAGTTCAGTTCCCAGCACCTGCATCAGGAGGTTCGCAAGTTCCTGGGACTCCAGAGGATCTGATGCCCTCTTCTGACGTCTGTTGGCACTGCACCCACACGCACAAATTCTCAAAATAAGTCTTAGAAATTCAAGTCCAGAAAACGCAGAAAAGTTTTAAAATCAGTGACTATTCAAAAATTTGTGTACAAATTGTTAAGAATAATGATCTATTCTGAATCTGAGAATGGATAACGTATGTGTAGATCTCTTCAATATGTACATGTGTGTGCAAGTGTGTGTGTGTGTGTGTGTGTGTGTGTGTGTGTGTGTGTGTTCAGTATCAACAGAGGTCTGGAATAATGGTTAAAATCTTAGAATCTAGCTGGGTGTCAGTGGTGCATGCCTTTAATCCCAACACTCAGGAGACAGAGGCAGGCAAATCTTTGTGAGTTTGAGGCCATCCTATTCTACAGAGTGAGTTCCAGGACAGGCTCCAAAGCTACATAGAAACTCTGTCTTGAAAAACGGAAAAAAAAAAATCTTGAAATCTAGATTTATCTACCTCAAATCCTAGCCCTGCTTTGTGTAAATGTAACCTGACCTTTTAACCTTGAACAAATTAGTCTATACCTTAGTTTCCTCATCTGAAAACTGGAATAAAAATAAGGCTGCATTTGCCTTGTGGGACTGTTGAATTAGCTGAGATAATGTATGGGAGGGGCTTAGACAGTGTCTACCGCATACGTCAGTCAAATGTACCCCAAATCATAAAAATGTGGATTACTTTTATACTCTGTCTGCGCTCTCTTAAAAGACACAATGAACAGACTGGAGAGATGGATCCTTGGTTAAGAGCTCTTGCTTCTCATTGGTTAAGAGCTCTTGCTTCTCATTGGTTAAGAGCTCTTGCTTCTCATTGGTTAAGAGTTCTTGCTTCTCATTGGTTAAGAGCACTTGTTGCTCATGCAGGGGACCCGAGGTGGGTTCCTAGCATCTATGTTAGGTGGTTCATAACCATCTCCATCTCCAGGGATTCCAACCCTTGTCCAGCCTCAGTAAGCACTTCACTCACATGCATCCCCAAGTCCATTGCACCCCCAAAACACGTAGGCATAATTAAAGGTGAAATACATAATTTTTAAAGACACGTTGAGACACACACTGGCCAATCACTACTCATCAAGCCTCAAATTCCTCAACAGTCATTTTTAGAGTATTATTTATTTCTTCTTTGACATCTTCATACATGTGTTCAATAATTCTTGATCATGTCTCTCTCTAACCCACCCTCTTTCCTTTCCCCACAAAACCTCCCTAAACATCCCTCTTCCCCTTCCTGCCCTCTCTGTACTCTTTTTAAACTCACGGAATCTAATTGGTGCCACTGCTGGAGTGCTGGCTTGATCTTGGGCTGGTCACAACGGCTGCCGTGAGCTCAAGTGTAGCAGCCGTGTCATGCCTACAAGACAGCATCCCATAGTGTCCCTTCCCACTCTCTGGCTCTTACCCTTTATGCCCTCTCTGAACTTGGGGTGGGGTGGAATGTGCAATAGATATAATCACTCATGCTGAGCACTTTGATCAATCATGAGTTTCTACGTGAGCAGCTACCCATTGCAGAAAGTTTTCTCTGGCCAAGGTTGGGAGAAGAACTCGATTCACTTAGCATACTAACAGCATAGTCTTTGTATGCCACATGGACATCCAACACAGCAAACCACATTAGGAAACCATTTCAAGACACTCATCCTGTGTGCCATTATCCAAACCTTAGAAATAGGGCTGGGGAGGTGGAAAGAACTTGCAGCACAGATGAGTACTCGAGTTTGAATCCCTAGCACTAGCATAAGGCTGAGCACAGCAGCATGAATCTCGCTGAAGTGCTTCCGTGTGGGGCTGGAGACAGACAGAGGGTGCACACATAAACACATAAAACATGAACATGCATGCACACAAAAACACACACAAGACTAAAGCAGCAGGTTGTCCTCTCTCCTGTCACAGTGTGCTCCCCACATGTATGAGGTACACGCATGAACCATGAACACACCTGCACACACACACACACACACACACACATACACACACACAGACACACACACACACACACACATACACACAGAGACACACACACATACACACCTGCACACACACACACACACCTGCACACACACACACACACACACCTGCACACACACACACACACTCACACACACATACACACACATACACACATACACACACATACACACACACACTCACAGACACACACACACTCACATACACTCACACACACTCACACACACTCACACACACACACTCACACTCACACACACACTCACACACTCACACACACACTCACACTCACACACACACACACACACCTGCACACACACACACACACACACACACATACACACACACACGACTTTTCCAGGTGTTACTGCAGGCCCTAGGCAGCAATGGTTTCCAAGCCACATCACAATGACATCAGTGCATCCCTGGGGAGGAAGTGGCTGTGACAAGGACCCTTGCTATGAGCCTGAATAATTGCAAACCATCCAGTAACTGGCACATCCATGTATGTCCATGTGTCACTGTCTTGCTCCACACATGTCTATGAACCTTCATTTTCAGAGACTTCCTTACTTTCTACCCAGACACACAGCACAGCTGGCTTGTCTAGTGTATATTCCTGCTTGTCTTGTTTATTTCTCTTCTTTTCTTTTTTTTTTTTAAAGCCAAACGGAGGTTGGCGGGGTGGCTCAATGCATAAGCATGAGAACCTGAGTTCAGGCCCTCTGGCACCTGCCCAAAATGCTGGGTATGGTGATGGACACCTGTAGCTCCAGCTCTGGGGAAAAGGCTTTTCTTTACTGGCTGTCGGCCTAGACAAAACTGGAGTTCAGGTTTAGTGAGAGACCCCGACTCACAGGGTGACACAGGAAGACACCTCCAAGTCTCTCTCTCTCTCTCTCTCTCTCTCTCTCTCTCTCTCTCTCTCTCTCTCTCTCTCTCTCTCTCTCCACACACACACACACACACACACACACACACTCACACACACATGCACACACACACATGCACACACACACGAACACATGCACACACGCACGCACACACATACATACACACATGCACACACGCACACACACACGCACACACACGCACGCACGCACACACACACATGCACACACACACACATGCAAACACACACACACATGCACACACACACATGCAAACACACACACATGCACACACACACATGCACACACACACACACAATGCACACACACACACACATGCACACACACACACACACACACACACACACACACACACACATGGATCACTGTCCCCCAAGCGTCCATCCAGCCCCTCCAATCTCGTTACCATCACCCAAGACAGCGTCTCCCTTTGGGAAAGTACTCAGCTTGCCTTGGCAGCACCAAGACCTTGCTGTCGTGCAGGAGACGGCCAACTTCTGCCGTGTGGAACAGCCCAAACCCAGCAGTCTCCAGCCAGAAGAGCAAAGGCACCTGGCAGAAGACAGATGGCAAGAAGCTCACAAGAAATCAGCAAATGTCCCTTCCTCCCATCAGCATCAAGAAGACACCGAGGCTCCAAACCTAGGCAAGTTGAAGGTGGCTGAAAACCACTGGCACTGTTGGCTTCTCCGGGTCGGGTCTGCCAGCCATGAGTGATGAGGTTGAGTAGATGTGCCTGGCACCAGGGAACACTGCAGACATTTAATACAAGTCAGTCACCATGAGAGAGATCAGCAATCAGAACTATCTGTAAATTGTACAAAACCCTAATCAACGTCTTCTAAGTTAGCTAAAGGAACATTTCCTTTTGTTTAAATAAAACACGCCAAGATCTGTGTCACTTTCCACAAAAACAAAGATCCAAACACTTCCTCTGATTTTGCTCCATCGTGGTTTGCCTCAGGATCCAAGATGGCAGCTAGAAGAGAGAGTGTGTTTTTATTTTTACAAACTTTTCTGGAGGCTGCCATCCCTAGGACCTCTCAGCCTTTTCTTTATTTACAGGGAAGTTAGGAACAGCCTTGAATAGATATGGTCCTATGGACCCTACATGCAAACACACACATGTAATTAGACCTTAGATCCCTGTCTTCAGGACAGGCCAAGCAGGCAAGCCCCCTCTCTCCTGGAGGGGGTGGGGTGCCTGAGTCACACTCCCTTGCTTATGGTGCTAGACTCTACCCACAGAGATGGTCAATGAACACGGACTTTCTATCAAGGCTAGGGTTCTCTCCTCTCTGTTTCTGTCTCTCTCATTCTGCCCCTCTCTCTCTCTCTGTCTCACTCACACTCACACACACACATTCACACACACACACTCACACACACACTCACACACACACACTCACTCACACACTCACACACACTCACACACACTCACACACACATTCACACACACTCACATACACACTCACACTCACACACACATTCACACGCACACACTCACACTCACACACACACTCACACACATACACTCTCACACACACACTCACACACACACTCACACACACTCACACACTCACACACTCACACACACTCACACACACTCACACTCACACACATGCACACACACGCACACACACGCACACACACACACACTCACACACACAGTAAATAAATAGGACCTGGAGAGTTGCTTATCTGGTGGTAACTGAGGAAGGTTGAGCACAGGCTCTGCTTCCAGTCTAAGCTCCGAGCTTATTTCTACCATTTACAGAGCATGAACCATTGTCAATGGTTTGTGTCCTGGAGATTTCCTCTGTATAAGAGAAGTAAGATAGACTGTATTTCTGCCTCTTTAAGTCTAACTGGAGAGTTCACTCAACAAATACTTATTGATACATGTTTTCTCAGGTAAGCCCCCTCCCCAGTTGTGGTAGCAGAGGACGGAGAGGTGGAGTGAGGCAAGCAGGGGAGCCAGTGGGCAACCCGAGCTTGAAGCAGATGGGAACTCAAGGCCAGCGCAGAGAAAATGGAGACAAGTCCTTCCCCTGATTTTATGCGTTCAGGTCCCTCTGGGAGGCTCTTCTCTGTTACTGACTGCTGTGAGTGCATCCAGGCAGGGAGCAGGTGGTAATCCACACAGACTAGTTAACGGCCATTAGCAGCACTTAAAACCCCACTAAGGCAAAGACCCTGACTGCAGCCATACACATGAGAACCAGGGTCAGGAAAGTCCTCCTGGGATGACAGTCACGTGACCACCGGAGGTTTCCTGCTTTACAACATAAAGTCACATCCCACCAATCCTATGCGCTGGGTGATGCGCCATCCAGCAAGGCAGTGAAAACATTACTGGAATCTGAAGCTGGCCAGAATCCGACGGAGCAGAACTCAGAGAGAGCCCTCCGTGACTGAGGGCAGCAATGTATGATGAAAACCAGTGAGGCACGGTCTGTTTTGAAGTGAAACCTTTCGATTCTTTTCCAATTAACTCACAACTTAATTGACTCCACCACAGCATTTGACATGCATGTGTCACAGTCCTTTCCTTTAATTCATGGTCTCGCTGCTGAGTCCACCCTAACCCTGGCTTCCTCTTGACTGGTTCCTCCTCTTCCCCCAAGCATTCTCCATTTCTGCTGTTATGACTTATGCGTCCCGTTACCATTCTTCCGCCACACCCAAGATCCCTGCTCCCACACACATAGACACACACACACACACACACATAAACACACACACACATAGGAACACACACAGACACACAGACACACACACACAAAGAAACACACATACACACACACACACAGAGAAACACACATACACACAGACACAGAGAAACACACATACACACAGACACACATAGAAATACATAGACACACACACACACACACACACACACACACATAGACATACAGACATACCCACAAACACACAGAGAGTGACATACACACAGACACACACACAGAGGCTTCTAAATCTATTAAAAAAAATATTAAAAAAAAAATAGAATTTGTCTTTCTTCCTTTGAGATCCCCTCTCCGTAGGCTGTGGGGCTGATATTCCAGATATCCACAAGGAGCCCTTGTGACCAGAGTTTTGTAACCTCGGTTGGTAGAAAAGCAAGAAACCTGCATTGAAAGGAAACAGCTTCCTGCGTCCAACAGCTCCCGCCCTGCACCTCTTTATTACGTTTCCGTCCTTGGTCCCACATCTTTAAATGGCTACAGGCAAGTGGAAAGCCCTTGTTACAGAGTATCACTTCCTGCTGGCTTTTCCTCTGTCTTATCCTTTAGGCCGACTTCCACACAGCTGTGAGAAGTTAAGCATGGAGAGGCTAAAGGTTTTGTTTCTTTGTTTGCTTGTTTTTGTTTTCTTTAGAAAGCAAAAGGGCCTGGTGTTTCTGATCCACCTCTGAGAAAAGCGGATAGGCCTTTACTAACAGAGTGCACATTTTACCCGACCTCTTTAGAATTAATTTACTTAGGCGTAAAGAGAATTTACAGAACCAAGCAGATGACCAGGCCACTCCTCAGCTGTCTAATTTACTACGTAACACCAAGTTTATGAAACCAGTCAGGAACTCTGTGACATCTGAAGGGCTCAGAAGGAACCTTGTGAGTTTGTTCAACCAGAGTCTGTGCTGTCACATGTCCCTGAAGGACAGAGAGGAAGCCTAGGGAACAGGAAGAGAAGCAAGTCTGTGTGTGTATCCCCTGCCATGAGGGAACAACAGAAGGGCCAGGAGGAGAAACACAGAAAGCAACCCCAAGAACGTTTTTTACGTTTGCTTTCCCTCCCGCCCGGCTCCTGTCCCAGGATGGGCAGAGTTCAGAGTTCATTTTCAGTCTGTGCAGAACACCTGTGCCCAGGTCACAGAAGAGGTAGCTCCATTTCCTGCAAATGCCATCTTCTCTTCTTGTGTTGACAATTAAAAATGCCCTCTCTGTGGGATGGAAAGCAGACTGCCAGGAGTTCAGAGAGCTCTGGAGAATGACTCCTGTCACCAGGTCAAGGCGCCCATCCCCCGACAGCCCGGAGTAATTTGGAGTAAAGGCTCAGCCCAGAGACAGTCTTTTCTGGTGCTGGGGAGCAAAGTCATTGTACTAGAAAAGATCTCTTTAAACTTTTCATTTGAAAAGCAAACAAAACAAAATCAATAACCCTGAGGTTTGCCAACTACCCATGGATAAAAATAAAAGACCAGGTATCCCAAAGTGTACAATATGTTTTGAATGAAGGAATGGATGATGGTTGGGTAGGAAGCGACAGGAGATGACGTACTGGGCAGGGTGGCTGAGACGCTTATTGCGGTTTAATAAGGGTCAGGATAAACAAATAGGCCGAATAGATGTTTACTTAGGGAGAAACAACTCACAACACAGACAGATGAACACAGCAGTTGGAACCGGATGCTCCTCTCTCCGCATCCACCAGAAAGAGAGCGTTCCCGCCTCCTTCTCAGACCAAGCCCCACAGGTCACTTCCACCCCTGGCTCCACCCCTCAATGGGTGTGGTCAGTGCCACAGAAGCAGACAAAATGAATATCCCACTACAGACGCTAACATCTTATATAGAGCAACAGATTTAACTACAGAAACTTCAAAGTTCTGTGTAAGAAAGGATTCGGACAGAAGTGAACGCTGACGTGGAAGAGAGCATACATTATTCATTATTCAACAGAGAACTATTATCTGAAATATGTACATCCTCAAAGTTACAAGGGGCCCATATTTCAACAGCTAAATGAGCAAAAGCTTTAAACATATAATTTTCAGCATCACAAATGTCAACAAACAGATGGTGAAATATCAATAAAAAGATGGTGAACTTTATTAATAATAAAAATGCATATCAACAGCCATATATCCATTTTGCCCATCCACTTGGCAAAAAAGAATCGGAATATTAATGATTTTCAATATTGAAGGCTCTATGAAGAAACACCATTTTAAACTCTTGTGAGTGGGCGGGGCACCAGTGAGATCAGTGCTATCATAATTTTAAGTGTGACAATGTCTCAGCAGTCACATCGCTTAACTAAAACACTCCTGCACCCAGAGCATTCAGAGGGGACTTTTGGCAGCACTATAATAATGAAAACTGGGAACGATCCAAATGTCCCTGAAATCAGGGGCAAGCAAGCATTATGACAGGGACATGTAAAGAACTGTACACAATTTGTAAAGAAGCCAGCTTTTATGTCGAACGTATCCAAGTGAGAGGGCAGATCAGTTGGTGAAGAAAGTAAAACAGGCGAGACCATTACATTAAGCTCTGGGGGAGGGCTGGAGCCCTCTAAGTGTGCACTTCCCTTGGAGAAACAATGGTTTTGGTGAGTGATCCACAGTGCCATTTTTCTTTCTGTCGTTTTTTGCGTACTCTAAGGTGTTTTAAAATGAGAGACTGATGGAGCAGACGAGAGACTCTACTAATGCTGTCTTTCAGGAAATGCCCCCTTCTTTCAGGACTAATTGTGATAGAAATGCTAATCACAAATAATATTTGCGTATAAATTTTGATTGTTATATCAGTATCTGGTATAGACATATAAACAATTCGTGGGATAGTCAATTATATCAATAAAGATGAAAATAAATGTTAACACTGAGCCCATAAAAGTAACTGGTTTTTGTTGTTGTTGTTGTTGTTGTTGTTTTGTTGTTTTCTGAGGCAGGGTTTCTCTGTATTAATAGTCCTGGCTGTCCTGGAGCTTACCTTGTAGACCAGGCTGGCCTCAAACTAATAGAAATCCACCTTCCTCTGCCTCCTGAGTGCTGGGACTAAAGGCATGCACTGACATGCCCAGGTAAAAGTAACAGTTTTTAAAACTTCAAAAATAGCCCAAAAGATAATTAACAAAAAGGATTAATTGATAAATGGACAGATTCACGTTGGCTTAACTGGAGGGTGACAAGATCCCACCTAAGCTGGTCAGTTCAGAGGGAAGTCTAAGCATGTTACCTGAAACTCAGCAGTCTACACCAGAGCATCAACAAACCAAAGGACAAAGGAACTCTGCCCTCACTATCTCATTAATTAGCACCTAAAGCCTCTAACCCTGATACCCATTGTCTCAGGGGGGGGGAGATTGGGTGGCAGGGGCAGGTAGGTGGGGAGGGGGTAAGCACTTTATATTGATCTCTTTTAATTGATTCAAACTCTGAGTGCGATGTGATTATCACTTAACCCCGCCCAAGCATATAGTCCTGTAGAGCCTGTCTGTCCTGTCTGCACCAGGAAGTCTTGTCCACATTCTCATTTGCTCTAAGTCCTTGGCTCAGGCTCCCTGGGCCTCATCCCTCAGCTCCATCTTCATATTCATCCAACACAGCCTCAGAAATCAAGCTCGGGAAGGCGGAATGTAGCTCCTCAGTGGGGCTGTGAATCCTCATGTGAAGAGTCCAGTTTTGCATACCTCACCTCTCCCTGCTGAAAGTTTCAGTTTTAGCCAAGAGCTCCTGAAGTCTGTGCTCTGACCATGCTGGTCACAGAGGCCTCGAGCCATGGTTGATGATCACAGCGGGCAGCACAGCTGACTGGCTAACTGTCCCGGCACCTCCTGATGGGTCTGCAAACGGTCACAGAAGTCTGGAAACCTGCCCAGCTAACACAACTTCGTCATCACTAAGGACCTGTGAAGTGTGTCATGGGTTTCATCTGCTGAAAAAGACCTGGGGTCATAGACAATCACAGTGGAGGGTCATAGCTGCTGCCAACATCAGCGGGGTTTGTTAGCTGTGTGCTTGTTGATGTCATCCTAGGGACGGAGTCCAGGGCCTTGTACGTGCAAGGCAAGTGTTGTCACTAATTTATATCCCAAGACCTTTCTTATCTTGGTTTTGAGACAGGGTCTCATTAGGTTGTCCAGACTGTCTGAGAATTTGTTGTGACACCCAGGCAGGTCTCATGTTTGCCATAGCCCTGCCTCAGCCTCCAGAGTACTTAGAATTGCAAAGATATATGTCTCTCTCTCTCTCTGTCTCTGTCTCTCTTCTCTGTCTCTGTCTCTCTCTCTCTCTCTCTCTCACACACACACACACACACACACACACATATATATATATATGCATATTTTTTTAAAAAGACGGGGTCATACTATCATACTATGTAGCCCTGCTGGCCTTGCACTCAGTATGTAAACCTGGCTGGCCTCAAACTCACATAGATCCACCTGTCTCTTCCTCCCTGCTGGAATTAGTTTGCCATGCCCAGCAAACCTATATTCTCAATTAATTAAAATGTTATATTTCAGTTAGAGATAGGTGAAAATAAGTGTTCAGATGCATGGTCATGGAGTTCCTAGAATTCCATACAACAACAGGTGAGAATTCTCTGACATGGTTGTCATGTGCTCACAATTCTGAATCCTGGTTGTGGCGGGCTGCTTGGACCAAATGAGGTAGCCATTGGGATAGCATCCCGGGCAACAGTGCCAGCAGTCCTGTCTTCACATAGGTGAGCCAGGACAGCACCATGAATTCTGTCCCCCATGCATCCCTCACGGTAATTAGGCCTCCAAGCAGAATCCCCAGTCACTGTGGAGCAGAGGCAGCCCACACTTGCCACACCAGCCCGGCTTTCTGACCTGGAGAAAGCATCAGCATTTTAAGTGGTTAGGCATTGCATGCTGTGGATTTCTGTAGGAGTCTGTCAACAAAACAAAGACAATAAAAATGAAGTCCAGTGCATGTAACCAGGAAGACACTTGTAGAGACACAGAAGCCAAGGTGTAGACGCAGCAACCGGAAGTCAGTATCAGCAAACAGGACAACCCTATCCAGGACGGGATGTCACTGAAGAGCTCTAAAGTGATGCCTTAAGCACAGCTCAGGGGACACAGGACAACCCTATCCAGGACGGATGTCACTGAAGAGCTCCAAAGCCATGTATTGAGCACAGCCCAGGGGACACAAATCCGCGGCCCCGTGGGAACTTTCTAAGTGTGAGTAAAGTGAGTGACTTAGAAGGAAACGGTAAGTAAACTCTCTGTAAGCATGTGAACAGGAGAGCAGGGAAAAAGCGACGATACCCGAGATGACCATGGTCTGCGGAAATCCAGTTTTTTCTTTCCCTATCACAACTGGTCCTGGAGACTGGTTGCCTAGAAACCTTTTCGGTCTCCTTCAAAACTAAGTGGGGCCCATTAACTAGATCTGCCAATAGAATAACAGCAGATGTGATGTATGTTACCTCTAAGCCACGTCAATTACAATGTTGACCTTCTCCCTACCTCCCCACCCACCCGAGGCACATGGAGATCCAAAGGCCTAGAGCCTCAGACAGAAGGCAGAGGGAGCCCCAGCTCCAAACGATTTTGGAGGAAGGCCATCACTCACCACAGGTCCCCAAGCAGGAGTGTCACACAGGCAGGTGATGTGTTTCTTTCTATTAGACAATGAGTCACCAGAACGTCACCGTTGGTTATAGGAGCTAGCATGCCCCCTAATTACTACACCAGTGACAAAGAGAAGCTCACGCTTGACCTTGGTGTGGGCAGTTGCTAAGCATCAGCAAAGACTGCGGGAATCCCGGGCTGGAGCGATGGCCCAGCGGCCCAGAGCACTTGTTAGGGTCTGGTCCCCACCTATCTGGTGGTCCATAACCATCTGCAACTCCAATGTGGATCTAACATCCTCTTGTGGTAGCTACAGTGCACTGCACATCCATGTAGGCAAAACACCCATACACATAAACACAATTTAATAAAAACCTTTAAAGTCTGCGGGAATATAAAAGCATCAGCCCCAACCCACTGCCATATGATGTTTTCTATGTGAGATAAGACAGAAAGCTGTATTATTTTATTGCCCTCCTTATTTTTAATGGGCAATTCCATTTTTAAAAAGTCCCCGTGAACACAAATATAACAGCACCTTGGAGCCCACTCAGCTCTGTGACACCTTCCACGCTCCATATCAAGATTAGTAGTCTCTCTTTATAATGTCTCTCCTACGTTAGAGGACAGGATGCTACGAGCTGCACACCCAGTTCATCCATGGAAACCTAATGACCAGTGGAATCGTGTTGAAAGACAAGGCCATTTAGTCAGGAGGTGAGTCAGCCGTGACTTTTACCCTCATTTAGGGAAGAGACCGGAGAGATGCCAGGACAGCAGGAAGAGGGCTACAAAACAGGGGCCCCCACTAGCCATTGTGCTCTTGGGACCTTGGTCTTGTTCCCCCAATCCATGTAACTTTGAGATGTAGACTTGTACCTTCTAACATTACCTAGACAGAAGTGTTTGCTTATGTTTCACAAAAAAAAAAAAAAAGAAAGAAAGAAAGAAAGAAAACTATGATGCAGAGCCAATGTCTACTTCAAAAGTCAGGTGTTCTCACGTGACATCTTTTCACCCAGGTGCAGCTCAGAGCAGTCAACACCTCCTCACCTTCATCCCATTTCCTAGGACACAAGTTCCCCCCAAACCTTAACCTGACATGCAACGCCCTCCAGCTGCATCTGCCACCAACCTGACATGCGACGCCCTCCAGCTGCGCCTGCCACCAAACTCACATGCAGTGCCCTCCAGCTGCACCTGCCACCAACCTGACATGCAACACTCTCCAGCTGCACCTGCCACCAACCTGACATGCAACACTCTCCAGCTGCACCTGCCACTTTGTACCCGTGGACCTCCCAACTCTATTTTGCTCGCGTCCCATGTTCTGTATAACTGATTGGTTTCTGTTACTATAACTCAACAGTAACCCTGTAGGTATCTAAATGGCTTGTGTGGCAATATGAGAATAACGGATTTATTTACAGACATTTGGATTTCAAATACTATATGAATATTGTTTTTCCTCTGATTGTTTTCAACAGTTTAAAAATGTAAAAACCATTCTTTTTAAATTCCCTTGTATGTGAGTTAGTGTTTGCCTGCATGCATCTGTTCCACCACGGGTGGGCCTCATGCCCTTGGAGGCCAGAAGAGGACATCATACCCTTTGGAAATGTAGTTAAATGCCTTGTGACCTAACTCCAATTCTGACCAATGGGGACTCTGGAAATGCTTCCCGACTTAAAAGTGACTCTGTGAGGAAACGCCTTCTTCTTCTTTCTCCGGTATCGTCCTTGGGTAATGCTACCTTGGACCATGAGAGACGAACCTTGTAACCCAGGATGGTGGGGGCGCAGGGGACAGCAAAGTCCTTGCTTTCACTGCTAGGCTGCCAGAAGCCATTTGACTCCAGACTTCTCGGTGGCGGTGGTGACCTTATAATTCATGTTATGGGAAGCCCGGTGTTTCGCAGGTAAGGGGAACTGTGGCAACAGTCTGCCTGGATGTAGGTGGTAAAGGAGTGCCTGGCATAAGAGGAATTTTAAACAACAACAAAAACAACTAGCAATTCACCTGCTTATCACTACAGCAGCAATCTTAAACCACCGCAGTGACAAGAATACTCACTCATGCCTGAGCTCACCACTCCCAACATGCCTCAGAGCCCAGCAGAGTCCACTTCCCAAATACCTTGGTAAAATGTCGAACAACTCATGATCCCCACCGGAAATGCGTGGAAACACGCATGCCATCGTGAGCAGTGATAGAATTGTGTACTTGAGAAGATGAAGACATCCCTAGCTTTAAGCTACTTGACATTTCCTAACCACAGTGGACCCAGAGGTTCCCACCTGCAGTGGCCACCATTGCAGTGACTAGCATAGCTTTTCACTGCTATGGAAGACCTGAGCAGGCGTGCAAAT